>CM042140.1:12938508-12946008 GCA_023376005.1 Doryteuthis pealeii | reverse complement strand
TAAAAAGATCAAACGAATTTAACCAGAAGATGGTTTTGACTGAAGAGATGGACTCGCCACTTTTAATATTTTTTTCGCCAGAATGTCTATGGCTTGTCAAAGACTTTATAAACTTATTTAAATTTTCTAAAAGCATTTTCTATCAAGGAAATTTTCTTCTGACAATGACATAAATTCCAAACTAGTTGAGAACAATTGAAAAATAAACAACAGAAACATTCCTGTTTATCTTATCCCTTTTTGTTCATTTTACAGACACACACACACACACATATATATATATATATATATATATATATATATATATATGAGAGAGAGAGAGTGGGGGGTGTATGTGCGTGTGGATATATATATATATATATATATATATATATATATAATATATATATATATATTTATTTATATAATTTAATTAATCATGACAAGCAAATTCGGCAAATACCATGTGCGGCGCGAGGAACACTGTACAGCTGTTTCGACCTAATTTTGGTCTCATCAGCAGTGTATACCTACGATATCCCCCCGACAGAGATCGAACCGGCGAACTCAGGACGAGAGGTAACGAATCGATGCTGCTAAAACGTCACATCATGTTATAGTAGTTGCGCACTTATGATTGACAAGTTGATTTGGCGAGTTTCATGCGTGGGCGTGTCCGGTTGGCCTAGGGGTAGAGTCTCTGACTCTACATTCTGGGTTTTCCAGTTCGATCTCTGTCGGGGGGAGATCGTAGGTATACACTGCTGATGAGACCAACATTAGGTCGAAACAGCTGTACAGTGTTCCTCACGTCGCACATGGTATTCGCCGAATTTGCTTGTCATGATTAATTAAATTATATAAATAATTCTCTCCATGAAAATAAAATATATATATATATATATATATATATATATATTATATATATATTATATATATATATATATATATATATATAATATATATATATATATATATATTCTTTTCTCATTCCCTAATGATATCGGTTCGGAAAAATAAGGTCTACAAAAGTTCGGCTTCGGGTTACCCTTACCGCGCTTTTAACTTGGAATATATAGTTGTTAGCTTCTCGCTTAAACTTATTTTTTCCTACAATGCAGGATACCCTCCTTTAGTATCCTTGTGTCAGACAAATCTAAGCTTGATAAGCGAGTAATTATATTTACATACGCACTTCCCCACTGGCAGACGTGTCTGTGTACATGTTTGTAGGATCGAGTGATTTTGTGACTATCGTATTGCAAGCAAACCGAGAGGAATCGATATTTGAATGCTGTCTATAAAACAGACAGACAGATGGTTTAATTTAACATGATGCATAAACACCGTCGTATTTTGGAAGGAATCCTACTCGTCTTGTATAAAGATGTAATACAATATTGGTGTTTTATTAATATCTGGTAAAGATTTTCCATAGTTAAAATAGGATTCTTAGCTAAACGATATTGAATAAAAAAAGAAGTCTTATAACAAAAATATCGTTTTAGCGAGCCAATATATTAATGCAGTGGGTTCAGTCCCTATTAGCGCCCTCACTACTGTACACGGGTTTATCACAAATTTAATAAATAGTTAACCTTCTGTGGTGAGTAAATTTAATTTAGTTGATGGGTTGGTTGGATTTTACGGCTTTGTCAACCCTTGGATTATTTTATACCGAAGACGTTTTTGTTTGATTCATTACTAGAAGCGGCTACCCGGCGTTGTCTGGGTAGAGGAGGGCTAATAAAAAAATTACTCTCGCAGATCCATTGATTGTTTTGGTCTTTCATAATTCATTTATTTATGTTTTAATCATGAACGCAACCAATGACTTTCCCTTCTCTTACTATTCAAATCCTAACTTTTAAATATCTTCCCAGATATAAATAAAATCTTTGTTATTTTTGCACAAAACACAAGCTGTGGTGATAGTGAATGTGTATATATATTCATTTTGTCCTTAATTGTTTTATTTTCGTAGTTCCTTCCGGACACACATACACACAACTGCCCTTTATACATGTATAGATTGTTGGGCATTCAATTTTATGAACTCATTTTTAAACTCATTTTTCATTTATCTAAACCCATAGATGAGACCCTAACAGGTACTATCACCCCGGAACAGAGTTGATCTGGCAATAAAGGAGCACGCCACACTCCCCAGAGCTCCAAAATTGGAACCTAACCATTAGATGCAGTTTAATGTCATACCCAATGTACTAAGACCCTCAGCCCCGCCTTCTAGCACATATACAAGGTGTGTCTTAAAACTATCGAGATTGAAGCTATTTACCAAGATAGAATGAATGGAATGTTAATTTCTTTTCAGAATACAAGGTGTGTCATAAAAGTGCCGAGTTTGAAGCTGTATTTACCAAGATAAAAACGAACAATGAATGGAACGTTTATTTTTTTCAGAATACAAAAGTACAAATAATCTTTTTTGACAAATAATCTCGATACTTTTTTCTTGTATAATAAAAATGTTAGGGGATTGTCATTAGAGCAATACGGTCGGGACAATCATATAGGTGCTATGGGTTTACGTGACGAACCGATTGGTCGGAGGTGGCATCTTCGATCCACTCCCGTTTAGCCCAAGTAAAGGCGAAAGTGAGATGCTGCATATTATGGACGGCTCATCCACCAGGATTCTGTAGTTAAGCATCATGTGTCGCCACCCACAGACAAAAGGTGGTCCCATTGGCGTGCAGAGACAGTCGACGATTTCTACAGTCCCAGCCGAGGGGTTCAAAAAGAATGGTATTGGTAAAATAGTGTAAGGATGTTTTTAAAATAAATGTTTTTTTGCAACATAATGATAACACGACAGATCTATTAATGAAAATTCCAATATTACGAGGGTCATTCAATAAAAATCAGAATTTTGCAATTGAACGACTTTTATCCTTCATTTTACTAAATAATCTCTATTCTTTAAGATACATGTTCCCATAAAAAAGCTATTGTATTCCTTGAACAAAGAAATATTTGAACTGAGTATTTAGCCATTTGATCACGGTGCTTTTGTATTTCTTGAACAAAGAAATATTTGAACTGTGTATTTAGCCATTTGATCACGATGCTTTTGTATTCCTTGAACAAAGAAATATTTGAACTGCGTATTTAGCCATTTGATCACAGTGCTTTTGTATTTCTTGAACAAAGAAATATTTGAACTGAGTATGTAGCCATTTGATCACGGTGCCTTTGTATTTCTTTAACAAAGAAATATTTGAACTGAGTATTTAGCCATTTGATCACAGTGCTTTTGTATTTCTTGAACAAAGAAATATTTGAACTGAGTATTTAGCCATTTGATCACAGTGCCTTTGTATTTCTTGAACAAAGAAATATTTGAACTGAGTATTTAGCCATTTGATCACAGTGCCTTTGTATTTCTTGAACAAAGAAATATTTGAACTGAGTATTTAGTCATTTGATCACAGTGCCTTTGTATTTCTTGAACAAAGAAATATTTGAACTGAGTATTTAGCCATTTGATCACAGTGCCTTTGTATTTCTTGAACAAAGAAATATTTGAACTGCGTATTTAGCCATTTGATCACAGTGCCTTTGTATTTCTTGAACAAAGAAATATTTGAACTGAGTATTTAGTCATTTGATCACAGTGCCTTTGTATTTCTTGAACAAAGAAATATTTTTTCTGCGTATTTAGCCATTTGATCACAGTGCCTTTGTATTCCTTCAACAACGAAATATCTTAACTGAATATTTAGATTTTCCCACAAAAAAGCTTTTGTATTTCTTGAACAAAGAAATATTTGAACTGAGTATGTAGCCATTTGATCACGGTGGTCGTCACTTCATCATCCCTTGATGAAACTTTCTGCGAGAGCCAAACAAGTATAAACTAAAATAGTCAGATCTGGACTGAATAGAGGGTGAGGCAGCTGTTCCCAACCAAACTGAGTGGGATGATTGGACCCTCCTCTGTTTCTGCTTTGACATCAACATTTTGGGAACCAAACGACAACTGACCATAAAAAAGGAAATATCATAATGCACAATTTGCTGTACTCACAGAAATTCCTCGTTGTTCAGAAATGACCTCTATTGTAATTCTTCTGTCAACCAAAATAAACGCATAAAATGATTGGCTGGTTGGCAGATGGTTGTATTTTATGGCATGTCAATCTTTGTTGGGATATTTTATGCCGAATACATTCTGTTTTATTCATTCTTGTTGGATATCCAATTCTTTCAAAACTTAAAAAAAAAAATATCCTATACCTATCCTTTATCCATTTAATCCATGGATATGACCCTAACAGGTATTAACACTCCGGGTCAGAATTGACCTGGGATTAATAGCGATACTCCACACTCCCCAGAGCTCCAGAATTGGAACCTCACCATTAGATGAACTTTAACGTAATTCCCAGTATAATAAGAGCCATACACACCACCTTCCAAGCACATATATGAAAAGGATTAAGGGGTTGCTATAAGAGCAATATGGTTGAGACAATCATATAGGTGCTAGGGCTTGACGTGACCAGCCTATTGATCGGAGGGCGCTCGTTTAGCCTAAGTATAGGCCAAAACGGAGTGGTGCGTGTCATGAACTGCTCAGCCACCAGGATTCCGTCCTTAAGCCTTACGGATCATCATCTGCAGCCAACAAGCGGCCCCATTGAAGGGATTTTACCCTTCTGCAGGGGTGAAGTCGGTGTATTCTACAGCCGAGGCAGACAAGGAGGCGCATAAAATGAATCCACAATTTCAGGTATGCTTACTATTGAATATTTTGTTTCCTCCAAATGTCTAAAACGCATTATCTGTATTCATCATTTCAAATATGCTTTTAGCCCATTTGAAATTGGATCGGCGTCTCCATTTCCTAGGAAGTTAACAATTACAAGACTAATAACTCCTAATATGCTTATCCTTAGTAAACAAGCATAACTTCAAGTAACTATTCCTTAGACAAATGATTTACACAGTTATATGTTATCAAGTATTCCTATCCAATTCGAATAATTTTCAAACGATCTATTTGACCCATAAACCAGCATATCCCTCTCAGTCAGAGTGGACCCAAGTGAAATTGGCAATGAAAAGGTATTCCACACTCCCCAGAGCTCCAAATCTAGAGCAACCTAGCGTCACTGCTTCTCACACCAATAAAATCTGAGGACATTAGCATTTTTGTCCCGTTTTTCAGTTATCAGTAATAAAATCTATTAAATGGCTCTAAAAAAATCGATGATTCGTATCTTCCAATGTAATGATAGAATCGAATGTTAACTCGCAAAATCTAAACTTTTGAAAATATAATATAAATATAAAAGTCAATTGCTGCTTTTATCAAAGATTACAGCTAGAAAACCTTCTAATGGTTATCTTTCAAATCCAATTGCTTTAAGCATTCGATCTATGCGTTATCAAATAGAATATTAAACAAGATATCTCATGTTAATGGTAACTGAGAGCAAATGAAGTGTAGGTTATCATAGAAGTTCTAATGGAGGGATTTAAGAATCTATAAAGATTCCAACCTGTTGGTGGATCTTAGAGTACGCCAAAAAATCCTCTCTAGATGGACGTCCTGGGTATGATACTAAACAGCATCTAGTTGATGACTCTCCAAAGAACATTAAGAACTATTGCAGAATGTCTGATTGTGTAAAGAGGGTCATTGCAAAATTGTCGCTTACATAGAGAATTGTTTTATAGTAGTACTGACAAAAATTCACAAACGCATTTGCTCACACCCAAATATACATACGCAGATTTGCTTAAAAGATCTAACTAAATGACAACTTCTTCTTAGATCTGATTGATGGCATTGATATATAATTTCGGTGATCTAACGAGGACCTGTGCCTTCAGCGTGACTTGACCGTAAATGTCGTACCAATGTAATTGTTGTGCCCTTGGAACGGTCCCCAAAGGTCTGGAAAAGAATTTGGGTGAATTAGAAATCAGATGAAGAATCGAGACCACCCAAACTACAGCACTGTTAAGATTGGCTAGAATACTCAGAAGAGTCCGGGACACCTGAGGAGACTTGCTGTCACTCAGCCTCCAGTGAACCATTGGCTACACAGGTGTGAAAACATAATAATAATAATAATATATATATATATTTAATAATAATAATAATAATAATAATAATAATAATAATAATAATAATGCGAAAATTGATAAAACTATATCAAAGCGAAAATTGATAAGACCCAACAAAATAGTAAATGTAGACTTTGTGGTAATAGAGATGAGACTGTAAACCATATACTCTGCTAATGTAACAAACTAGCACAACGAGAATACAAAACTAGACACGACTGGGTTGGGAAGGTGATCCACTGGGAGTTATGCAAAAAAAATAATTTTGACCATAGAACAAAATGGTATATGCATAAACCAGAATCTGTTCTTGAGAACGAAACACATAAAATTCTCTGGGACTTTGAAATAAAAACGGATCACCTTATCCCAGCAAGAAGACCAGACCTAGTGTTGATAAACAAAAAAGAAAGAACTTGTCAACTGGTGGATTTTGCAGTTCCAGCAGATCACAGGGTAAAGCTAAACGAAATGAAAAAATGGACAAATAACTGGATCTTGCCAGAGAACTGAAAAAGTTATGGAATATGAAAGTCAAAGTTATACCAATTGTAGTTGGTGCACTTGGAACGGTCCCAAAATGATTGGAAAAGGGTTTGGAAAGTTTGGAAATCAGAGGAAGAATTGAAACCATTCAGAATACTGCACTGCTGCAATCTGTCAGAATACTCAGAAGAGTCCTGGAGACATGAGGAGACTTGCTGTCACTCAGACTCCAGGGAAAGACCATCAGCTAACACTGAGTAAAAGGGAGTAAATAATAATAATAATAATAATAATAATAATATATATATATATATATATATATATATATATATATATATATATATATTATCATTACGGTGAAGTCACTGTGAAAGCATTTGTCCCTTTGTTAGATCACCGAAGTTAAGCAGCGATGAACCTGTTCATTACTTAATTGGATGAACACTTAAGCAACAACAGGTGCTGCAAACAACCTGAGTTCTTTGTTTTTACAAAATGACTTTGTTCGGTATTAAATGATGCCAAAAAGGTTGATATGCCATTAAATAAAACAAACAAACAACATATAATTGTTGACAGATAAGATACACAATTAAAACTGATATACAAGGTGTGTCAAAAAAGTATCGAGATTTTTTGTACTTTTTGACACACCTTGTATTCTGAAAATAAAAATAACGTTACATTCATCGTTCATTTCTATCATGGTAAATACAGCTTCAATCTCGGCACTTTTATGACACACATTGTATTCTGAAAAAAAAAATAACGTTCCATTCATTGTTCATTTCTATCTTGGTAAATACAGCTTCAACTCGGTAATTTTATGACACACCTTGTATTCTGAAAAAAAATAACTTTCCATTCATTGTTCATTTCTATCTTGGTAAATACAGCTTCAATCTTGGCACTTTTATGACACACTTTGGATTCTGA
>CM042140.1:12913508-12933508 GCA_023376005.1 Doryteuthis pealeii | reverse complement strand
TTCGAGATAAAATATCTTTTTCAAAAGATCACTGGAACTAAAGTTGTCTTGTTAATGGCATTTCTAGTTAAATGCAATATATTATATATATTATATATATATATATATATATATATATATATAATAAAATAATAAATTCGAAGGCAAATACAATGCGTAAAAAATAAAGACAAAAAGAAAACATCCTTTTGTCTTTTTGTCTTTATTTTTTACGCATTGTATTGCCTTCGAATTTTATTATTTTATAACATACTTAACAATGCTTCAAGCAAATTACCAATTACTTTTATACATATATATATATATATATATATATATATATATGTATATATATATATATATATATATATATAACTTTCAAATAAAAGAAAACTTAACAAACGGTCATTTGTATGTTAAAATTCATTTCGACCTGAAATTCAAAATGAGTCTCGCCTCTTCAGACAGATTTTACAAATACAAATTATAGTGTATATACTGTAAGATTTCGATGATCCCAAATATGATCATCCCTTACTTACCAGTCAAGTTAATTATATTACACACACACACACACACACGCGCACACACACACACACACACACACATACACACACACATACACACACATATATATATAAATATATGTATATATATATAATTATTTGCATATATATATGTATATATGTATATATTCTATTTTCTTTTCTCTTTAGTTGTTTTCTTGAATATCCTAGACTATTCAATATGTTCATTATCGATTATGATGATTGAAAAGACACTTCTAATTGGATAAATTCTCAAACCAATTAGTTAATTTATATTGCTTGGGGCTATAAATGCCTTTATGCCTCCATAAAACAAATGAATTAAAATGTTGTGCTTGTTTAAATACTTATGAACAGAACTCTCAATACCATTATTAAAAGTACTGTTGATTGTGTAATGGTTATCATTATAGGAAATGAACTCAAACATGTCTACTATTTAATGTATAGATTCTAACACAAGATTTGTTTTGTTTTTGTGAGCCCAGACAAAAAAATGGGCCGAAATTCCAACCAGGAAAAAAATCCGTAAATAAAAAACAGTGGAACAGACAAACGGCACAAACAAACTCGGTGTTTGCTACCTTCAAAACGGACTACAAAAGCAGCCGGAAATATTTAGTTGTTTCAGTAAACGATAAACAAGTTCGTTTTCAATTCGACACAGCGTCAGATATTACACTGATATCTCAAGAGACATGGAAATACCTGGGAAAACCTAGATATTCTGAATCACAACACATGGCAAAAAGCGCTTCTGGTGACCTATTTCAGCTTACCGGTGAGTTACATTGTAATGTGACATTTCGGAATATTGCTTTCTTCTGGGGTTTATGTTATCTTGCTGAGAATTCAGAACTAAATTTACTCGGTCTCGACTGGATCGAAAAATTAAAACTTTTCGACATTCCTCTCAGGTCTGTTTTAACACATTCAGCATAACGTCTGTTACGGAAATTGAACGTTATTTTACTAGTGAACTTAAAAATAAGTTCAGCAATGTTTTTCAGGAGGGCCTTGGTTGTGCACAAAAATTAAAGTAGCTTTAAATTAAACAAGGATGCTAAGCCTATTTTTAGGCCGAAACGACCAGTACCTTATGCTGCACTGGATATTGTCGAAAAAGAACTGCTACGTCTTCAACAACAAGAAGTAATGAGGCAAACAATTACTCAAAATGGGCTGCTCCATCGTGGTTGTAAAGAAAGCAAATGGGAAGGTCCGGATATGTGCGGATTATTCGACTGGACTGAACAATTTCTCTGGATCACATCAATATCCTCTACCAATTCCAGAGGATTTGTTTACAAAAATTAAATGGCGGAATTTTCTTTGCAAAAATCGATTTTTCCGATGCCTTTCTCCAACTCGAAGTTGAAGAGGAGTCCAAGGAGCTCCTTACAATAAAACACCCATAAGGGTTTATTTAGATTTAACCGGCTTAGTTTTGGGGTTAAACCTGCACCAGCCATATTTCAGCAAACTATGGACGCCATGTTAACGGGACTGACAGGAGTTGCAGCATTCATTGACGACATCATCGTTACAGCTGCATCTCAGGATGAACTTTTTGCAACGATTGTTTTCAGTTTTCAGCCGAATCGGTGAATACGGATTTCGGGTTAAGGCTGAAAAATGTGAGTTTTTCCGCGGACAAAATTAAATACCTTGGGTTTATAATAGATAAAAACGGTAGACAACCCGACCCGGAAAATACCAAAGCAATTAAATATGCAGGCACCTGTAAATATAAAAAACTTTACGTTCCTTCCTTGGCTGGTTAGCCACTACAGTGCATTTTTGCCCGAACTTCATAGAGTTCGTGCACCTCCTCTCAACAGTCTTCTCAAGAAAGATGCTACATGGGACTGGTCTGATGCATGTCAGTCAGCCTCACAAAGGTAAAAAACTTTACTTTCCTCAAATCTTTTGCTGACACATTATGATCCATCCATGGATATTATCGTGGTCTCAGATGCCTCTAATTACGGGCGTTGGAGCTGTTATTTCTCATGTTTTTCCTGATAACAGTCAAAAAGCAATTGCTCATGCATCCAGGTCACTTACACCTGCAGAACGCAACTATAGCCAATTGAAAAGGGGAAGCCCTGGCTATAGTATTTGCTATAAAAAAATTCCATAAAATGCTGTATGGACGACATTTTTACTCTGATCACAGATTCACAAGCCTCTTCTCAGCATTTTTGGATCCAAAAAGGGGATTCCCGTGTACACAGCAAAACCGTCTACAAAGATGGGCTACTACATTGTTGGACTATAACTTACTATAAAGTACAATAGGACTGATACAATTGGTCATGCTGATGCACTATCTAGGCTCATGACTGTACAAGATAAAGTACCAGAGGACTCAGTCATTGCAGCTGTATCTCTGGAGCCAGAAGTCACTTCAGTTTTTTGCATCCACTGTGAAGCATTACCGGTTACTTCTACAATGATCCGTGAAGCTACAATTTCCGATCCAGTGCTACAAATAGTGAAGCGCTTTCATCATACAAAATGGCCAAAAATGCACAGACAAAAGAATCCAACCTTTCTTTTCAGCGTCGAGCTTCATTGTCAGAAGTCGATGAATGTCTTCTTTTTGCTGAGCGCGTTATCGTTCCATCCTCATTACAGGACAGAGTGCTCAAAGCAATTTCATTATGGTCATCAAGGTATTAGTCGTATGAAAGCCCTAGCACGCAGTTATGCTTACTGGCCAAATATGGATAAGCAGTTAGAGGATTTAGCACATACATGTACCAACTGTCAAACTGGCAGCAAAATCTCCCAGGAAAACTACACTGAGTTCTTGGCCTATCCCTGAATCCCCCTGGTTACGCCTTCACATTGATTTCGCTGACCTATAAATGGACAGTGTTATTTTATACTTGTCGATGCTTACAGCAAATGGCCAGAAATTTTTCAAATGAATCGCATCACTTCAGACGAAACAATCCAAAAGTTGAAAACAGATCTTCAGTCGCTTGGAATTCCCCAGATATTAGTTTCGGATAACGGAACTGCCTTCACTTCAGGTACCTTTGCAAATTTCTGTGCACTTAATGTATACAAACACATTAAACACCACCCTTTCATCCACAATCAAATGGACAGGTGGAGCGTTTTGTAGACACTTTTTAAGAGGGCACTCATCAAAAACAAAGGGGAGGGAACCACGCAAGAAATATTGGAAAATATTCCTCAGTAGTTACAGAGCTACACCCAATCCCAACACACCTAATGGTAATTCACCAGCAGAAAGCACTGATGAATCGCAAAGTTCGTCTACATATAGATGTCATTCATCCTACTCCCCAAACATTCCCAAACAAGGAAATATGATGATGGAGGAACAATTTAACCAACATCATGGCGCAGTGAAACGCACATATGTACCAGGACAATCTGTACTTGCAAAGGACTACCGCAATGGCAAGGAAAAATGGATTCAAGGTCGCATTATACGTCGTTCTGGAAACGTCATATATGATTTGATATAGAATCTACAGTTTGGGTTCGACATGCAAACCAATTACGGTCTTCTCACCTTCCAGAGACTATATCAAATTTTACCTTACCGCTGGATATTTATTGGACACTTTTGAACTGCTCCACAATGTCCCCAAGACATACCAAAGGAAAATCCTAAGACACCAAATAAATGTGTACTTAGGAGATCATATAGATTTCGGAGAAAACCCTATCAACTACACATAGATTCCCGAAACAAAACAATTGAGCTAAAAGCTAAATAGGGAGGTGTTAGGGAGAGTATTCTCCCCCTAACGATTCGAACCAGACTCTCCAAGAGGAGGGAAAAACAGACTGCACAGCAGATCAGAACCGAGCAGGTCATACACTCTCATCCTCATTAAGCTAGAACTCTAATCTAAACCCATCCACTGTATTCCCTGTCAGTGAACCATAAATAAAACAAGCATTGTTATTGTTAACAGTTTCCCTGTTTTTTTATTATTATTTCTGTTATCCCTACATCTCGGATATAACAGTTTTGATTTGATTTACGGAATATTAACCTCAGTAGGATATTTAATGCCGACAAAGTTTTGTAATAAATTCATTCTTAATGTATATTCAATTTTTTTATAAATATTATCCTCAGAATCGATCTGGAGGTAATGACTCCTTATTTATCTATTAATAATGGAGATTGTCTGTATTTCTGTCTGTGACAAAAACTACGTCACAGCTTACGTCACAATATTCTTATGCTATATACACCCAAAATTTGAGTAATCAATTTTAAAAATTGTTTTTTTACTCTCGTCCCCCCCCTTTTTTTACAGTAACAAGGAGTTAACTAAAAAGTTTACAAATAAACAAATACCTACAATTTTGTGGAAAATTGATGTGGAAAATATTCAAAATAATTGTTTGATTATTACATGCATGCAACATCTTATTTGAGAGGGACGGGGCTCAGTTTTCATTTCAAATTGTTTTTTTTTTCACCCCATTAATAAATATGAGGATTTGTCTTACTTATGATACAAACCCTCTGACATTGAATTTTTAACTCCCACCCTCTCAGGCAATGTCTTTCAAAAATTAATTTTTACGACGCCCTGAGAGTGTTTTCCGTTGCTAGTTATATTAATTATATATAATAACATATTATTAATAATTTCCTTATTTTGATGGCCGGCGCAGATCATCATGATACAAGTTATTCTCTTCCCTGATTCAGGAGGGTTCCAGTCATCCATTCTATCTTTTATCACGTATATGAATGAAGAAGTGTCCAACCACAGTATGTCATTTAATGTCGACAAAGTTTTTAAATAAATTCATTCTTAAAGGATACGGGATTTTTTTTAATAAACATTTTTCTATTGAACCCATAGATAGAGCCCTAACAGGTACTACCACTCCGCTATCACACCAGTTTAGAATCAATCTGGGGGGTAATGGCAATAAATTGGGGGTGCACCACGCTCGCCATATCTTCTTTTTACATGTTATTCCTCGGCTTCAAGTAATTAATCTAATAAACTTTTGTGAACAATTATTGCTTCAATTAACTATTCTTGATACTTGTGCTGTTGAATAGTTTCAAGATTTCCCATCTAATTATTTATTATTATATGAGACCCTAACAGTTATTACCCCTCAGAGGCAAAGTGGAACTTGGATTAATGGCAATGAAGGAATACTCCACATCGCCCAGAGATCCGGAATTGCAACCTCACCATTCGACGCAGTTTAACGATATACTCAGGGCACTAATACCCTCATTTACTGCCTTCTAGCACATATATGATAAAAATATGTGTTTGCCATAAGGGAAATAGGGGTTGGGACACTCTCATAGGTGTTAGGGCTTGACGTGAACAGCCGATTAAGTAGAGGTGTCCTCTCCAACCGACCGTCAAGACCAAGTAATGTAGCGAGAAGGTGAAGGTCCTGAGTTTTGCGAGGACTACTATAGAAAAGAGAGGAAGAAGAAATAAGAGGGAGTAAAGGGTTTTTTTTAAGTGATGAACATAAAACGGTTTGTCGTGAATTTGACCGAGGCGTGACCCCCCGAATGGAGAATCGAAAGCCAACCGGATGTTTCGGGTGTTGACCGGAACCGAGAGTCACGTGGTCACGAAGAACGACGAAGAAAAATACCGACCTCTTTTTGATTTCGAACAGCGTAGGACACTGACGGGCCTCGGGTCCCTAGTGTGGTATTACAGTAATTTAACAGTGTCCTCTCTCGCTTTCTCTCTGCCTTTCCGACACAACCCACGAGACGAGCCCGAAAATAAAAGCTAAGCAGGTTGTGACGATATATTTCTCGCGTTGTACTTCTTTATCGAGAAAATGACTGCCACGTGCCGAACACCTTTTTAGTGTCGTGAATTTGGGGGCACGTTGACAAGACCCGCTGTACAACGTATATCCGTTTTGGTACCGTGAATATTCCGCCACGTTACAGTAAGAGTCAAAGTGTTGTGTTGCAAGTCATTGACTGCTGAGCCACTAGGTTTTTGTCATTAAGCATCACAGATCGTCACCCACGGCCAACAGGTGGCCTCATTGGGACTGGGGATCTTACCACTCTGCAGAGGTGCAATCGACGTATTCGATAGTCCCAGCTAACAGGGCAATCTATTTATTGTGTATAAATAATCGTTTGAAGCAACTATTCCTATTCTATAATAACATATTTACACACAGTTATATGATTTCAAATATTTATATCTAATGCTAATAATTTATTACTGTTATAAGGCTTCAAGTAATTATTTCTATTTAATGATAATAACTTTTCTTTTGTACTCAGTAATATGGTCTCAAATAATAATTATTATTGAATTATAATAGATTTTATTTTCTACACAGATATATGGTTTAAAGTAATTATTTATATTTGATAATAATCATATATTTACGTACTGGCTCTAGATTTAATCCCTGACAAGTTCCAGATACCATATACTGACTTGAAACCTAAAATTAATAGATTCCTTCATACAAAATGGCAGCAACACTGGAATAACTGTATCCACAATAAACTCTTCCTAATCAAACCAACTTTGGGAGGCTGCAGACCAACTTTAAGGAAGTCTAGAAAGGAACAAGTCATTATGTCCTGATTATGCATTGGTCATACAAAACTAACGCACTCTTATATACTCAAACAAGAACAACAACCACAATGTGAAACATGTCAAACACCCCTGACAATTAAACACTTATTGATGGAATGCAGATTTTTTGCTCCCATCAGAAACTATTATTTTAAAGCAAACAATATGAAGGATCTATTTGAAAATGTTAACATAGGCGATATTCTCTCCTTTTTGAGGGAAATAAAATTATACAATAGAATATAGACAGGAAACAAATCAATGCCATACAATATAATTCCCAATAATGCTAACACATTGTTAAAACCAATTACTAAAAGTATGTATATGAATACACAATATGTATTACACCCCAACCGCTAGGCATGATATAACCCTGGACGGGTTGATATGCCGTTAAAATTAATAAACCAACCAATAAACCAACCAGGATTACAATTATTCTAACCTAATATTAATTGCCTCCAAACAAATATATTTGACCCATCGTGGGACCGTGGCAGGTACAACAATTTTGGGTCAGAGGGGACCTGGTACTGTAATGAAAAAGTGACTCCACATCCCTCAGAGCTCCAGAAGTGGAGTCTCACCACCGAAGACAGTTTAGTGGCATACACACAACACATGTTCGTGTGCGGATATGTGTGTATACAGAGATATTCTAATTTGTCTTTGCTTCTGAATTTTTATGTTAAGACGCTTGGAATTGACTTACTTCATTGATAAAATGAAATCCTATTTATTTACTTATTCCAGGAGTCGATTCTTATTGGTTTGGGGAATTTCTGTGGAAGCGAAGTGGAAAGAAAAAGTCATGCGAAGAGGAAAGAGTGAATGAGAATAGGCAAAATGCAAAGAAGTTAAAAGAAAAAAAATGGAGAATCTATGATAACGAATAAAATAATGATAAAAGAAAAACCGTATAAACGAACATAGGGCGGTAATAAATGTTTTGAGAACCACCCACCCCCCTCCTCGGGAAAAAGGAATGTCGTTTAAATTGGTATTTTGGGTCTTTGAAAAAAAAACTACCGGGAGGTTGAGAAGGAGATAAAGAATGTTTAAAATCGGATTGGATTTTGTTTGGCTAAAAACAATTCAGTTGAGAAGAAAATTGATTGAAATTCTAAAGATGACGGCGAATCGTGGAGGCACTCCGAGTATTACGGTTACCATCTTAGCTAATGGGGACGGTATGAATCCAACTCCAGGTATATGTAAATAGTAGGAAAAACTGAGCTGTTAAACATTGTTATGCCAGCCAATCTAGGATAAGGAATAACTGATCTCAAGCCAGACCTCGAGAGGGATGTGAGACACACAGACACAGAGACACACACATACTTATATAAATAATAATCTGGTTCACACCACCATATGCACTCAACGTAAGGACAAATATAGGCAAGAAATTCTTAGAACTAATAAAAAAACATTTCCCACCTAAACATAGATACCACAAAATTTTTAACAAAAACACAGTCAAAATAAGCTATTCTTGTGGACAACCGATGAAGACAATTTTTACAACCAACATCAAGCCCAGAGAAGACCCAACATGCACATGCAGAAGTAAAGAAGACTGTCCTTTACAACAAAGATGCAACACAGAATCCATAGTATACCAGGCAACAATTAAGACAAACAATACAAACCAATCGGAAACCAGCGAAAACTACATAGGGATGATGCAGGGTAGCTTTAAACAACGCTACTATAAACATTTAACATCCTTCAAACACGAAAATAAGAGGAACGTGACAGCACTATCCAACAAAGTATGGCAGTATAAAAAACAAGAAAAACATTTTAAATTAGAATGGAAAATACTAGACCAATCGAAGCCATACATAAATGGTTTAAAAAAATGCTCATTATGCACAACAGAAAAATTCCGTATTCTTCAAGGAATAAACTCCGAAGAAAATTTCCTAAACAACAAAACAGAAATTTTTCGAGCATGCCCACACAGGAAAAAATTCTTAATATGGAATTGGACTAACTAAAACATCAGACCGCCATAATTAAGAATTCATATATAAATAAACACACAAACTAAAATAAATATAAAAACGAAAAAAAATTTAAAATCACTATAAGAACAATGACGACAAATAATGATGCCGTTGAATGACGTAACCAAAATGCAGGAGCGATTAACGGATCGCGTGGACACGTGCCGGGAGTTTAAAATTGTCCATTTCTTTTTTCAAAAGTCAACCAATGGTAGGAGCGACTTTATAATTATGAATGAATAAATATATATATATATATATATATATATATATATATATATATATATATATATATATATATATATATAAGAGAGAGTTTTATAATTTGCTTGAAGCATTGTGTATATATTGGTTTGGAGGTTGATTTTGAAGGCTATCACAATGCAGGTGTAAAGAATAAGGTAACAATGGTATTGTGTGTTAAACTGTATTTTATTCTTGAATTTTCGAGACAAAATTTTATCTCGAAAATTCAAGAATAAAATAGAGGTTAACACACAAAACCATTGTTACCTTATTCTTTACACCTGCATTGTGATAGCCTTCAAATTCGACCTCCAAACCAATATATATATATATATATATATATATATATATATATATTATATATATATATATATATATATATATGTGTGTGTGTGTGTGTGTGTGTGTGTGTGTGTGTGTGTGTGCCAGCCGTCCAATCGGCCATTGCTCCTGGAAGGTCCTCATCCCAGCATCCAGTATCCATGCAAACCTGATCGATGTGGGTCTTTGTTAACTCTCTCTTCTCTCTCTCTCTCTCTCTCTCTCTCTCTCTCCTCTCTCTCTCTCTCTCTCTCTCTCTCTGAATGATCTTTTGGTCTAAAAGAATATTGCTGTAGTAACATAGTAACATTTCCTTGTTCTACCTCCTTGTGATGATTTCCTTCTCCCACAGATCATAACCTAATTCACTGGTGGCCATTTTAAAGGCTTTTAAGAAGATCAATTAAGTTGTGACGCATAAAACGAACGTTGTGTTAGATAAAGATCTTTAGCACAATTTCCCGGTGTGGAATAAACTTATGCAGGGCTTGATAAGTGATATAGTTTGAAGGAGATAAAGTTTATATGTTCATAAGTTGATAAAAGAAAATAATCTACCGAATCAATCACATTATTTAACAGAAAAAAAAACTTATATATACAGAGTGGCCCATAAAATACTGGCGAATAAAAAGATAATCATTTAGCCTTAAAATATAGTACAAAGAAATATACCGTTTTTTTAAGTCAAGTTTTTTTTGTTTTTTTTTGTCACCCTATATATATATATATAATTTTATTTGTATTCTTTGAAGGCAATTACAATACGTATATCGTATAATCATCAGCGGTGTATAGGATGAGACTTAATAAAGTTGAAACAGCTGTACGGTGTTCCAAGTGGCGCACGTTATTCGCCGGGTTTGCTTGTCATGATTATTTTCAATAATTATCGAATTTTATACGATATACGCATTGTAATTGCCTTAAAAAATGATAATATACTTTACATAACAATGCTTCAAAGCAAATGATCAAATTCCATTTACTATATATATATATAATATATATATTATATATATATATATGTAAATTCCATTTACTATATATATATATATATATATATATATATATATGTCTATTGAATTTTCTTAATTTTTTTGAATTTTTTTCGATTTTCCTAGCATTTGAAACTTATATATATATATATATATATATATATATATATATATATGCACAGAGCTATCTATATATATGTATAAAGAGTCGTCGGGGTGGTCTAAAGTCGGTATCAGCCAATCATCGAGGGAGTCTATCCCCTTTTCCCTAGCGCTAGACCAAGGAGATTATTTTAGCGTCTGAGGTAGAGCGCCACACCTACCATCAGCTCCTTACTTTCTATATATATTTTCCTTATATATATATATATATATAGGGTGACAAAAAAAAACCAACAGGCCTGACTTTTTTAAAACCCTATATATTTATGTATTTGCCAAAAATGTTATCTTGTAGATCGCCTCCATTTTCATTGATATAAAGTTTGCACCTTAATTCTATCACATTGCATGACTTGGATCAAGGTTTCCCAAGTCAATGCTCTTATTTCTAAATGAATTTTATTGAGCTGTATCAATGTCTTATTCTTATTTAAATATAATTTTTTTTTAATTACCCAGCCAAAAGAAGCCAGGCAGACGAAGCAGACAAATGGTAAGGCCATTTGAATTCGGAATGTCTTGAAAATTATTCCGCCACCAAAAACATCTTTTTATTGCAATCATAAACCTTTCAGTTGAATTGAAATAAATCTACTATTTTAATTGATTCTTTCACATTGTACCTTGTCATTTCAATTTGCATAAGTTATTTATAATATCTGAAAAAAACAATATAAAATTTAACTTAAAAACAAAAAAAGTTATTAATTCTTAAATGGTTAACGCATATATAAATGAATTGACATTCCATGTATTTCTTAATGGGTGAGTTGTCTTGACGTTAAGTGGCTAACACGCTCCTTTGAAACCAAAGGTAACAATTGCGCCTTAAATGCATTGTACACTACAATATATATATAATATATATATATATATATAATATAATATATATATATATATATTGTCAATTATCGTCAAGACAACGCACCCGTTAAGAAATACAGGGGATGTCAATTCATTTTCCATCATATGAAACTTATAGTAACAGTAATACCAACGAGAGTAATGTTCATATATATATATATAATATATATATATATATATATATATATATATATATATATATATATAATATATATATATGAACAATTACTCTCGTTGGTATTACTGAAACTTATAGTAACAGTAATACCAACGAGAGTAATTGTTCATATATTATATATATATATATATATATATATAGTATATATATATATATATATATAATATATATATATGAAACAATTACTCTCGTTGGTATTACTGTTACTATAAGTTTCATATGATGGAAAATGCTACAACCATTGAGGCATTTTACAATTTTTATACTCCCCTGCTTATGAGCATCCGAGCACTTCAATTGAATTTATTATAATCGTATCTGACCACAGTAGTTATATTGTTTTACATATTCTTATATAATGCTAATAATTTTCAAAATAGTTTTTGAGCCGGCCCGAAAACTTTTGCTTTTAGCATTGATTCTTAATATTGGTTGTGCACACACACACACAGACACACACACACATATATTATATATATATATATATATAATATATATATATATATATGTAATATATATATATATATATATATATATATATAATAACCTGTACGTTGCAATAGAAAATGTTGCAATGTTTTCAATATATGAGATGGGCTACAATTCACACTTACATTTATAGACTAAGCGAGGTCACGTGGTTTAAACCTCAGCCAATCAACAGCCCCCCCCCCCCGAGTGCGTGGCTGGTTGAATACTTAATCGCTGATACTGAGAGACGTAACATTTACAATCATTGACGAAGGACTTGTAAGACTGAGTAGCACCAAGGAACAACCAAATGATTCTTTACGAAGGATCACACTCTGCTTAACACAAAGGATCTCCTCTGAAAAAGCGCTCTTGCTTGAAGTCTAAACGATAACCAGTAAAATCGTAATAGAAAATCAAGACCGTTACCATACATTTATGTGCATCTGTGTGGTTAGTTTTTTTTTTTTGTTTGTTTTTTTTTTGCTTATTATAGAACGACCAAAAACTATTTATTCCCAATTTCGTTTTGGGTAAAACAACTTAAATTTTAATTTGTGAGCTATCTACAAATATAATGCTTCTCTACTAAATATATCCTGGTAGGATTTTCATCAAATCAACCTAGCAGATAGGGAAAAACATAAACACACACATACGCGCACACACGCACGCTCGTTTAGACACACACACACGCTCAGACATACACACAGGTGCGCCTGATCGCACACCCGTTCACACATGCCCTTACAAAGGCACACTCACACATTTTACGCACACACATTACTCACACATTTTACACTCACACTTTATACATACACACACATACACACAAACACACACACACACACACACAGACACACGCATGCACGCGAATATGCAAACATCTTACACATACAGAAGTGCTCGCAGAGGTTTCCCGTGTTTTTTCAATTAAATTCTCGAATTAATTTATTTCTGATTTTATTCAGTTTTATGATGACTTAAATTTTAATTTGAGTATATATTTAGAACATTGCGAAAAAACAATATGAAGCAATTTGGAAACTTATTTATATAGTGTATACCTTTCTTCAGTCAATTAGTATTATCAAAATTGGTTATAAATAAGTTATAATATTATTATTAAATAAATTATTATAACCTTATAAATAAGCTATTATAATCAAATAATGTTCAATTTAAAAAGTTCGATCTTGTGTTAAGACTGTTACTTGAAGCTATAACTGTGTATGATTATCATCGTTAGTTACTTTAAAGCCCATATAACTGGTTCTACTACTGATGTTAGATAGAAATAAATTGAAACCATTAATTGAATGGCCAGACGAATGATTAATTTTAAATAGTGCAAGTTACTTTAAACAATATAAATTACGTATAAATTACTAGTAATTAGATGTGAATACTTGATACTATGTAACTGTGTGTAGATTGTTTGTATTAGGTAAGTATTTACCCAACCCTTTTACCACGGGTAGTTTGTGAAACAAGATTGTAACTATGGAGCATCTAGTGAGTATCAATTCCTTATTGCATTGTAATGAATCTGCCAGACAAGTACTACCGTGAGTGAACCAGTGTGTAATGGCAATTACAGAGTACTCGAGATTCCAGAGATCTCCAGAATTGGGAGGGAAGTCCCCGTATTAGCATTAAGTATAAAAACTTTATTTTTTAAAATAATTCGCTATTGGCCGGATTAGCTCAGTCGGTAGAGCGTTCGGCTAGAAACACAAAGTTCCTAGTTCGATACGGTCCTCGCCAACTCAGCGTTAGAGTAGTACAGGATCTGTGCGTAAAGTAAGGAGCTGATGGTCGGTGTTGGCGCTCCACCTCAGATTCTAAAAACAATCTCCCCGTTCTAGCGCTAGTGAAAAGGGATAGAATCCCTCGCTGACTGGCTGATACCGACCTTTAGGCCGGCCCAACAACTTTACTTTTTACTTAATGGAGCCTCTGATGACGAGCTTGAAAAGGATCCCGATGCCCATCTGATGCATGTTGGGGGACTTGCAGATGCCATCAATGCAACTATCATCAGAGACATTTGGGTTGCAGATGTGAAATATGATGGCAACGGAAATCACCCTGATGTTGTCGGATGCAGTTTTGAGGAAGAAGCTGGAAAGAAGTTGAAGTGTAAAGATATTTGCCATGACGAGCATGTATGAATATTGGCCGTGCGTGGCTAAAGGCGACAACTCACAGTTAAGAAGGTTAGCTAGATGTCGCATCTAGCTAACCTCCCGAAAGAGAACGAAAGAATCAATCTTACGAGAAATGAAAGAAGTTCAACCCGGAGTTAGAAAAGTAAACAGAACATTTTCACATCAAGGCCTGCCGTATTCTCGAAGGAAGCCGGCTAGGCTTTGCCTGACATGTAGGCCTGTAGAATCGAACCCGCTTCCTTTAGAATGAGAACGGGCGACACGTTGGCACCGAAGTCGAGATGCAAGCGCCAGGTTCCCGGATGCTAGCTATAAGGATTCCGGCAGCCAGGATTGGCTCGGCAATCTCGTGTGTGGGGCGCAGACACTCGGATGTAGAGGAGAAACAAGTATAAATAGAAGTGGGGTGACGGCAGGAGTCGAGTTGCAATTTTGAGTTGCTGAAGATTTTACGACGACGGATTTTTTAGCTGCTGGAGATTTTTGAGTTGCTAAAGATTTTACGACGATGACGGATTGTTAGCTGCTAAAGTTTTTTGACGGCGACGACATTGTTGCCCCCCCCCTTCAACAAGTCGAATATTTTTTCCCTCTATTTTTTTTCATTCTAGACTCTCATTCAGACAACTACCCGGAAGATCTACGGGTCGTATCCCCGACGGACTCTGAAAATAATAAAGTTAGTTTCCGCAGTTGTTTCAAAGACAGTCGTGCCCTTGTTTCTTCACATTAAATTATCCACATCAGAACAGAAGTACGTACTTCTGTTCTGATGTGAATAAATCAATGTACAAATAAACTTTTCCCCTTGATTTCAACAGAAGTTAAGATTTTAACAAATCTTTGGAGGGAAAATTCAATTCCGGTCTAATACCCTCGGGAAAGGTATAAACAGTCTCATCCCTCGGCTATGAGTCAAATAGTACCACAGCTGTTCCCTGACAACATTAATATGCCATTAACCAAATAAAGGCAAACCAAACCAAATTTTGGGAAAGCTATTTCGGTGGGGCTTAAAATACATCAACTGTATCCCCTGCAGAGGGTAAAAACTCCTAAAAGGGTGGGGAGTACTCTATCATTGCTATTACTCAGTGGCCTACTCTGAATGGTAGTACTTATTAGTGTCTCATCTATGGGTCAAATAGATCTCTTTAAAATTGTTTCGTATTTTATAGGACCGTGTGCAAAAACAAAATAAAAAACTCTAAAAAAAAAAAACAACACAAAAATGTAAATATGAACACCCAATGAACGCGATTCCCAAACCTTCAGGCATTAATTCACCCAATTAAATTAAGTTCACTCATTAAATTATGGAAGGGGGAAATATAGGGGGGAATAGATGTTCGTATCAACAAGCTCCCGCAGAGAGGGGGGCCAAAAACAAGCAAGTCCACAGTCTTCCAGCAAGCCAAACTTTCCCCTGGTCAACACGCTCTTCGTTTTCGTTTAGCAGCTGCAAAAATCACATTAAAGAATTACTCGGTCGTTCGTGTCAGTCAACCTGCTACTGCAACTTCTTACTGCCCGCGTTTGACTCACACGTTATTTATGTACGTATTTACCGAAGCATCCTGGCACTTCGCGTCCGTCCAATGCCTAACTCGCGTCTACCTTCGCATGCGGGATGACGCGGGCTCGATCCCGGCAAGCAAGGCAATGTCTTGCTCTTTTTCGTTCTCCGTCATATAAATTCAACCAATCCATTGAATTTTGAGAGGTTACTTTTGCAGGAAATCGAATTATACGCATATATAAGGTGCATACGTTCACCCACATTACAGATATGCACCAACACACGCATATATATAGTTTTACATATATAGTAGAACCTCGGATTAACGGACTTCAAAGCACTAGGCTTCGCATATAACGGACAAAATATGCATGATCAAAATGTCCGGATGGGAAAGTAAGATTTAGATTTAGATTAGTGGAGCTAGCGCCCATCTGAGGAAGACTATATTTTGTGTGTTGATTCCCCCATGCGCGTTGTTACGTATGTGCGGGGATCGGGGACTTGAATAAAAAAGTGTATACATAAATATGTCTCCGTGTTCCTGATTAAATAAGAACAAATAGAACAAATAAATATGTTGCATAGCCCTTCTTCGCTACTCTATACGTTGCTGGTATACTGCCGGTAGGTTAGTAGTCGGTGTAAAGACTCAACACATGGCATTGTAACAAACGTTAGTTTATTTCTTTACATTCTCTCGTGGTGCGTGTGAGTGGCGGGCATTGATAATGGGCACTACTACTGCTGGTGTGGTGGAAGGTGGTGGGCGCGCCTCACTGCTCGCTGGCAGCGATCGACCGTGTCAACGGTCACTCAGTCCGCTCTGTTAGCCGTCTCTCTGGGGTCTGACTCTCTAACTGCTACTGCTGACCCCTTAAGTAAAGGCAGCCGCCCACACATCCTTTTGTTCCTTTTACCGGAAGTACTTTCTTCCCCTTCCAGTCTCTTTGTTCAAATTCTTCTTTGTCCAATTTCTTCTTTGTCCAGGTTCCGAATTTCCCGCGCAAAATAAATGCGGCGATCCTAAAACATAACAAATAGACACTACCGATTAAGAAGAACGTGATAGGACCCGATGTAATAGCGGCATTAAAAGAGACCCGTTAGAAGTAAATAAAAAGTATATAGAATTTTAAAATTTATCTACATATTTATTACAGTTATTTTAATATTTATATACATATTTTAGATTTAGACATCGAAAGACAATACCTCGCTCTACCTGACTATCGGCTTTTACGGACTACATCCCCCCTTATAAGTCCGTAATAACGAGGTATTACTGCATATATACAAAGATACCTCTGCGTATTATGGTTTAGCAAAAATCGATACATGAAGATTTGGGAAATAATATATTGGACATCTGAAATCAGTCATATCGATTCTTGATTTCTCGATTGCTTAAGTTTTTCCAGTGAAAGATAAACTCATTGATAAGAAAATTTCTCCATTGGACACCGAAGTTTCTTTCTTTATATATCGAGAATACCAACCAATATCGACCTATTTCAATCGATATTTCAATCGATAGATATCTGTTTATCAGACTGGTTAGTAAATATTAACATTACCCAATTTAATTCAACATCTATTGTCTGAAGATGTTTACCAATAAGTTAAATATTCTAAAAGGATTGTTCTGGCATTAGATAACCCAAGGTTGATATGCCATTAAACAAAGTAACCAAACCAAATCAAATTAAACCCTAAATATTCTCAATATCCATTGATAATTAATTAAAACTACACACATAGAAAAACATATTAATCTAAAATTGAACTATTGAACTCAAATTGTTAATTATTAATTAGTTAAACACGTGGAATTTCCACAGTTTAATTCATTAATGTGTTTACCTAAAAATTATTTGCATTAAGAATAATTATTTGAAGTTATAATTGCTATCTAATTTTATTATTACTTTAAAACATATAACCATGAGAAAATTATTGTTAGATAGGAATATTTGAAGCCATCTAACTGTAGCAAGATGAGGATATTATCCTGACTTTTGTGAGCTAGAACTACTATGTTAGAAAAGGAGGAAGAAGAAATAAGATAAAGGTTTGAAAAATAAGTGAGAGGGTAATGAACACAAAACAGTTTGACCGGTGCGTGACCTCCCGAATGGAGAATTAAGTGTCAACCGGAAGTCGGGTGTCGTGGAATAACGAAGAAAGGGACCCGCTTTTTCCGATTTGGGACAGCGTAGGGTTAAGACCTGCCCTTGGTCCGTGTGGGATGACGGTAGTTTAATAGTTCTCTCTCTCTTTCTCTCTGCCTTTCCTCCTCTCTGATACGAACCCACGAGACGAGCCTATCCTGGAAATAAAGGCTAGCAGTTGTGACTACATATTTCTCGCGTTGTAATTTTTATCAACAAGAAGACATTTTTAGTACCGTGAATATATCGCCGCCACCACCACCGCCCCGTTATGTATATCGCTTTGGGTACTGTGACCAGATATACGACAACGTTACAGATATCGTTTTAGTGCCCGGAAAAAAGGCACAACGTTACATAACTCTGTGCCAATTATTTGTATCAAGAATAGTTACTTGAAGTTAGAATTGTCCACAAAGAATTATCATTATTATTTAATTAAAACCATATAATTGCTTGAAAATTATTGTTAGCTAGGAATACTTGAAGTCAAATAACTAATTATTTGTATTAAAGATAGTTACTTCTTATTTGAAGTGAGCACACTCGTGCACCCACTTCAAATTTGTGATTATTTCGAATATAAGTAACATCAAGTGTGCACACGACTCAAGCATATAGCCGGAAGTTTGGAGTTTGGGGGGACAGGTGATAAAACTGGCCATAACAACTACACGGATCTATTTAGCTAAATAAAATAAAAAATATTGCATTCTCTCCTTGCGCACCAAAATATCTCATTCGCTGTATGCATCTATCCTACTTAAAAATTCCCAATACTCGTTTTGATGATTGGAGATGGATGGGGTGGGGTGGGAAATTGAAAACAAAAAGCCCCAAGAAACTGAAAACACGTGTAAACAAAACAAAATTGTGGGTCATTTTGGTTATCCCCTTTCCCTCAGCTAGTATCAAGGCCCGCTGACTGTCTTCCGCACTTTATTCTTTGAAAGCAAGCCGGTCAAGCATGGGAGTGGGTGTCCTTAGTGGGTTGTGGGTAAAAATTGGGATTCTGTAGGCCGGACGGGTTGGGTTACTAGAAAAGTTGACTTTCCAGGAAAAAATTAGGGTGAATCGGGTGGTTTTATAAAAAAAACTTGGGATTGGGGTCCTGGATATGTCCTACGAGAAAAAAACTGGGTTTGATGATCATTCAGCCTCCGAACTAAAAGGATCTATGGTGTATGCAGTTTTGGCTTTTTCTTTTGTTTTTCTATTGTTTCTATTTTGTTTTTCTATTTTTAAAGACTTTGTTTGCCTATCTAAGGGATGGGGTCCCGAGACAGGATCCCCGTCAGTGTTGGCTATGATGGGCAAGCAACAATGTTAAAGATAGTTACTTGGAGGTATAATTGTTTATTAGGGTTTATTATTATTAGCTCCATGAAATCATATAAATGCTTTCAAATTATAGTTAAATAGTAATACTTGATGGGACTCTGCCATAAATACCATAACGGGTCTCTACTAGTACTATCATCATGGGTCAAAGTTGACTTGGATTAATGTAAATGAAGGGGTATTCATACTCCCCAGATCTTTAGAACTGGATTGTCGCTTTTGATGCAATTTAGTGTAAAAACAGTAGTAGATTTCGTGCTTTTCTGTAATTCTAACGTTAAAGTGGTCTCAAAAAGATTCCCTGAAAAGTTCCGGTTTGTGTCAAAAGAAAAGTATTCTTACATGGAGTAAAACTGTATGATGGCACCACTCCAAGAATCCTACTTATGTTTCAAAGAGTTTTTTAAAAAA
>CM042140.1:12903508-12908508 GCA_023376005.1 Doryteuthis pealeii | reverse complement strand
CTCTGATCAATCGGCTGGTCACGTCAAGCCCTAGCACCTATATGATTTTCCCAACCCTATTGTCCTTATGGCAAGCCCCAACCCCTTTTTATCATATGGGTGCTAGAAGGCGGTGGCTGCGGGTCTACATGTCCTGGGAATGACGTTAAACTCTATCTGATGGCGAGATTCCAGTTTTGGAGGTTTGGGGAATGTGGAGCACCCCATTCATCACCATTGCTCCCTGGTCCACTCTGACCCGGAGTGGTAGTACCTGTTAGTGTCCCATATATGGGTTAAACAGAAAAATGTAATTATAAAAAAATTGTATTATCCATTAAGAATTGATTTATTTCAAAACATTATCGGCATTAAATGACCCACTGAGGTTGATATGCCGTAAAACAAAACAAACCAAATCAATTTTCACCAATACATAGTTTGCGCCTTAAGTCAAACACTTTGTATCATTTTGCTCAAGGTTTATTGGGTCAACCCGCTTATCTCTACATAAATATTTTTCTTGAGCTTTAGCAATACCTAATGCTTATTCAAAGACTCGGACTCTTTTAAATAACCCCATCAAATGAAGTCAGGCAGACAAAGCAGGTGAATGAAGAGGTCATTTGATTTCGGAATTTCTTGAAATTATTCAGCCATCCTAAGTGTATTTTTGCTGAAGGTATAGAACTCTCAGTTGAATAGAAAAGTCCATTATTTTAACTAGCAACAGAAAACACCATCCGGGCGTCGTAAAAATTAATTTTTGAAAGGCATTGCCTGAGAGGGTAGGAGTTAAAAATTCATTGTTAGAGGGTTTGTGTCATAAGTAAGACAAATCCTCATATTTATTAAAGGAGTAAAAAAAACAAAAAAGAAAACAATTTGAAATGAAAACTGAGCCCCGTCCCTCTCAAATAAAATGTTGCGTGCATGTAATAATCAAACAATTATTTTGAATATTTTCCACATCAATTTTACACAAAATCGTAGGTATTTATTTATTTGTAAACTTTTTAGTTAACTTCTTGTCACTGTAAAAAAAAAGAAAAAAAAGAACGAGAGTAAAAAACAATTTTTAAAATTGCTTACTCAAATTTTAAGTGTATATAGCATAAGAATATTGTGACGTAAGCTGTGACGTAGAGCTATGACGTAGTTTTTGTTACAGACAGAAATACAGACAATCTCCATTATTAGTAGATTTGTTTTTCACATTGTAACTCGTCATTTTCCACTTGATGAGGTTATTCATAATATCTGAGGAATAAAATCAAATTAAAAACAAGAAAGTTATGTATTTTCTAAATGTTTCTGTTACGATTTTTGGTGGCCATCCTTTAGGCTTCAAGAAAGCGCGCTTGTCCAGTGAAGATCCTTTGTGTTAATCAGAGCGCCATCCTTCGTAAAAACAATCCTTTGGTTGTTCCTTAGTGCTCCTCAGTCTTGTAAGTCCTTCGTCAATGATTGCAAAATGCATGTCTCTCAGTATCAGCGATTAAGTAATTAACCAGCCACGTATTCGGGCTGTTGATTAGCTGAGGTTTAAACCACGTGATCTCGCGTTGTCTATAAATTTAAGTGGTGTATTGCAGCAAGGCTTATATCCACCAAATAATAGTTTCTCTATTTTGTGGGACACCCAGTAAAAGAACATAAGTGGTACTATTTAAACCTTATCTGGGTGATTCATACCTTTCCCAAGGGTATTAGAGCAAATGAAAATAACTTAACTGGAGTTCGAAACTACTTTCTACGATGTCGCAGTCACTACGCCAACTAATTCCCTAAATTTACTCTTGAATTCAGATTTGTCATTCACCTTGCAAGACTAGACAGTGCAGTTTTCTCAGATGATTTACCCTTAAATTGACAGGGAGACGAGTTCATGCCTTTTCTAATACGAGGGTAAGTCAAAACGTAATGTCATTTTGTTTAGGACAGGTATAATTACCAACACAGGAACATGTATCATACATCAAAATGAAGCTGGTCCTCTATGGATCACATCCACACAGTCACCGTTTTTCTCAAGAGCAATGTTCTACCTTCGATAGAGAGCATGTATCCCTGTCCCGTAAAATTCTGTTGGCTGTTCTTTGAGCCACTTTTTCACAACAGATTTCACTTCCTCGTCGCTGGAATTATGTTTGCCTCTCAAATCCTCTTTCCTGGGACCGGGGAGAGGCCAACATTAATGGCATTACTTTTTGAATAACCCTCGTAGCATCGCTGCGATGTGAACGCCTTTCCAGTGGAGTTAACTGACAGACCATCCATTTAATAGACTAATACATTTCCAAGAGTATTTCGTTTGGTCTTACAACAGGAAGCTTCGGGTCAATGAACACAAGTTCAGCAATGACACAATCGTATGAGCAGCAGACTGAACTATAACATTCAAAGAGAAAAGGAAGGCTTGTATTTACAGACAATAGAAGAACATTGTCAGAGTACCTTCCTGTTAAACGTGCCATGACTTACACATGTATGTAATTACTCAAACCGTTCGTCATCAGCAGGATGTGACACAAGGTTAAAAGTATGGGGGAATCCAACGACGAAACTAACTTATTATATATATATATATATATATATATATATATATATATATATACAGGGTGTCCCAGAAGTCATGTATTATTCAGGTTATGAAAAACAACACCTTTAGTTATTTCAAAAACATATTCATAGATATTAATTATCGCAATTATTTTCTATCTCTCAATTTGACCATTTATTATAATTATTCTCAATAACAATGATTTGAAATCAACAAAGGTATATTTTGAAAACCAGGATGCTGTGTAACTTCTGGGACACCCTATATATATATATATATATATATATATATATATATATATATATATATATATGTATAACAGGTACTATCCCTCCGGTTTAGAAGGAACCTGGAAGTAATGCCAAACCATAGCCAAATCCAGCTGTAACAACGAATGTAGTTTAATATCATACCCAGGACACCTTTTCCTCAATTTATCCGATGGTACGGTTATAGAACGGAACCCTTACCACCAGCCAAATCTTTGGACTGCTATATAAGGTGTGTCAAAAGAGGTATCGAGATTTTTGTACTTTTTGACACACCTTCTAATTTGAAAAAAATTAACGTTCCATTCATTGTTCATTTCTATCTTGGTAAATACAGCTTTAAACTTGGTACTTTTATGAAATACCTTGTTTGTTCATAATTGTTGTTGCTTCAGAGTTTCAATACTGTAGTTTGGTTATTCTGGACATTTAGCTCACTAAAAGTTAGCTTTGTATTTTTATGGATCACGTGACACAAATTTGGTGCAATGGTCATTATCTTAGAGTTCCAATTCTGGACGAGGTTGTTTGCATTTCACACAGCATAGATACCGTTGGGAAATGTACTCATCCAACTATTCTGCCTCCAGTCACGGGTAAATGATAATGTAGTCCGGGCCCTTTAACCTTTGTCAGACAGGGAAAACTTTGAATTCAAAGCTGTTAAACTCCGCTTAAGAAATTGACCTTGTGTCACTTCCTACTCGGGCGGAGGTGTTGGGACATCTATAAATTCTACGAGCGATAAACCTTGAGGTCATTGCTTTACCACCAAGAAAATTATTGATGTTCATACGACATTTTCTAGAATTTCAAAAGAGACACAGATACGGACAAGCAATAAAAGACGCCATAAAATACTTAAAACTATTTCAGGTTTATTGTAAAGGAAAAGCAAATCAATGGCGAGATCAGGGCAGATCAATAATTATCCGAAAAACCTGACGCCCGTAAGATACTTGTCGGGTCACTGGATATCTGACTTATTCGAAAGTGTTTGGTCACAGTTAAACAGGATTAGAAGTCAATTTTTTTTTATAAATGGACGACATAAGTCGAAAAGTGAGGCCGTCGCCGAGATGGACTGTTGTTTAATGCTAGCGTTGAACGGTGAGTTAAGAAAGATTGGGACGAATCCAAAATGATCTGTCAGACTCATGTCTGACACCTGAAAGACAACCTCTTCTCGGCTACCACAAGCGGAAATAGAAGTAGATGACCGGATGACCGTTGGTAAAATTCTATTTATGTCTTTTAGGCTTTCGCATGTGATTGTTTGAAAATGAAAAAGAAAGAAAGAAAGAAAGAAAGAAGGAAGAAAGAAAGAAGAAAGTAAGAAGGAAGAAATAAAGTAATATATTCTAAAAGTGGTCATCTTTGTTCGGAACTTTCTGTCGGCAACTTGTAATGACAACTAAGGAACACTAAGGAGACCAAGACTCACGATTTCCATCGAAACATATATTTATAGATTCATTGTGATATATATATAATATATATATATATATATATATATATATAATATATAATATATATATATATATATATCACAATAAATCTATAAATTATACATTATATCAAGAAATGTTAATGTAATGTTGGTATTATTATATAGTTTATTATTATATCAGATAAAGTGGGATGTCAATTTTACTTTCATCCTTTTCATGTTTACACACACACACATATATATATATATATATATATATATATATATATATATATATATATATATATATATATATAAGGGTAAGTTAATATGAAAAACACACAGATGTTATTCAAATAAAGTTTTTAATTATGCTGATATTGCAATATTTCGATCTGTTAAGAATATTTGTGTCAATAGGAAGACATCACAAAACGGTCACAATTTTCATAAATTGTCATCTTATTAACACAATAACATGCTCTGATGCAGATTTTTAACAGATCGAAATAGTGCAATATCAGCATAATTAAACAATTTATTTGAACAACATCAGTGTTTTATTATATTATATTATATTATATATATATATATATATATATATATATATATATATATATATGTGTGTGTGTGTGTGTGTGTGTGTGTGTGTGTGTGTGTGTGAGAGAGAGAGCGAGAAAAATGGAAATTAATCCGACACATATGCAGAAAAAATAAAAGGAAACAAAAAATATATATTGGTATATATGAAATTTATTAT
>CM042140.1:12896008-12898508 GCA_023376005.1 Doryteuthis pealeii | reverse complement strand
ATATATATATGTATAATATATATATATATATATATATATAAGTGTGTTGTGTATGTATATATATATATATATATATTATATATATAGTATATATATATATATATGTATATATATATATATGTATATATATATATATGTATATATATATATATGTATATATATATATATATGTATATATATATATATGTATATATATATATATATATATATATATATATATTAATATATATATATATATATATATATATATATATATATATATATAATATAGATATATATATGTATATATATATATTATATATATATATATGATATATATATTAATATATTAAATAATATATATATAATATATATATAAATGGAATTGAATCCGACAATATGAGGAAGAATGAATAAATGAAAGAAAGTACAGAATGGATTATAAAAGATGAATTTAAATCAATATCACTTACACGTGTGTTTCGGTCAGTTCATCTTTGGTGTACACGATTCAAAACTATTATTATCATTAGATAAATAAATGAAATGAAATAATATCAATAGAAAAATGTAAAAATATTCCGTACACAGAGAAAAATTCGACCCTCATCAGAGTGAAATTTTATTTTGATTTTATTTTATTTAAAAATAAAATTTCACTCTGATGAAGGTCGAATTATATATATATATATATATATATATATATATATATAATATATATATATATATAAAGACTAGAAGAGCTATCTGCCATTGCTTCAAATGGAGGGAAAGATCTATATCCATAAAAGTAGGCATAATTGCTCCTGGTAGTCGAATTGACTCGAAACCAATGCTGTAATCATTGCCAGACAGATCTAAGAGAACTTATCAGAGAATGGTTTGTGCCAAAATGTCCCGATTTGCAAAATAATTTAGTTTGAGACAAACAGGCCACAAATATGATAATAGATTTTATTTGAATATGGAATTGTGAAAATTTGGCAAACAGTTTTCATATCTCCAGGCAAGTCGTATATTTTGTCAAACAATATATAAGATAAACATGATATTTAGACTCTATTTTAATTTCAAATAATAAAATCAATATAATAATAATAATAATAATAATAATAATAATAATAATAATATATATATATATATGTGTTGTGTGTGTGTGTGTGTGTGTGTGTCTGTGTCTGTGTGTCTGTGTGTGTGTGTCTGTGTCTGTGTGTGTGTGGTCTGTGTCTGTGTATGTATTATGTATTTTGGCCAGCAAGCTATTATTTAAATGGACACTGGTAAAGTCCACGGGAATATTTTTCTTTATGATTTTCAGGTGTAGACGTTCGGTCTATATTTTGTCTAATAATGATATAAAATAAACGTAATATTTAAATTCTATTTAAATTCTATTTTAATTTCAATAACAAAATTATACATAGATACATATATATATATATATATATTATATGTGTGTGTTGTGTGTGTGTGTGTGTGTGTGTGTGTGTGTGAATCTATGTGTGTGTGTGTGTGTGTGTATGTGTGTGTGGTGTGAATCTATGTGTGTGTGTGTGGTGTGTTTATCTGTGTGTGTATTGTGTATTTTGACAGCAAAGTTATTATGTAAATGGGTCTGTAAAGTCCAAGGGATATTTTTCTTTATGATTTTAGATGTAGAATTTCGAGTATTTGTTTATTTTTATGTTATATCGAGATTTTAGATATAGAGAGAAATTGGTAGAGAAAATGTCCAATAATTTTTACCCAAGCCCTTACAATCATTTTGCTGGTCGTCCTCAGATTGATGTTGGTTGTAAGTGATTGTTTGTTTAATGCGAGTAGTAGGAGTTTTGTTAGCGTTAGTTAATAAATTATTAGTATATTTTTGCAATGTTAAATACCATTCATTTATGGTTAGTTTATTTTTATATTTTGATACACATCTCCTATATCTCCATATATATAATATATATATATATATATATATATATATATATTAAAGAATTGGATACAATGGAAACCTACTCGAATTTCACCATTAGATCTTCAGGTTAAATCCACTGAATAAAATCGAGGTACCGATTTAATTACAGCCGATTACACGTGTGTTCATTGAATAAGATGTTTATAACGTAACATCTTATTCAATGAACACATGTGTAATCGGCTGCAATTAATGGGTACCTCGATTAATTCAGTGGATTTAACCCTGAATATCCTAATGGTGAAACTCGAGTAGGTTTCTATTGTATCCATTTCTTTAATAAATTTGTTCTACTTTGTATTGAGCACTTTGTATTTGTTATATCGCTGACTTAACCCCTGGATTTTGTACACCTCCAACGATCGTGCCCATATTCACCGGTAAGCCACCTTTTATCTATATAAATAAATAAATAAATATATATATATATGTGTGTGTGTGTGTGTGTGTGTGTGTGTGTGTGTGTGTGTGTGTGCTTCCCTCGGTAGAGCTCTTTAGGAGCGACTTTCATAAACTTTCACAGCATAACCTTCTTCACATATCTATAAGAACTGT
>CM042140.1:12878508-12893508 GCA_023376005.1 Doryteuthis pealeii | reverse complement strand
TATGTTTTTGGAGGATATGTGCTTAATTGGAGTCGTACCTAATTTTGAAAATTAATTAGTTAATAATTAATGAATTTTAGGCGGACATATATGTTCAAATGTAAGGTTAAACAAATCGAGAAAATGTCAATCCCTGAATGTACATTTCGACCTATTAGGTCTCATCAGCAAGGTTATAGACATGGGAAACTGCTCCGTGTGTGACTCGAAACCTCGACTCTCAAGCTGACAGGCGAAGTCTCAAACCGTTAATTCTGAGTCACACTTTCGAGTCACACACGGAGCAGACTCCCATGTCTATAACCTTGCTGTTACGCTAGCTTGCCAATTCCGAGTCACAATTTCGAGTCACTAAAATTCATTAATTATTAACTAATTAATTTTCAAAATTAGGTATGACTTCAATTAAGCACATATCCTCCAAAAATTGTCGGCTTAAAGCCATATAAAAATAAACATATTTGCTTGTTTACTTAACCTCATATATATATGCATATATGTATATATTCTATTTTTCTTTTCTCTTTAGTTGTTTTCTTGAATATCCTAGACTGTTCAATATGTTCATTATCGATTATGATGATTGAAAAGACACTTCTAATTGGATAAATTCTCAAACCAATTAGTTAATTTATATTGCTTGGGGCTATAAATGCCTTTATGCCTCCATAAAACAAATGAATTAAAATGTTGTGCTTATTTAAATACTTATGAACAGAACTCTCAATACCATTATTAAAAGTACTGTTGATTGTGTAATGGTTATCATCATAGGAAATGGACTCAAACATGTCTACTATTTAATCTATAGATTCTAACACAAGGTTTGTTTTGTTTTGATTTGATTTACGGAATATAAACCTCAGTAGGATGTTTAATGCCGACAAAGTTTTGTAATAAATTCATTTTTAATGTATATTCAATTTTTTATAAATATTATCCTCTATCACACCAGGTCAGAATCGATCTGGGGGTAATGACTCCTTATTAATCTATTAATAAGGGAGATTGTCTGTATTTCTGCCTGTGACAAAAACTACGTCACAGCTTACGTCACAATATTCTTATGCTATATACACCCAAAATTTGAGTAAGCAATTTTAAAAATTGTTTTTTTACTCTCGCCCCCCCCCTTTTTTTTACAGTAACAAGAAGTTAACTGAAAAGTTGACAAATAAATAAATACCTACGATTTTGTGGAAAATTGACGTGGAAAATATTCAAAATAATTGTTTGATTATTACATGCATGCAACATCTTATTTGAGAGGGACGGGGTTCAGTTTTAATTTCAAATTGTTTTATTTTTTTTACTCCTTTAATAAATATGAGGATTTTGCTTACTTATGATACAAACCATCTGGCATTGAATCTTTAACTCCCATCCTCTCAGGCAATGTCTTTCAAAAAATAATTTTTACGACGCCCGGAGGGTGTTTTCCGTTGCTAGTTATATCAATTATATATAAGAATATATTATTAATAATTTCCTTATTTTGATGGCCGGCGCAGATCATCATGATACAAGTTATTCTCTCCCCTGATTCAGGTGGGTTCCAGTCATCCATTCTATCTTTTATCACGTATATGAATGAAGAAAGGTCCAACCACAGTATATCATTTAATGCCGACAAAGTTTTGTAATAAATTCATTCTTAATGGATACTCATTTTTTTTTAATAAACATTTTTCTACTGGACCCATAGATAGAGCCCTAACAGGTACTACCACTCCACTATCACACCAGGTTAGAATCAATCTGCGGGTAATAAATTGGGGGTGCACCACGCTCGCCATATCTTCTTTTTACATGTTATTCCTCGGCTTCAAGTAATTAATCTAATAAACTTTTGTGAACAATTATTGCTTCAATTAACTATTCTTGATACTTGTGCTGTTGAATAGTTTCAAGATTTCCTATCTAATTATTTATTATTATATGAGACCCTAACAGTTATTACCCCTCAGAGGCAGAGTGGAACTTGGATTAATGGCAATGAAGGAATACTCCACATTGCCCAGAGATCCAGAATTGCAGCCTCACCATTCGACGCAGTTTAACGACATACTCAGGACACTAATACCCTCATTTATTGCACATATATGATAAAAATATGTGTTTGCCACGAGGGAAATAGGGGTTGGGACAATCTTATAGGTGCTAGGGCTTGACATGAACAGCCGATTAAGCAGAGGTGTCCTCTCCGACCGACCGTCAAGACCAAGTAATGTAGCGAGATGGTGAAGGTGCTGGTTTTTACGAGGACTACTATAGAAAAGAGAGGAAGAAGAAATAAGAGAGAGTAAAGGTGTTTTTTTTAAGTGATGAACATAAAACGGTTTGTCGTGAATTTGACCGAGTCGTGACCCCCCGAATGGAGAATCGAAAGCCAACGGGAAGTTTCGGGTGTTGACCGGAGCCGGAAGTCACGTGGTCACGAGGAACGACGAAGAAAAATACCGGCCTCTTTTTGATTTCGGACAGCGTAGGACACGGACGGGCCTCTGGTCCCTAGTGTGGGATTACAGTAATTTAACAGTGTCCTCTCTCGCTGCCTTTGCGACACAACCCACGAGACGAGCCCGAAAATAAAAGCTAAGCAGGTTGTGACGATATATTTCTCGCGTTGTACTTCTTTATCGAGAAGATGACCACCACGTGCCGAACACCTTTTTAGTGTCGTGAATTTGGGGGCACGTTGACAAGACCCGCTATACAACGTATATCCGTTTTGGTACCGTGAATATTCCGCCACGTTACAGTAAGAGTCAAAGTGTTGTGTTGCAAGTCATTGACTGCTCAGCCACTAGGTTTTTGTCGTTAAGCATCACAGATCGTCACCCACGGCCAACAGGTGGCCTCATTGGGACTGGGGATCTTACCACTCTGCAGAGGTGCAATCGACGTATTCGATAGTCCCAGCTAACAGGGCAATCTATTTATTGTGTATAAATAATCGTTTGAAGCAACTATTCCTATTCTATAATAACATATTTACACACAGTTATATGATTTCAAATATTTATATCTAATGCTAATAATCTATTACTGTTATAGGGCTTCAAGTAAGTATTTCTATTTAATGATAATAACTTTTCTTTTGTACTCAGTAATATGGTCTCAAGTAATTATTATTATTGAATTATAATAGATTTTATTTTCTACACAGATATATGGTTTAAAGTAATTATTTATATTTGATAATAATCATACATTTACGTACTGGCTCTAGATTTAATCCCTGACAAGTTCCAGATACTATATACTGACTTGAAACCTAAAATTAATAGATTCCTTCATACAAAATGGCAGCAACACTGGAATAACTGTATCCACAATAAACTCTTCCTAATCAAACCGACTTTGGGAGGCTGCAGACCAAGTCTAGAAAGGAACAAGTCATTATGTCCCGATTATGCATTGGTCATACAAAACTAACGCACTCTTATATACTCAAACAAGAACAACAACCACAATGTGAAACATGTCAAACACCCCTGACAATTAAACACTTATTGATGGAATGCAGATTTTTTGCTCCCATCAGAAACCATTATTTTAAAGCAAACAATATGAAGGATCTATTTGAAAATGTTAACATAGGCGATATTCTCTCCTTTTTGAGGGAAATAAAATTATACCATAGAATAAAGACATGAAACAAATCAATGCCATACAATATAATTCCCAATAATGCTAACACATTGTTAAAACCAATTACTAAAAAGTATATATATGAATGCACAATATGTATTACACCCCAACCGCTAGGCATGATATAACCCTGGACGGGTTGATATACCGTTAAAATTAATAAACCAACCAATAAACCAACCAGGATTACAATTATTCTAACCTAATATTAATTGCCTCCAAACAAATATATTTGACCCATCGTGGGACCATGGCAGGTACAACAATTTTGGGTCAGAGGGGACCTGGTACTGTAATGAAAAAGTGACTCCACATCCCTCAGAGCCCCAGAAGTGGAGTCTCACCACCGAAGACAGTTTAGCGGCATACACACGACACATGTTCGTGTGCGGATATGTGTGTATACAGAGATATTCTAATTTGTTTTTGCTTCTGAATTTTTATGTTAAGACGCTTGGAATTGACTTACTTCATTGATAAAATGAAATCCTATTTATTTACTTATTCCAGGAGTCGATTCTTATTGGTTTGGGGAATTTCTGTGGAAGCGAAGTGGAAAGAAAAAGTCATACGAAGAGGAAAGAGTGAATGAGAATAGGCAAAATGCAAAGAAGTTAAAAGAAAAAGAAAAAAGAAAAATGAGAATCTATGATAACGAAATAAAATAATATAAAAATAAAAACCGTATAAACGAACATAGGGCGTAATAAATGTTTTGAGGACCACCCACCCCACCCCTCCCCAGGAAAAAGGAATGTCTTTAAATTGGTATTTTGGTCTTTGAAAAAAAAAACTACCGGGAGGTTGAGAAGAGATAAAGAATGTTTAAAATCGGATTGGATTTTGTTGGCTAAAAACAATTCAGTTGAGAAGAAAATTGATTGAAATTCTAAAGATGACGGCGATCGTGGAGCACTCCGAGTATTACGGTTACCATCTTAGCTAATGGGGACGGTATGAATCCAACTCCAGGTATATGTAAATAGTAGGAAAAACTGAGCTGTTAAACATTGTTATGCCAGCCAATCTAGAATAAGGAATAACTGATTTCAAGCCATACCTCGAGAGGGATGTCAGACACACAGATACACACACACACACTTATATATATATATATTTACCAATCCCTCCGCACGAGCAGGATACGACACGAGGTCAATTTCTTAAACGGAGTTCAACAGGTTTGAATTCAGAGTTTTCCTTCTCCTAGACCGGTTGCCTAACCAAGGTTAAAGAGCCCAGTCTGCCCTACTATTTACCCATAGCTGGAGGGAGAGTAGTATTCATACCTTTCCCAAGGGTATTAGCGCTAAGTGAAATGCAATTAGCACGTCCAGGATTTGAACTCGGGGCGACGAGTCCATTTCCCATGACTTTTAACCATTACACCATGCGCTTCATATATATAATATATAATATATATATATATATATATATATATATAATATGTGTGTGTGTGTGTGTGTGTCACCCGTCCAATCGGCCATTGCTCCTGGAATGTCCTCTTCACAGCATCCAGTATCCATGCAAACTGATCGATGTAGGTCTTGTTAACTCTCTCTCTCTCTCTCTCTCTCTCTCTCTCTCTCTCTCTCTCTCTCTCTCTCTCTCTTCTCTCTGAATGTTTTTTTGGTCTAAACGAATATTGCTGTAGTAGCATAGTCGACCTATTTCCTTGATCTACCTCCTTGTGATGATTTCCTTCTCCCACAAATCAAAACCAAATTCACTGATGGCCATTTTAAAGGCTTTTAAGAAGATCAATTAAGTTGTGACGCATAAAACGAACGTTGTGTTAGATAAAGATCTTTAGCACCATTTCCCGGAGTGGAATAAACTTATGCAGGGCTTGATAAGTGATATAGTTTGAAGGAGATAAAGTTTATATGTTCATAAGTTGATAAAAGAAAATAATCTACCGAATCAATCACATTATTTAACAGAAAAAAAAAACTTATATATAAAGAGTGGCCCATAAAATACACGCGAATAAAAAGATAATCATTTAGCCTTAAAATGTAGTACAAAGAAATATACACGTTTGTTTTTTTTTAAGTCAGGGTTGGATTTTTTTTGGTCACCCTATATATATGCCTTCAAGCAAAATATAAATAATTTATTCAACAATGCTTCTATAAAAACAAACATCCAAAAAATCTTATTCACTTCGCCGAAGGCTTACGGCCGGTTGTTTACTAAAAAACGTCCACTTACCTACTATGGCAGGGCGTGTAATAGTATCATTGACAAGGTTAATTCGCAGGATTGTTCGCTATGTACCGGCGGCCGAACGGATATGGTCTCTGACTATGCCTGTGAAGTCCCGGTTTCGATTCCTGTCGGAGGGGAGTCGTTAGTATACATCGCTGAAGAGACTTAATAAAGTCGAAACAGTCTGTACGGTGTTCTGCATAGCGAGCCATCCTTTGCGGGATTTACTTGTCAAGATTATTTTCTATAATTATCGAATTTTATGCGATACATGCATTTATAATTGCCTTCAAGCAAAATATAAATATATATATATATATATATATATATTATTATTTGTATTTTTAAGGCAATTACAATGCGTATATCGTATAAAATTCGATAATTATTGAAAATAATCATCAGCGTGTATAGGATGAGACTTAATAAAGTTGAAACAGCTGTATGGTGTTCCAAGTGGCGTACATTATTCGCCGGGTTTGCTTGTCATGATTATTTTCAACAATTATCGAATTTTATACGATATACGCATTGTAATTGCCTTTAAAAATATTAAATATAATAAAGAATATAAATAATAATATACTTTACATAACAATGCTTCAAAAGCAAATTATCAAATTCCATTTACTATATATATATATATATATATATATATATATATATATATATATATCAGCCAATCAGCGAGGGAGTATATCCCCTTTTCACTAGCGCTAGGCCAAGATATTATTTTAGCGTCTGAGGTAGAGCGCCACACCTACCATCAGCCCTTACTTTCTATATATATTTTCCATATATATATATATATATAATATATATATATATAGGGTGACCAAAAATCCCCACAAGCCTGACTTTTTTAAAAAGGTCTGTTTTTTTATCACCCTATATATTTAGCTATTTGCCAAAAATGTTATCTTGTAGGTGCAAACTTTATATCAATGAAAATGGAGGCGATCTCCATTTTCATTGATATAAAGTTTGCACCTTAATTCTATCACATTGCATGACTTGGATCAAGGTTTCCCAAGTCAATGCTCTTATTTCTACATGAATTTTATTGAGCTGTATCAATGTCTTATGCTTATTTAAATATAGTTTTTTTTTTAAATTACCCAGCCAAAAGAAGTCAGGCAGACGAAGCAGACAAATGGTGAGGCCATTTGAATTCGGAATGTCTTGAATATTATTCCGCCACCAAAAACATCTTTTTATTGCAATCATAAACCTTTCAGTTGAATTGAAATAAATCTACTATTTTAATTGATTCTTTCACATTGTACCTTGTCATTTCAATTTGCATAAGTTATTTATAATATCCGAAAAAACAATATAAAATTTAACTTAAAAACAAAAAAGTTATTAATTCTTAAATGGTTAACACATATATAAATGAATTGACATTCCATGTATTTCTTAATGGGTGAGTTGTCTTGACGTTAAGTGGCTAACACGCTCCTTTGAAACCAAGGTAACAATTGCGCCTTAAATGCATTGTACACTACTAATATATATATATATTATATATATATATATATATATATATTGTCAATTATCGTCAAGACAACGCACCCGTTAAGAAATACAGGGATGTCAATTCATTTTCCATCATATGAAACTTATAGTAACAGTAATACCAACAGAGCAATTGTTCATATATATATATATATATATATATATATATATAATATATTATATTATATATATATATATAAATAATTACTCTCGTTGTATTACTTGTTACTATAAGTTTTATATGATGAAAATTCTACAACCATTGAGCATTTCACAGTTTTATACTGCCCTGCTTATGAGCATTCGAGCACTTCAATTGCATTATGATAATCGTATCTGACCACAGTAGTTATATTGTTACATATTCTTATATAATGCTAATAATTTTCAAAATAGTTTTTGAGCCGGCCCGAAAACTTTTGCTTTTAGCATTGATTCTTATATTGTTGTTGCACACACACACACACACACACATACACAGATATATATATATATATTATATATATATATATATATAATATATATATATATATAACCTGTATGTTGCAATATGAAAATGTTGCAATTTTTCATATATGAGATGGGCTACAATTCACCACTTACATTTATAGACTAAGCGAGTCATGTGTTTAAACCTCAGCCAATCAACAGCCCCCCCCCCCCCCGAGTGCGTGGCTGTTGAATACTTAATCGCTATACTGAGAGACGAAATTTGCAATCATTGACGAAGGACAAGACTGAGAGCACCAAGGAACAACCAAAGGATTCTTACGAAGGATCACACTCTGCTTAACACAAAGGATCTCCTCTGGAAAAGCGCTCTTGCTTGAAGTCTAAACGATAACCACTAAAATCGTAATAGAAAATCAAGACCGTTACCATACATTTATGTGCATCCGTGTGGTAGTTTTTTTGTTTTTTTTGTTTTTTTTTGCTTATTATAGAACGACCAAACTATTTATTCCCAATTTCGTTTTGGGTAAAACAAACTTAAATTTAATTTGTGAGCTATCTACAAATATAATGCTTCTCTACTAAATATATCCTGGTAGGATTTTCATCAAATCAACCTAGCAGATAGGGGAAAACATAAACACACACATACGCGCACACACGCACGCTCGTTTAGACACACACACACGCTCAGACATACACACAGGTGTGCCTGATCGCACACACGTTCACACATGCCCTTACAGAGGCACACTCACACACTTTACGCACACACATTACTCACACATTTTACACTCACACTTTATACATACACACAAATACAAACACATACACACAAACACACACACGCATGCACGCGAATATGCAAACATCTTACACACAGAGAAGTGCTCGCAGAGGTTTCCCGTGTTTTTTCAATTAATTCTCGAATTAATTTATTTCTGATTTTATTCAGTTTTATGATGACTTAAATTTTAATTTGAGATATATATTTAGAACATTCGAAAAACAATATGAAGCAATTTGGAAACTTATTTATATAGCGTATACCTTTCTTCAGTCAATTAGTATTATCAAAATTGGTTATAAATAAGTTATAATATTATTATAAATAAATTATTATAACCTTATAAATAAGCTATTATAATCAAATGAAATGTTCAATTTAAAAAGTTCGATCTTGTGTTAAGACTTGTTACTTGAAGCTATAACTGTGTACGATTATCATCGTTAGTTACTTAAAGCCATATAACTGGTTCTACTTACTGATGTTAGATAGAAATAATTGAAACCATTTAATTGAATGCAGACGAATGATTAATTTTAAATAGTGCAAGTTACTTTAAACAATATAATTACGTATAAATTGCTAGTATTAGATGTGAATACTTGATACTATGTAACTGTGTGTAGATTGTTTGTAATAGGTAAGTATTTAGCCAACCCTTTTACCACGGGTAGTTTGTGAAACAAGATTGTAACTATGGAGCATCTAGTGAGTATCAATTCCTTATTGCATTGTAATGAGTCTGCCAGACAAGTACTACCGTGAGTGAACCAGTGTGTAATGGCAATTACAGTGTACTCGAGATTCCAGAGATCTCCAGAATTGGGAGGGAAGTCCCCGTATTAGCATTAAGTATAAAAACTTTATTTTTTTAAATAACTTCGCTATGGGCCGGATTAGCTCAATCGGTAGAGCGTTCGGCTAGAAACCACAAGGTTCCTAGTTCGATACCGGTCCTCGCCAACTCAGCGTATGAGTAGCACAGGGATCTGTGCGGTAAAGTAAGGAGCTGATGGTCGGTGTGGCGCTCCACCTCAGATGCTAAAAACAATCTCCCCGTCTAGCGCTAGTGAAAAGGGGGATAGAATCCCTCGTTGACTGGCTGATACCGACTTTAGGCCGCCCCAACGACTTTACTTTTTACTTAATGGAGCCTCTGATGACGAGCTGAAAATGATCCCGATTCATCTGATGCATGTTGGGGGACTTGCAGATGCCATCCAATGCAACTATCATCAGAGACATTTGGGTGCAGATGTGGAATATGATGGCAACGGAAATCACCCTGATGTTGTCGGATGCAGTTTTGAGGAAGAAGCTGGAAAGAAGTTGAAGTGTAAAGATATTTCCCATGACGAGCATGTATGAATATTGGCCGTGCGTGGCTAAAGGCGACAACTCACAGTTAAGAAGGTTAGCTAGATGTCGCATCTAGCTAACCTCCCGAAAAAGAACGAAAGAATCAATCTTACGAGAAATGAAAGAAGTTCAACCCGGGGTTAGAAAAGTAAACAGAACATTTTCACTCATTCAGATAACATTAATAACATTGACTAGTATTATCCTTGAGCTTCCGTATTTTGTTTCTAACCCTGTCGGAGGGGCTTAGAATGCACTGAATGTATCTCCTGTAGTGGGGTAAGAATTCCCCAACGGGGTGCTATTGGTATGATACTAAACTGCATTTAATGGTTAGACTTCAGTTATGGAGAACCTCGGAGTGTGGAGTACCCCTTTACTGACATTACCTCAACGTCCACTCTGACCCGAAATGGTAGTACCTGTTAGGATCCCACCCTCGGGTCAAATAAATCAGTTTGAAAAAATATCCCTATTCGATAGGATCTTGTGCGAAAAATATCTTCAGAAACAACTACACAAAAAAGTAAATAAGAACCAAATAACGCAATTCGCTAACCTCTAGGCATAAAATAACCCTAGACGGGTTGACATAAAAATGAATCAATCATATTTTTCTAGCTTTTTAAGGTAACTCATTTAGTTTATCACTCAAGTTGACACAACAAGGAACATAACACATCATAAACAAGGATAAAGAATAACCCCTCTATGAGACTCAAACACTCGCTCTCCTTTCTGCGACTAAAAATCCTGATTCAACATACAAACTGCTTTACCAACTCAGCTAGGAGAGCATTGAAAATATCACAGAAGTTCAAATAACATTAATAAAACTACTGATTACCATTGTCTCTGATTGGTCGGCGCCATATTTGTTGTTATTATTTTAGACAGTAGAAGATCTATAATAATAAGAATAAGAATAAGAAATTTATTTATCAATAGTAAGTACAAGTTATAAAGAATAAGTAAAAGAAAAACTTTATTTTTTTTAAACCACTATTGAAGGAAGGCCATGGCTAATAGCGTGAAGCTAATCCCATGGACATGACAACCCTTGGACGCTCACAGGAAACGATACAAGACACACCAGATAACACAAACATATAGATATATATCATGAGACAAATTAGCCGTGTGGGAATCTAAACGCAAATCTGTTGTTTATAAGAGGCAATAAAATGCTTTTTCAAAAGTTTTTTAAGGACAAAATAATTTACCGAAACAAGCTTCACCTTTTCCTCCTTTTCTTCACCAAACAATACCGACTGAACAGTGTTCCAAGAATTAAGTGCATTAAAACGAATCGAATTATGCCCAAAACTAACCGTGTTGATGATGGGGAAATTAAACAAACCAGTTTGGTCAGCATGAGTGACCTGAGCATGAGCGTATCCCCGACGGACTCTGAAAATAATAAAGTTAGTTTCCGCAGTTGTTTCAAAGACAGTCGTGCCCTTGTTTCTTCACATTAAATTATCCACATCAGAACAGAAGTACGTACTTCTATTCTGATGTACAAATAAACTTTTCCCCTCGATTTCAACAGAAGTTAAGATTTTAACAAATCTTTGGAGGGAGAATTCAATTCCGGTCTAATACCCTCGGGAAAGGTATAATCAGTCTCATCTCTCGGCTATGGGTCAAATAGTACCACAGATGTTCCATGAAAACATTAATATGTCATTAACCAAATAGAGGCAAACCAAACAAAATTTTGGGAAAGCTATTTCGGTGGTGCTTAAAATACATCAACTGTATTCCCTGCAGAGGGTAAAAACTCCTAAAAGGGTGGGGAGTACTCTATCATTGCTATTACTCAGTGGCCTTCTCTGAATGGTAGTACTTATTAGTGTCTCATCTATGGGTCAAATAGATATCTTTAAAATTGTTTCGTATTTTATAGGACCGTGTGCAAAAAAAACTCTTTAAAAAAATACACAAAAACTGTAAATATGAACACCCAATGAACGCGATTCCCAAACCTTCAGGCATTAATTCACCCAATTAAATTAAGTTCACTCATTAAATTATGGAAGGGGGGAAATATAGGGGGGAATAGATGTTCGTATCAACAAGCTCCCGCAGAGAGGGGGGCCAAAAACAAGCAAGTCCACAGTCTTCCAGCAAGCCAAACTTTCCCCTGGTCAACACGCTCTTCGTTTTCGTTTAGCAGCTGCAAAAATCCCATTTCTTTACTCGGTCGTTCGCGTCAGCCAACCTGTTACTGCAATTTCTTACTTCCCCGCGTTTGACTCACACGTTATTTATGTACGTATTTACCGAAGCATCCTGGCACTTCGCGTCCGTCCAATGCCTAACTCGCGTCTACCTTCGCATGCGGGAGGACGCGGGCTCGATCCCGGCAAGCAAGGCAACGTCTTGCTCTTTTTCGTTCTCCGTCATATAAATTCAACCAATCCATTGAATTTTGAGAGGTTACTTTTGCAGGAAATCGAATTATACGCATATATACGGTGCATACGTTCACCCACATTACAGATATGCACCAACACACGCATATATAGTAGAACCTCGGATTAACGGACTTCAAAGCACTGGACTTCGCATCTAACGGACAAAATATGCATGATCAAAATGTTCGGATGGGAAAGTAAGATTTAGATTTAGGATAGTGGAACTAGTGCCCATCTGAGGAAGACTATATTTTGTGTGTTGATTCCCCCATGCGCGTTGTTACGTATGTGCGGGGATCGGGGACTTGAATAAAAAAGTGTATACATAAATATGTCTCCGTGTTCCTGATTAAATAAGAACAAATAGAACAAATAAATAGACACGACCGATTAAGAAGAACGTGATAGGACCCGATGTAATAGCGGCATTAAAAGAGACCCGTTAGAAGTAAATAAGAAGTATATAGAATTTTAAAATTTATTTACATATTTATTACATTTATTTTAATATTGATATACATATTTTAGATTTAGACATCGAAAGACAATACCTCGCTCTACCTGACTATCGGCTTTTACGGACTACATCCACCCTTATAAGTCCGTAATAACGAGGTATTACTGCATATATACAAAGATACCTCTGCGTATTATGGTTTAGCAAAAATCGATACATGAAGATTTGGGAAATAATATTGGACATCTGAAATCAGTCATATCGATTCTTGATTTCTCGATTGCTTAAGTTTTTCCAGTGAAAGATAAACTCATTGATAAGAAAATTTCTCCATTGGACACCGAAGTTTCTTTCTTTATATATCGAGAATACCAACCAATATCGACCTATTTCAATCGATATTTCAATCGATAGATATCTGTTTATCAGACTGGTTAGTAAATATTAACATTACTCAAGTTAATTCAACATCTATTGTCTGAAGATGTTTACCAATAAGTTAAATATTCTAAAAGGATTGTTCTGGCATTAGATAACCCAAGGTTGATATGCCATTAAACAAAGTAACCAAACCAAATCAAATTAAACCCTAAATATTCTAAATATCCATTGATAATTAATTAAAACTACACACATAGAAAAAACATATTAATCTAAAATTTGAACTATTGAACTCAAATTGTTAATTATTAAATTAGTTAAACACGTGGAATTTCCACAGTTTAATTCATTAATGTGTTTACCTAAAAATTATTTGCATTAAGAATAATTATTTGAAGTTATAATTGCTATCTAATTTTATTATTACTTTAAAACATATAACCATGAGAAAATTATTGTTAGATAGGAATATTTGAAGCCATCTAACTGTAGCAAGATGGGGATATTATCCTGACTTTTGTGAGCTAGAACTACTATATTAGAAAAGGAGGAAGAAGAAATAAGATAAAGGTTTGAAAAATAAGTGAGAGGGTAATGAACACAAAACAGTTTGACCGGTGCGTGACCTCCCGAATGGAGAATTGAGTGTCAACCGGAAGTCGGGTGTTGACCGGAACCGGAAGTCACGTGGTGACGTGGAACAACGAAGAAAGGGACCCGCTTTTTCCGATTTGGGACAGCGTAGGGTTAAGACCTGCCCTTGGTCCCGTGTGGGATGACGGTAGTTTAATAGTTCTCTCTCTCTTTCTCTCTACCTTTCCTCCTCTCTGATACGAACCCACGAGACAAGCCTACCCTGGAAATAAAGGCTAGCAGTTGTGACTTCATATTTCTCGCGTTGTAATTCTTATCAACAAGAAGACATTTTTAGTACCGTGAATATATCGCCGCCACCACCACCGCCCCGTTATGTATATCGCTTTGGGTACTGTGACCAGATATACGACAACGTTACAGATATCGTTTTAGTGCCCGGAAAAAAGGCACAACGTTACATAACTCTGTGCCAATTATTTGTATCAAGAATAGTTACTTGAAGTTAGAATTGTCCACAAAGCATTATCATTATTATTTAATTAAAACCATATAATTGCTTGAAAATTATTGTTAGCTAGGAATACTTGAAGTCAAATAACTAATTATTTGTATTAAAGATAGTTACTTCTTATTTGAAGTGAGCACACTCGTGCACCCACTTCAAAATTTGTGATTTATTTCGAAATAAGTAACATCAAGTGTGCACACGACTCAGCATATAGCCGGAAGTTTGGAGTTTGGGGGGACAGGTGATAAAACTGGCCATAACACTACACGGATCTATTTAGCTAAATAAAATAAAAATATTGCATTCTCTCCTTGCGCACCAAAATATCTCATTCGCTGTATGCATCTATCCTACTTAAAAATTTCCCAATACTCGTTTGATGATTGGAGATGGAGGGGGTGGGGTGGAGAAATTGAAAACAAAAAGCCCCAAGAAACTGAAAACACGTGTAAACAAAACAAAATTGTGGGTCATTTTGGTTACCCCCTTTCCCTCAGCTAGTATCAAGGCCCGCTGACTGTCTTCCGCACTTTATTCTTTGAAAGCAAGCCGGTCAGTGCCTCTAATATGGGAGTGGGTGTCCTTAGTGGGTTGTGGGTAAAAATTGGGATTCTGTAGGCCGGACGGGTTGGGTTACAAGAAAAGTTGACTTTCC
>CM042140.1:12871008-12873508 GCA_023376005.1 Doryteuthis pealeii | reverse complement strand
AGCCCCAACCCCTTTTTATCATATGGGTGCTAGAAGGCGGTGGCTGCGGGTCTACATGTCCTGGGAATGACGTTAAACTCTATCTGATGGTGAGGTTCCAGTTTTGGAGGTTTGGGGAATGTGGAGCACCCCTTCATCACCATTGCTCCCTGGTTCACTCTGACCCGGAGTGGTAGTACCTGTTAGGATCCCATCTATGGGTTAAATAGAAAAATGTATTTATCAAAAAATTGTATTATCCATTAAGAATTGATTTATTTCAAAACATTATCGGCATTAAATGACCCACTGAGGTTGATATGCCGTAAAACAAAACAAACCAAATCAATTTTCACCAATACATAGTTTGCGCCATAAGTCAAACACTTTGTATCGTTTTGCTCAAGGTTTATTGGGTCAACCCGCTTATCTCTGCATGAATATTTTTCTTGGGCTTTAGCAATGTCTAATGCTTATTCAAAGACTCGGACTCTTTTAAATAACCCCATCAAATGAAGTCAGGCAGACAAAGCAGGTGAATGAAGAGGTCATTTGATTTCGGAATTTCTTGAAATTATTCAGCCATCCGAAGTGTATTTTTGCTGAAGGTATAGAGCTCTCAGATGAATAGAAAAGTCCATTATATTAACTAGCAACAGAAAACACCCTCTGGGCGTCGTAAAAATTAATTTTTGAAAGACTTTGCCTGAAAGGGTAGGAATTAAAAATTCATTGTTAGAGGGTTTGTATCATAAGTAAGACAAATCCTCATATTTATTAAAGGAGTAAAAAAAATAACAAATAAAACAATTTGAAATGAAAACTGAGCCCCGTCCCTCTCAAATAAAATGTTGCGTGCATGTAATAATCAAACAATTATTTTGAATATTTTCCACATCAATTTTACACAAAATCGTAGGTATTTATTCATTTCTCAACTTTTTAGTTAACTTCTTGTTACTGTAAAAAAAAAGGGGGGGACGAGAGTAAAAAACAATTTTTAAAATTGCTTACTCAAATTTTGGGTGTATATAGCATAAGAATATGGTGACGTAGGCTGTGACGTAGAGCTATGACGTAGTTTTTGTTACAGACAGAAATACAGACAATCTCCATTATTAATAGATTTGTTTTTCACATTGTAACTTGTCCTTTTCCACTTGATGAGGTTATTCATAATATCTGAGGAATAAAATCAAATTAAAAACAAGAAAGTTATGTATTTTCTAAATGTTTCTGTTACTGTTCTTGTGGCCATCCTTTAGGCTTCAAGCAAGAGCGCTTTGTGTTAAGCAGAACGCCATCTTTCGTAAAAACAATCCTTTGGTTGTTCCTTAGTGCTCCTCAGTCTTGCAAGTCCTTGGTCAATGATTGCAAATGCACGTCTCTCAGTATCAGCGATTAAGTAATTAACCAGCCACGTATTCGGGCTGTTGATTTGCTGAGGTTTAAACCACGTGACCTCGCGTAGTCTATAAATTTAAGTGGTGTATTGCAGCACGGCTTATATCCACCAAATAATCGTTTCTCTATTTTGTGGGACACCCAGTAAAAGAACATAAGTGGTACTATTTAACCCATATCTGGGTGATTCATACCTTTCCCAAGGGTATTAGAGCAAATGAGAATAACTTAACTGGAGTTCGAAACTACTTTCTACGATGTCGCCGTCACTACGCCAACTAATTCCCTAAATTTACTCTTGAATTCAGATTTGTCATTCACCTTGCAAGACTAGACAGTGCAGTTTTCTCAGATGATTTACCCTTAAATTGACAGGGAGACGAGTTCATGCCTTTTCTAATACGAGGGTAAGTCAAAACGTAATGTCATTTTGTTTAGGACAGGTATAATTACCAACACAGGAACATGTATCATACATCAAAATGAAGCTGGTCATCTATGGATCACATCCACACAGTCACCGTTTTTCTCAAGAGCAATGTCCCGTAAAATTATGTTGGCTGTTCTTTGAGCCATTTTTTCACAACAGATTTCACTTCCTCGTCGCTGGAATTATGTTTGCCTCTCAAATCCTCTTGCCTGGGACCGGAGAGAGGCCAACATTAACGGCATTACTTTTTGAATAACCCTCGCAGCATCGCTGCAATGTGAACGCCTTTCCAGTGGAGTTAACTGACAGACCATCCATTTAATAGACTAATACATTTCCAAGAGTATTTCGTTTGGTCTTACAACAGGAAGCTTCGGGTCAATGAACACAAGTTCAGCAATGACACAATCGTATGAGCAGCAGACTGAACTATAACATTCAAAGAGAAAAGGAAGGCTTGTATTTGCATAGAATAGAAGAACATTGTCAGAGTACCTTCCTGTTAAACGTGCCATGACTTACACATGTATGTAATTACTCAAACTGTTCGTCAGCGGCAGGATGTGACACAAGGTTAAAAGTATGGGGGAATCCAACGACGAAACTAACTTATTATATATATATATATATATATATATATATAATATATATATATATACAGGGTGTCCCAGAAGTCATGTATTATCC
>CM042140.1:12848508-12863508 GCA_023376005.1 Doryteuthis pealeii | reverse complement strand
ACAGTGATATCCACATGTAATGTTCAAATTCTTAATTTGACCGGTGTCATTGCAACAAAGTGTGTGACGTACCTGCTGCCGAAACCTGACTGATTTGGGTTCGATGCTGCCAGTGATATGAATGGCAAAAATGGTGGCTCCAGCCGTCTTGATAGGCCATTGAATGCATTCTATTCATAGTGCATTTCATTTGATCAATGCTGGCATCCTTCAACTGCCAATGTTTGTGTAAATTTCTTTTGTCCTATAGATTTCATAGAATCTACTTGTTAGTCTTTTGTTTCTTCAACAATTTTTGATTCATATTTTTCCTTTTAATTTAATTATCCTTGCACTGCTATATTCATAGAATACTCTAGTCATTCTTCAAATTGGTTGATAGCTAAAATGAAGATCCCCACTGCATTTCTGGCATGCATTCATAATATGAATAGATGCATTAAGTGTGCCATGCTTTCTATAAAGTGTTGAGCTTGCTCAAAACCCCACTGCACGAATGCCTGATCCCACTGCATTTCCTAATGATATTCATAGAATCCCACTGCATTTCATTTCTACTGCATTTCCTAATGAATGTTGATATTTATAGAATTCTTCTGCATTTCTTTAACAGAATCAATATGGTATCTGGATGCGGAAATGTAGTGTATTTTAAGTTCAGTTAAATTTATGGAATCAACAAAATAAACAAACCATTTGGTGGTTGGGTTCACAACACCGTTGCATTATTTCAGCAAAAGTGAGTGTAATGGAGAGAACTGTCACCACGAAGTCAGCAAAGGAAAGACTGCTGTGATAATAATTCGTTTTGTAAACTGGTTCGCCTGCTAACCCGTACAGTAAAAGTATTCGTACGCAGGCACTGGCTTTACGTTCCGCTCAGTTTAGTTCTAGCGTGACGTACGACCAATCCCGAAGGCGTTCGTTGGTAGGTAGGTAGATATGTAATTTCAACAGTATTGCTGAAGTGTGTCTTCTTATCATACGAATGCTTATCATTTACTTCATTTGACGCAAATCATGAAATTCTTGAGCTTGGACAATGATATGTAATCTATTATTCAATCAAAATAGCTTGGAGTGACTGTCTTCGTTCGAGCATTGCTTATCTACCAACAAACACTGGTTTGAGAATATAGCCATCATGACGTTTGGGTGTCCGGAAAGTCTGTTCAAATATTATATGAAAACAAATATAGGCTGAATTCATTTAAATATTATCATGAAAAAATTGTAATACCCTTCATCTTCAACTAGTGCAGACCAACGAACCCAAAGAAAAGATAAGATCTTTAGGATGGTAGGTCCTTCAACAACCTCTCTCCTCGGAAAATCTTTGCCGTTATACGAACGGGAGAACTAGTTAGAGAGAGAGAGAAAGAGAGAGAGAGAGAGAGAGGGGGGGGAAGTAACTGTATTTGTTGAGGGCTTGGCCACTCATTGGCATTCGCATACACACTTTTACGCATATATATATATATATATATATATATATATATATATATATATATATATATATATATATATATATATAAATATATTAAAATAAATATCGTATTCAAATTATTGATGGCAATAATTGCCTAAATAAATAGGTATGAGCTATGGATAAATATATAACTAGCTCTTTTTACTCTAATTACTGTGAATTTAATTGACCTTGTGTCAATCCTGCTCGATGCGATATATATATATATATATATATATATAATATAAAGTTAAACCTAATGAGTCAGATATACCTACTAATTGGATCATTTTCTCAGGGTATTAGCGCTATAGGAATACAAACAGACGTGGCAAGGATTTGAACTCATGTTGACGAGTCCATTTCCAACGACACTTAGCATTACACCACGCACCTCCTCTATATACATTTCAGATACGAGGATATATATATATATATATATATATATATATAATGTGTGTGTGTGTGTGTGTGTGTGTGTGTGTAATGTTGAAAACATCCAGAAATAAATCAATAGCCGTTCAGACTGTAGTGTTCACTGTGCATGAAACATTTGGTAATGAAATTTGATTTCACTTGTGCACATATTTTAACATTCAGCACATGGAGCACATTTTTAGAAAATTATTGTTAGATTTTCTTTATACATAATCCGTCTCTCTCTCTCTCTCTCTCTCTATATATATATATATATATATATATATATATATATATATATATATAATATTCCTCTGTGTGTCTGTATGTATAGATAGATAGATGATAGATAATGAATACAGTGAAACAATGAAAAAAAAAGATAAACACAAAACACACACACACACTATATAATATATATATGTATATATATATATATATATATATATAAACACGCATGCTCGCACACATATACATATAACGAACACAGCGGATGAATATAGTTGAGTGAGAGAGAGAGAGAGAGAGAGAGATGAGAGAGAGAGAGAGAGAGAGAGAGAGAGAGAGAGAGCAGTTTTTGTATAGATTATAAATGTATATTTAGGCAAATCTGAAAGTAAGTTGAGAGTCTACAGAAACTGAAAAAAAAAAGAATTCGATTTAAAAATAAAATGCAAAAGATGCGTGTAAAGAAATTTACAAGTATAGAATAGTTTCATTCAAGCGTAACACTGTGGAGGGAAAATTGAAAGAAATAAAAACGCACGCAAAAAAAAAAAAAAAAAATGGCGGACTACCTGATAGACTACTTTGATATGATTTGTGACTGTATTCCCAAATTCATTCACTAACAACAACAACAAACAACAACAAATAATAATAATAATAATAATAATAATAAAAAAGTCAATAAATAAAATGAAGTCTAAAAAGAAACATGTCATAGGGTATTATAGCAAAACATTGTTGCAACTGTTGCTAATCCGATTACGTAGCAACCTGCTTTCAACCGAAACCGTTCCTTTCTTTTTCCCGTTTTATTTCCGGAAATATGTTTGCATATTTACTTTTGTCTGAAAAGCGAATTTCATTTCTTGTTCGACTCTAAAACTATGAGGAAGTACACCAAAAACACCAGAGTTTGAAAGTAGCTCACCAAAACGGTTATAGTTGTACATTCCACCGCTAGGTGTCACTAGTCGACGCCATTATAAACCACACTATCACATGGGCAAGAGACTTCCGCTTATTGATTTGGAGGATCGTGGTGTAATTTTTACCTTCGTAGAAAATGGACACAGCGAGACGAGTTCAAATTTGGGACGCGGCTGTGCACATATCACTAATACGCTTGGGAAAGATGTGAATCTAACTATTCATCAGAGAACTATTTTGAAGGAGACAAAAGGCTATGTGTTATAATGTTGATAGCTAGAATAAATCATCATCAGGTCGCACAGATAACCATGACACCTTCCTCCCTCTCTCTCTTCTCTCTCTCTCTCTCTCTCTCTCTCGCTAGGTCCTCCGCACAGTATCCATATTCCACATAAAGCTAATTGATGTAGAATTTTCTTGGTTGACTTACACTGGTATGTAGGTGACCACAGGAGAACATCACTTATGTTCGTCCTTGCTTCGCCAACAGTGTCCAGCATGTATTGTTATTCTTGCTTGGATGATTTGTGTGATAGGAAGTAAGTGGCCGTACAGCTGTTTTTTTTTTTTTACAGCTGCTTCCAAGATTTGTTCAAGACAGTATGCATTCTCCATGTGTAGTTCCCATGCAAGTGGCGGATTTATGGGGTATGTTCTCGTTTTGTCTCGTTTAGGGCGTGATTATGCCAGTACCATGCAAATCATGCCCGCAGAGAAACTGGATATTAGGAGTTGGTTATGTTCATTTCAAGAATGCTGCCTTCAGCACAATTGTAGATTATTGCTGTGATTTGGACATGGGTATAAAAAATATCTGGAACTGAGAGATGCGCCCCGAAAGGAAGGAGAAGACAACCAAGTGAAAAGACTAGAAAATGGCGTAACTCAAATTACTGTGACTTCCTCCTTTTTAAAGATACACACAACACAATATTTTAGTCATATAAAAGTTGTGTGGGTCGGTACAGATAAACGAAGGAATAGACATTATATTAGTCGCCTATACGATTTTTATTGATTCTGAAAAGCCAGTAGTTATTTCATTAGAAATCGTCCTTTTATTACTTTGGACGGTTCAGGCAATTGGAGTTTTGAAGGAAATTGTTTATTAATTTCTGGACAGATTTCATTAATTTCACTTTTAATGTTGTTACTTGTTTCGCTTTCAGAGATGCTTTGGTTCCTAATTAAGTAATAAAGGAAAACACACACACCAAGAAAAAACTCATATTCGAAATTAAATCGATAGTCTGCTTGTCTATCAAGTATTAAAAGCTAATTTACGACAAAAAAAATAAAGAAAGAATAAAAATAAAAATCATTTTTTTAAAAACTTTTTTGTTACTTTCTTTTGATGTATAAATCTTCCAGTATTTTTACCGGCTGTGTTGTTCAGATTTATAATCACGCAAAACTGATTAAAATTTTCATCTCTAAACTTTTCCTATATAACAGATTAATCAACATTTAAATTTCTCTGCTTTTGTTTCCGCAACGTAATTTTTACGAATGCATTGAAGCAAGTAAATCAACAGAAATATATGCAGATGAATAATTTACTATGTTTTGTAAGCTCTTTCATTCATTAAAATATTTCATAAGCTCTTTCATTCATTAAAATGCATTGAGAGTAAATACTGAATTACGTGCAAATCAGAATTATGTAATTGATTTTTCTTGACGTGTAGTAGTGGTTCGTACACTATTCATGCAAATCACTATGATTATCTAATTCTGAGGGGGCGTCGTGGCTAACATGTTGGACTATAAAATTGTAATAAGCAAATTCGAACTTCAGTCTCACCGTTGCATTGATGCTGCAATCAGCAAAGCAAACTGGGCTGTCTGTTCTCGCAAACTATCAAACTATCAAAGTATCATTATTATTGACTAGCAAATATATGCACCCTCCGGGTGCAAGTATTTAAGTTTTAATGTAATAAAATACTGTATTAAATTAGAAAGGCTAATGAAACTAAATAAGAATACAGATAAAAGATTTGAAACAGAGGGAGTATAATAAAAGATTTGAAACAGAGGGAGTATAATAAAAAATGGAACAACTGGAACTTACTCTTCCATCACTCTCGTCTTTCATTGTTATTTTTTCGAATTTAAGTATTTAGTTAAAAGAGGAAGTAAAGAATAAAATGACATTTATTTTTTCTTGTTAATGGAATTCATTTAAGATTCATTGAAGAGATGTTTGCTTATATTCATTAAAATAAAACCAAACAGTTAGAAATCAATAATACTAAGCACATATTTATTAAATTCGATATTTTAATATTAATATGCAAATTAGCCTTCCCATTCACACTGTAAAGCGCTATTTTGTTGTATATATAAATATAATTGCATGTTGTCAGTATGTAGACATAGTTAACAGTATTAATAATGTTAGACAATTTTATTAATAATTGAGGTTTAGATAAAAATAAAATCATGGAGAATGTGATATCAATAACTAAAGGGAATTGTGACTTGAGTTGTAATGTAGTTTCGGTTACAGACGGAAAAGCACACAATCTCCATTATAATAAGATATCAAAATATCAAACATTTTACCCTGAGGAACGCATTGTTTCTTTGTATACTTAAATATTCTATAATTTTCTATTATTGATGTTTTATTTTATAATTAAATTAATAATAAAAAGAATATAATGTGTACATTAACAAACTCCCGGCTGAAACAAGTGTTGGTAACTCATTAAATCAATTTTATCCATTCAACATTTTCTTTCCTTTTTTTATTCATCCTGTCAACATATTGTCGGATTCATTTCCATTTTCAACTTTCATATATATATATAATATATATATATAATATATATATATATATATATATATATAAAAATTATATTTGCAATACAAACTGTATCTATCCACCAAAACTTTCAAATTTTTAACGGTCTCTGCGTTCCTAAAATGATTAAAAAAATATTCTCTTTTCAAAAATTTTAAAATTCTGTTTTGTCTCCAACGGACTTTTGTCTCTACTCAAAAAATAAAAAATCACTCTGATGAAGGTCGTAAAAAATCTCTCTGTGTACGGAATATATTTACATTTTTCCTATTATTATTATTATCATTATTTCAACTTCATCTGATTATTTTAATAATAACAATAGCGTAATCCGTATACATTTTGATAAACGGACCGAAACCCATGTGTAAGTGATATCAATTAAAAGTGATATCGATGAAATTCATTTTTATCCACCTACATTTCTTTTCTTTACTCATATATATATATATATATATATATATATATATATATATATATATATATATTAAGAAATTTGAAAAAACAAATGTTCCAAGAATAAGATGAATTTATTTATCGACGCTTAAACGTTTCGGTTTCTTTAGACCTTCATCAGGATGTATTATGGAGTGAAGAAATTGACGGATGTTTTATAGATGACAAGAGATAAAAAAATCTTTATAAATTTTTTAATTTTTTTATATATACATATACATGTGAGTGTTATTTTATATTTTATATTTCGGGCTCTTTATGAACCATCCACTTGACGCACTTCTATAAAGGCAGGAAAGAAAGAAAAAAAAAAGAAAAAAAAACGAAATATAAAGAAAAAGAACAGAAAAACATTGAAGAAGAATATGATAATATTCTTCAGAAAATAGTATATGCTGTTGCTCACTAAAATTCAAAATTATCTTAAATTTGTGGATTTGATTTGTTTAACACAATTCCTTTATATGTGTATGTGTGTGTTTTTTGTGTATGCATGCCTGTTTGTGCGCTTATGTTTGTATGTATGTATGTAGTTATTTATTAAGCTTAGCTTAGTTGTGGCAAGGCCAGATGTATGGAGTGCCCAGTGAGAATCGAAATCACTAACAATGGTCTGCTAAATTAGCTTGCTAACCATTACACCCCATGAGGTGTATCTATGTATGTGTGTACAATCGGATATGTATGAATAAGTTTATAGATGAATAGGGGCCGGGTTAGCTCAGTCGGTAGAGCGTTTGGCTAGAAACCACAAGGTTCCTAGTTCGATAACGGTCCTCGCCAACTCAGATCTGTGCGGTAAAGTAAGGAGCTGATGGTAGGTGTAGCGCTCCGCCTCAGATGCTAAAACAATCTCTTGGTCTAGCGCTATTGAAAAGGGATAGACTCCCTCGCTGACTGGCTGATACCGGCACGCCCGTTTGACTTTACTTACTTACTATAGATGAATAATACAAATAGAGTAGAGAGCAACGTGGTGCTATCTAAACTATGTGCTGTCTGCCCTATAAAGGAACGTTATGGTTTTAGGTATTAAACATAAATAATTTGGTAATTATCTGGCAACCTATGACTCACTTTAATGTCTTTAGGAAAACAAAAACATTACTGGAGAATAAAGAATTGTTCTTGAACTGAATAGAAGACAGAGTGGCAACCGATGTTCCCATAACGGCACTCCTTTTCTATATGAAGTTTTATTTGATTTGTTCAAATCAAATAAAAAATTTGATTTGTTCTTGTTTTACGGCATATCAACCTCAATGGGTCATTTAATGCCGACTACGTTTTTGAAATGAATTGGTGATAATGTTTAATTTTCTAAAGGTTTTTTTTCTTTTTGACATTTTTATGAATGAAACTTTTAGATGAATTTTTTAACATATATTTTTGTGTTTTTTTTTTTTGGAAGATTTTTAGATTTTGTTGTATATGTGTGCTTCTTTTATGTATCCAAGTAGTTTTTCTGGGTTTATTTGGTAGAATATCTATTGTAGATTTGTTGTTTGGTAGTATTTTTCGTATTTGTTTTAGGTTGCTACATTCTGTTAATATGTGTTTGATTGTGTAGGGTTTTTGGCATGGCATGAAGTTTTGAAACCTCGAGGACTAATTTACTTTGAAAACTTTTTGGATAAGTACAGTAAAATATATTGTTTTAATGTAAAAATCAGAACATAAAAAGTAAACTGTTTTCCTTAAAGCTACGTTGTCCCTGACAATCCCGGACTATTTTGCTATTCTTAATAATGTTAAGATTTACAACAACAAAAAAGGAAAAAAAAAAACATGTGAAATGACAAGATTTTTTTTTTTACACGAATAGAAAAAATCATTACTGTAACAGGTAAAAAAGAAAGAAAGATCCGAAAAAAAAAGGAAGACTGTAAAAATGTAGGATTGACTATAGAGTGAAATTTACCGCTTTGTCGCATATACGGTCGTGCATAACGCTGCCTCGAAATCTATGCAAAGATTCTGTTATTGCAAGAGGCAATGCAAACGGAAATGTGTCGAGGAAGCTAATCCGATTTCTCTTAATCGCAATGATTAAATTGTTTCTGCACACAATAAGTGTTTTCTATGCGCCAGGCGTTTTGTAATGAGTTCAATGTCTATTTGTTCTGTCGAACGCGTGTTTGTGTGTCAGCCGAAATAATTAGACACTGCTACGGTTTTGAGATGAGCAACAACAACAATAACAAAAGAACAAACAAAAAAGTAACACAAAGAAAACTTTGTCAAAGAATAATTTTTTTTAAAAAGAGAAAAGAAAAATAAATCAATCAAATGAAAAAAAAGGTAAGCCAATGAAAGTTGCACATTTAAAGGGCTAAAAACAAAACGAGGGTTCAAATTCTGGCTGAGGTAGTTTCCAATAACCCTCAAAATCCACCCTCTTCGCAGATTTATTGTTACTGAATAGCGAGTTCGATTCTCGCTGGTTACCCCATAATTTTGACCTTGTATCACATCCTACCCGTGGAAGCTCAGTCGGTAGAGCGTTCGGCTAGAAACCACAAGGTTCCTAGTTCGATACCGGTCCTCGCCAACTCAGCGTATGAGTAGCACAGGGATCTGTGCGGTAAAGTAAGGAGCTGATGGTAGGTGTGGCGCTCCACCTCAGATGCTAAAAAAATCTCCCTGTCTAGCACTATTGAAAAGAGGATAGAATCCCTCGCTGACTGGCTGATACCGACTTTAGGCCGCCCCGACGACTTTACTTTACTATATGATAAAACAAAATCAACTCAGATTGCAAAGTTATAGGAACTAAAAGTAACTTAGGGTTCGCACCTCACCCGCAGCGGAATCAAATGGGCAGGTTTGAAAATAATAGCTTGATCAAGAAACAATCACGTCTTGTGTTAATCAAATATTAAAGACAATGTCCAGACCAGCACAAAGACGAATCGACGAAGAGGAACCAACCCTTAATAAGCCACTAGATCTACAGGGATAAGATGGCAGCCAGACCAGTTAGAGGAGCTAGACGAAGAAGCAGTAAGCAGAAGGGTAATCAAGTAATACAATCATCATCTCCTCTCTAATTTTTGGTCTCTCCCCTCCATTTTATACCGAGTAGAAAGGTATATAACACAGAGACTAATCTTATACTTCATACAATAATCGTCGGTCAGAGATGACCAGAAACAAGATGAAAGTTCCAGGGAATCACTTGATATACGAATCATATTCTTGTGTAATCTTTCTTTCTTTCTTTCTTTCTTTTCTTTTTTCTTTCTTTCTTTCTGTCTTTTCTTCTTTCTTTCTTTCTTTTCTTCTTTCTTTCTTTTTCTTCTTTCTTTCTTTCTTTTTTCTTCATTCTTTCATTCTTTGTTTCTTTGTTTCTTTCTTTTCTTCTCCCTTTCTTTCTTTCTTTCTTTCTCTTCTTCTTTCTTTCTTTCTTTTCTTTCTTTCTTTTATTCTTTCTTTCTTTCTTTCTTTTCTCTCTTTTTTATTCTTTCTTTCTTCACATTATTATTAGATTCCTAACACTTATGTACCATTAGTGTAGAAACCAAAATGGCTGTTATAATTTGCAGCCGGCGGCCTAGAAGGATTGAGTGACTCACCTTGACCTCAGTCTGATCCCCCTTCTGGGGGATACCGTGAGAATCAGTGGAGAAGACCCTCTTCCGGTTTAGATTAGAAATAGAGTTTTAGTTCAGTACCGGCCAAACCACGAAGATGGTAAGTCGTGTTAAGCACACGACCGACTCAATTTGCGCAGGTAAGTCTGGTGGGGATTTCGGAATAAAATATGATCTAAAGCAAATCAAAGTCTTGGGTTATTATCTAAAAACTACAAATGACACAGGGCTTCTGATAAAGAGAAATCCCCAATGGAAGACCAGACACGAAGTCCCCAAGACGAAGTCCAGACCTAGAAGAAGAACGTAAGATACCAAAGATGAGCAGAAGAATAATAGAAGTAAAGAGAGTATACAACAGTTTTGAGTTTTGGGGGTAAAAGGCAGACGTCTGTAAACACAAATTCAGAAAAATCCCGGCAGACGCTGTGAAAAGATAAGAAAGATGGAAAGGAATAGAGCACGCCATCCGAGACATATTATTTGTTTATCCGGAAACAATTTTGAATTTATATGGAAGGATCTGTCTGCACGGTTCGCTGTAGATTGGGCGGGAAAATAAAACAAGTGTAAGATAAATAACACCATAAATCAACATTCTCTATACGCTGTGTGTGCAAATCGGAAAATGTATGTAGATTTATGGATTAGTCTCATCTGAGTTTGGTGATTATCTGTGGTTTTGTATGCAACAAAGATTGCATGATAAACAGCAAGTTCCTTTTCTTTTATTTCTCTAATGTGGGAACGTGTCTCTAAATAGACATTAATGAAAACGGTTATAATTGTATATTGGATCTTTCGTGTATTTATGCGCATGCGTGAATTTTTCAGGGTTTGTCTCGCAAAAATGGAGGCACCTTATATATATATATATATATATATATGAATTTAACATTTTTAGAAAAAACAAATGATGTTATTAGTTTGCTGACAGAATCTGTTTCGACCTTTTAAAAAAGCGGTCTTCATCAAGAGCAACATATAAAGGAATGACGGAATAAATAACTGTTAAATAGGAGGGGTACAAATTAACTCTGGTGTTCGATACTGGAATTTTTTTTAAATGCGTATTCTGTGTTAAAAATAAAATAAATTTTATTTTTAAAAATCAGAAGCATTATAATCAATGAGAAAAACTCAAAAGAGTTTGAAGTAAAAAATATATAAAAAAGTGTATAAAAAAGTATCAAAAATGTTCATGATGTATTCCAGCTACAAAAAGTAAGTTAAAAGTCCACAGCACAAATGAAGAAAGATGCAAAGTTTCAAGAATTTGTAATGATGACAAATCCGTAGTGTTGTACACCATATTAACATATGATCATATGTTGCTCTTGATGAAGACCGTTTTTTTAAAAGGTCGAAACAGATTCTGTCAGCAAACTAATAACATCATTTGTTTTTTCTAAAAATGTTAAATTCATACTGTCGGATTCACTTCCATTTATTTCATATATATATATATATATATATATATATATATATAATATATATATATATATATATATCATCGTCATATCATCATCATCCTCACGTCACACAGATAACATGGATACTCGTGACTCTCTCGCCACTCGTCCCTATCTGTCTTCAGCCCTGGTAGGTCTTCTGCGCAGCATCCAGGCACAAAGAGCTGATTGATGTAGGCTTTTGATGGTCGGCATACTCTTAGGTGTCCATGTGTATGTACTTACATGCGAATGAGTTCGTCCTTCCTTTTCGGCATGACTTGTTTATCTTATGGTTTGTGTAATAGGAAGGAATTGGCCGCACACACACGCACACACACACACACACACGCACACGCACACGCGCACACACACACATATATATATGTATGTGTGTATATATGTAAGTGAGAGTAGCGTTGGTATAAAGATAAAGTACATTATTATTATATAGATATATTCATTATATAATCATATATATGTGTGTGTGTGTGTATGTGTGTGCGTGTGTGCGTGTGTGTGTGTGTGTGTGCGTGTGTGTGTGTTTGTCTGATCGTATATGCTTCTGTTAGGTTTTTAAGAGAACATATTAACAATATAAATCAAATTTTCTCAATTGATCTAGATTGTGATAAGAAAGAAATAACCAAGTAATAATGCTTTGAGAAAAAAAATTATGGTTATCATAATATCAATAATATCGATAAGCATCATATAGAGTTAATAAATAAAAACGGAATAATTGGGAACGTTACAGAATAATCGATGTTATGAATATATAAACAAGCAACCAAACAAACAAAAAATGAATTATATATAAAATTAACGGGATTTTAAGATCATATCTACATCAATGTCAATGAATGTGTACTCTACATTCCGCAGAGATCCAGAAATGGATCATCGCCAAAAAGTACAGTGTAACGTCATTCTTGTTGGGATTTCAGGTTATAAGGTGTGTACTAAATGGTCACTTCTAAATATAGACTTGCCGATTACCATGTGACCAGGGAAGGCAACCTCTTATCCAATCACTGGCAGTGCTGCTGCTGCTGTTGTTGTATTTATACTGGCCTGATTCTAAATCTTAGCTCATTGCTACTTGGATCTTCTTGGACGTCAGACCTAAAGGATACTATACCACAGGACTTATTGACTCACCAAAGGATACTATACCAGACTTATTGAAGGATAGTATACCACAGGACTTATTGACTCACCAAAGGATACTATACCACAGGACTTATTGACTCACCAAAGGATACTATACCACAGGACTTATTGACTTACCAAAGGATACTATACCACAGGACTTATTGACTTACTTACTTATTTACTTTAAGTTCTTTTACAACTGGCCAAGGATGGCGGCCATTAACTTAACAGTACTCAGGACACTCAATTGATAGAAACCCTGTCGGCTTCCTGGTCATGAGTAGTTCATGATATACAACACTCCATTTTGGCCCTTACTTAGGCTAGACGGGATGTCGAAGAGCCCTCCCGCCGATCAATTGGCTGGTCATGTCAAACCCTAGCACCAATATGATTGTCCCGATCATATTGTTCGTATGGTAAACCCACAACTCTTTCTATCATATATTGCTAGAATGGGGTAGGTGAGGGTTTTAGTGTCTTTGGTATGATGCTAAAGTGAATCATGTTGTGCGGTTTCAATTCTGGAACTCTGGGAAGTGTGAAGTACCCCTTAATCTACTCTTAATAACTATATATATATATATATCTATTAATAATGGAGTTTCGCTTCCGGTTTTTTGTCTGTAACAAAAATTACGTCACTGCTTACGTCACATTACCCAAAATCATCATAACATAGAATAAAATTTATTCTACGATTTTTGGCATGTTCAAATTTTGAGTGTATTTATTGAATAAATACACTCAAAATTTGAACATGCAACATTAGACAGTCCTCATTGTTTTTTTAAAACAAGTTTTAATAAATACATGACTGCTATTATATATCTATATATAGTTTGTTTTATTTTAATACATATTTAAAGTTTACATTTCAAATTGTTTTATTTTTTAATCCTTTAATGAATTTGATGATTTTACTTACTTAGGGTACAAACTCGCTGACATTGAATTTTTAACTCCCACCCCTCAGGCAATATGTTTCAAAAATCTTTTTTACATCGCCCAGAGGGTGTTTTTTTATGTTGTACTAGTTAATACTAATGAAGATGTGTGATGTAATGGTTATTGTCGAAGGAAATGGACGTGGTGTCCTTAGTTCAATTCCCGGACAAGGCTGTTTGCATTTCTTCAATCGCTAATACCCTTGGAAAAGATATGCATCCAGCTATTCTCCCTCCAACTATGAGTAAATATTAAGGCAGAATGTGCTCTTTAACCTTGGTTTGGCAACCAGTGTAGGAGAGGTAAAACGCTGAATTCAAACCCTCTAAACCCCGCTTGATAAATTGACCTTGTGTCACACCCTACTCGTCCGGAGGGATTGGTAAATACATATATATTAATATTAATTGTAGCTGAAATGAGATTGGCGAAATTGTAGCAAAATGAGACTGGCGAAGCTGGAGGTCAGAGAAAGAATCGATACCATTCAGACCACAGCACTGTTTAAATCAGCGAGGATATTTAAAATCATCCCCAGTGAGACTTGCTGCCATTCAGACTTCAGTAAAAAGAAAATACCAGTTAAAAATGTCGTTAAAAATTCGCAAGAAGTGAAATAATCCCAAAGATAAAGCTGATCACTTGAAAACGACAAGAAAACATCTGATCGTTGAAATATCCACTCGATGTCAAAACCGAAGATGGTAAACAGTAAATCTATGAAGAATACTAAATAAATTTTAAAAGCATATAGAAATAATACGCACTACCAGTGGGGCTTGGATTACGCCGACTGCAGAGGATTAAGTTCCAGTTCTTGAAGTGTGGAGTACCTTTTCATTTCTATTACTCCCAGGTACACTGTAACCCAGGGTAATGGTACCTGTTAGGATTCCAGCTATGGGTCAAATAGATATCTTTGGAAATTATTTGTATTATATAAGAATACTTTATATCTTATAACTGTGTGGAAAAAAACTCTTGAGAAATTAGACCATGAATCTATATAAACGTACACTGAACGCAATTATATCTATAGGCAAGAAATAACCACAGACGGTTTAACATGTCGTTAAAATTAATCAAAATTAATCTTAATAAATTCCTCATATTAGGTATGCATCATCATCATTATCATCAAGTTGTGCTGATAGTAGGGAACTCATTTACTGTTCCTCGCCACACGTTTCTATCGGCCATCTGTCCTGGCAGCGTCCACTGCCCAATATCCAGTATATTAAATAATAAGTCCACTTATTAATTCGTCCCCGCTTGTCCAGAAAAAATTCTTTATGTTAGGTGTTCATACAAGTTTCGTATTTATTTATTATTTATTGAATGAAACGGGATTTCTACTGTGCATTCAGTCTCTTGTTTTCAAAAAAGAAAAATGCACAACTTACACAATTCTCTAATCTCTAGGCATAGAATAAACCCTGACGGGTTGACGTGCCGTTAAAATCAATGAAGAATAATAATCTTGATACATTCTATTTATAAGGTGTGCATAAAAGTGTCCAATATGTTTTTCTCTTCTTTTTTTAA
>CM042140.1:12828508-12841008 GCA_023376005.1 Doryteuthis pealeii | reverse complement strand
AGAAAAAAAGGGACAGAAAATATAACTTAAAGGTTAAAAAACGAAATGAAAAAGAGAAAATAAATATAACAAAAACAATAATTGATCGATAACAAAACTGAAAAAAAAAAGCAAGTGATTTCTAGCAAGATACCAAAGGAGGCTATTCACGAGAAATCAATAAGAAAGTCGCATGCGTTTTGATCTGCGCATGCGCTCACAGACGGACAGACAAACAGACAGACAGAAGACACACACACACACACACACACACACACACACACACACACACACTCAAATCAACAGTTGCACGAAGAGTAACATAGAATATTTTATGGACACACACACACACATAATTATGTGAACAGACATTGTATACATATCTGTCCATAATCAAACAAATATTCAGAAGGTCACGCACATATACATACGCCTGAGCATCAATATGTCATTATGCATGACGTCATTTCTGGATGAATTTCGAGCCGAAACTTTCTCTCTATAATGTTGGATTTGTATGAGGAATAATTTCCACTGATTTAAGAGCATTAACCAAGGAGTAGATTATGTTGATCAAGCAAAATGAATACTGATTGCATCATCTGACTCGTGGCGTAACAGTAATTGTCTCAAGAAATACACAGTGTAACCCGACTTCAAATCCTGGGCGTTTCGGTTTCCAGCTAATGCGTCCATGAAACGGTTGGGTATATATTTTGTGAAAGCAATCTTTGCTTGTAGATATCCTGGTGGTATCTTCAAATCATTCATTTTCCAATAAATTTTCTGTATTGTTAAAGACTACGATTAATTGTACCCTGTGTAGATAGGTACTTCCACAAATAACATATGATACAATATTTCAACATATGTAGCTGTCCTCTCAGCTGGGACTGTAGAATATACATACATACATATATATATATAATATATATATATATATATATATATATACCAACTGAACCTCTGCAGAGAGCTAAAAAAACTCACAATGGGGGCCATCTGTTGGCTGTGGGTGGTGACCTGTGATGCTTAAGGACGGAGTCTTGGTGGATGAGCAGCGCATGACCTGCAACACTCCACTTAGACCCTTACTTAGACTAGGCGGACGGTCGGAGAGGCCCCCTCCGATCAATTGGTTGCTAACATCAAGCCTTAGTACCTATATGATTGTTCCAATCCTATTGCCCTTATGGCAAGTCCGACCCTTTTTATCATATGGCTGCTAGAAGGTGGTGACTGGTTGGGTCAATTTCTAATCACTACAACTCGGGGTAAATAGTAGGGTAGACTGGGTTATTTAACCATAACAGGTTAATCGATCTAAAAAAGTAAAACTTTGAATTTAAACTGATTAAACTCTGTTTAAAAATTGAACACACTTCCCTTCATTTAATGCATATAAATATCTGTGTATGCGCATATTGTTGAGAAATTTGACATATAAGGTGTGTGCTAGATACCCGCTCCTACTTATAGACTCGGTGAGAACCATATGATCAAACTCTTGGCCAATCACTGGCAGTACTCTGCTGTTGATACAATACTTAAACTGAGCATACTGACCATAACTACTTTGACTTTCATTGACGACGGACATAGGATTAAATCACTGGACCTTTAACTATACGCAGGATAGGACTTATACGCAGGATAGCACTTATTCGCTTACCAAAGGATTCCATAACTCAGGACTTACTTACTTTAAGCCCTTTTCAACTGGCCAAGGATGGCATTTAAAAACGTTACACATATATTTACATATACGGAGTATAGTATGAATTAATAGATGAATACATTAGATTATCAGATATAAATTTATTTCGGCTATTTTGCCTCTTCAAATCTGATGTCAGATTTCCCGATATAGATTTATATCTGACAAAATAAAGTTTCATCTCTCTTTCACTCTCTCTCTCCCTTTATATATATATATATATATATATATATATATATATATATATATATATATATGAAAATAAAGGAAAGAAAATTCTGAACGAATAAAATAGATTTTATTTTTATTTTGTTTTACTGACACGTGTTTCGGTCAGGAGTTTATCCATGTACATATGCACTATATCAATGTTATTTTAAATAAAAAATAATAATAGAAAACTATTATTTTTTTTAGTATACAAGGAATACCGGCCTTCTTCAGAGTAAATTCTTTGGTGTTTTAAATCAAAGCGGTTAAAATACGGAAAATTTCTGAAATGTTCGAAAAAAGAATCTTTTTTTGAAATTGCTCGAGGAAAACGTTCCACAGCGATAGAGAAACAGTGATGTTTACGTCATCGTCGCATGCGACGGATTTTGAAAAAGAAAGAAAACGGCTAGAAAATATAAAGAACAAAATCAGGTGGAATCTCAATTAAAAAAAAAAAGATTCTCTTTTCAAAGATTTCAGAAATTTTCCGTATTTTTAACCGCTTTAATTTAAAATACCAAAGAATTTACTCTGGTGAAGGCCGTTATTCCTTGTATACTAAAAAAAATTATAGTTTTCTATTATTGTTATTTCATTTTGTATTTCAAATAATAATAGATAGAGTGCATATGTACATGGATAAACTCCTAGCCGAAACACGTGTCAGTAAAACAAAATAAAAATAAAATCTATTTTATCCGTTCAGCATTTTTCATTTCATCATACCGTCGGATTCGCTTCCATTTTTAACTTACATATATATATATATATATATATATATATATATATGTGTGTGTGTGTGTGTGTGTGTGTGTGTGTGTATGTGTGTGTACACAGTTTTACAAACATGCACAACACACATATGCTCAAATTAGTTGTAATAGATGAATCTGTTTATCCAAATCTCAGAGAAATATAATATTTGGGAAACGGAACCGCAGGAGCAGGTGTTACAATACGAAAATACGGCACTGGGTTTTGCTGCAAGACACCCCCCACACCGTTTACTTTCACGTATTTAATGAAAACCCTTTCCCTACCACTCATATTTCCCCCAAGCATCTTTTATTGTAAGTCATGCTGATAGTTGCAACTGCGAATAGAATTGTAATTCTTTGGGCGTTGGAAAAATTCATTGAAGATATTTGCCCGACGGGAAAGTTTTTCTTCTTCTCTTTTTGTGGTGGAGTAGGAAACGCTTCCAAGGATGTGAATAAAAAAACACCTGAAAAAACGTCGAAATCTTGGGTGGATATATCCACGTTTCCCAATGAGTTACCCATGCATGTATAATTTAATACATCGCTTATCTACTTATTGATTTACGTCTCTATTCAATTGTGAATAAAGCGATATCAAGTTGGCAAGACTCTCCAACTCCAGATAAATGTCAGCAGTTGATATAACAGACAGGTAGACATTATAAATCTATCTATCTATGTATCTATCTATCTATTTCGGTCTCACAATGATCTATCAATCTGTCTGTATGTATGATATAAGTCTATTCACATATATCTATCTATTTAATTCTCACTTAGACATCATAAATCTATCTGTCTATCTATTTATCAATCTATCTATTTCATTTTCACCAAGATCCATGGATCTATCAAGCTATTTCGGCCTCACATTGATTTATCTATCTATCTATTTATCTATCTATCTGTCTGTCAGTCGGTCTGTCTGTCTGATGTAAGTCTATTCACATATATCTATCTATTTAATTCTCACTTAGACATCATAAATCTATCTGTCTATCTATTTATCAATCTATCTATTTCATTTTCACCAAGATCCATGGATCTATCAAGCTATTTCGGCCTCACATTGATTTATCTATCTATCTGTTTATCTATCTATCTGTCTGTCAGTCGGTCTGTCTGTCTGATGTAAGTCTATTCACATATATCTATCTATTTAATTCTCACTTAGACATCATAAATCTATCTGTCTATCTATTTATCTATCTATTTCATTTTCACCAAGATCCATAGATCTATCAAGCTATTTCGGCCTCACAATGATTTTATCAATCTATCTATTTATCTATCTATCTGTCTGTCGGTCGGTCTGTCTGATGTAAGTCTATTCACATCTATCTACTTAATTTTCAGTTAATTTCTCTATATGTGTCTATGACATTCCCTGCTTCCAACTCTCTCTCTCTCTCTCTCTCTCTCTCTCTCTCTCTCTCTCTCTCTCTCTCTCTCTCTCTCTCTCTGGTCATCAAATATTCCTAAGGCGCAGACATGAAAAATCAAGGGCCCCTTGGCTTTTCTATCTATCTATCTATCTATCTAATTTTTACTTATTGTCTCTATATCTATCATATAAAATTTCTACAGCATAGCAGTTAATTTATTCTTGCTAAATCAGCCAAGTTCTCGTATCTTATCTCTCTTTCTCTCTCTCACTCTCTTCTCTCTCTCCTCTCTCTTCCTCTCTCTACCTCTCTCTTACATATATATATATATTATATATATATATATATATATATATATATATAAATTATCATTATTATTCTCCCTGTCTATGACATTTCCTAATTTCACCAACATCTCTCTCCCCTCCCTCTCTGTTCATCGAAAAATCCGCGAAAATATGGCGTAGCTGTTAGTTTATTCTTGCAAAATAATCAAATCCCACGTGGCTTTATCTATCTGTCTATCTATCTCTGTCTCTCAGCTATTCTCTTTATTTATTTAGCTGCCCAATTCTTTGCTTTTCTCTATATATATATCCGAATTCACCTACCTGATTCAGTTCATCTCCCCCCCTCTCTCTCTCTCTCTCTCTCTCTCTCTCTCTCTCTCTCTCTCTCTCACTGACTATCATACCCGGCACTCCTGTAGAAAAGCCAAATGAATATATATATATATATATTATATATATATATATATATATATATTATTATTAATGTGTATGGTTGGCACTAGTATACTAGAAAAAGTAGTAGTAATCCAATGTACATTATTAAAAGAGTGTTCAATATCTGTGATAGAAGTTCATAGTTGAATGAAGTGACAAATAAAAGTTTTAGCTTTTATTCATTTATTTGGGAACGATATTACTACCAATGGTTTCCTGCTAAAGCATTCAACAGGTAAACGAAATATTTTTCTTAAAAATTAAAAAAAAACTATTTCGTTTACCTGATGAATGCTTTAGCAGGAAACCATTGGTAGTAATATCGTTCCCAAATAAACGAATAAAAGCTAAAACTTTTATTCATCACTTCATTCAACTATATATATATATATATATATATATATATATATGATTTTTTTGGATGTTTGTTTATTTTTTAGAAGCATTGTCGATAATATTTATATTTTTGCTTGAAGGTAACTACAATGCGAATATCGCATAAATTCGATAATTATAGAAGATAATAATAATGACAAGTGAATCCCGCAAAGAATCACTCGGTGTGTAGAATATCGTACAGACTGTTTCAACTTCATTAAGTCTCATCAGCGATATATACTAACGACTCCCCTCCGACAGGAATCGAAACCGTGACCTCTAGCAGGATAGTTAAACACTATACTGTTTCAGCCATGGTACAGCACCGAGAAACTCATGCGAAATTAACCTTGTCATTGATACTGGGGCGACTACTGAAACAGTCTGTACGATATTCTACACACCGAGTGATTCTTTGCGGGATTCACTTGTCATTATTATTATCTTCTATAATTATCGAATTTATCCGATATTCGCATTGTAGTTGCCTTCAAGCAAATATATATATATATATATATATATATATATATATATATATATATATATTTTAGAATTTTCAAAACAATAATAAAAAGTGCTACACATTCGATGGAGCGAAGAGTGATTAACTCATCAAAGAAATAATTCGAACAAACGACAGTTTTAGATGTCTTAAGTTTGGAATTGATCCAGTATTCATAAGTAAATTCTTTGAATAAAAAAAAAAATGAGCATGTGTAGCGAGAGGGGGAGAAACAAAAGCAAAACAAAAAAGAAAACAGAAAAAACATGGAAAATAAAACAAACGCCCCAAAATAAAAATAAAAAACAAGAAAAAACAAAAAATAAATAAAACAAACAAAAAAAAAAAGGATTAAAAACACAAAAACATTCTAAGCTGAATTTCAAATTCGAAAATCTTTAAAAATTACAATTTATCGATGTTGAATTAGTGTGTTTGTTTTGGACTCATCCGGGTCTATAAATGGAAACAAGATGGTGGCCAAGTGACGGGAATCGGAAATCTAAAAAAATATCGCGTGGTGTGTTCAAGTTTTTTTTTTCGGCCGAAACGACGCATATTTTGTTTTGTAAATATTTTTTTCGGTGTTGTTAAATATAACCGCGTCACGACTGCGCAGATGTCGTTGCCTTTCTATTTCTTTTTCTTTTCTTTTTTTTTTTTTGTTTTTTGTTGTTGTGGTTCGTCTTTCAATTTCTTTTAATAGTATCTTTAGATAATTTTTTATTTCTTCGTTATACCTTGTCCTTTATTTTTTTCAGTCAATATTTTCTTCTCTCTGATCTGAGTTTTTTCTTCTCTTGTATCTATCTGAGTCTCCCACTTCCTCTATTCAGCCCTTATTCTATTTCTCTTATTTCTCTTATTTCGTTATCTTTCCCTTCTTTCTTTTTTCTATTCCTTTTCCTTTGCCGTTACTTTCTTCTTTCATTCTTTAATTTCATTATAACGTTTTCTTTCTCACATTCATTTATTCTTTTTTTCTTAATTACTTTATTCTTTCCTTCCACTTTCCTCGATTTCTTTCTTTCCTTTTTATCTCAATTTTTGTTTCCCTTTTCCATTCATTCATTTCCTTCCTTCTTTTCTTCCATGTAACCTTTTTCTTTTTACTCCCTTTTTGGTTTTGCCTTTCTCCTTCCTATTCTATTTTCTTCATTTTGTATTCCTTCTTCCTTCCTTCGTTAATTACTTTCTTTTCTTCTCTTTCTTTTCCTTCTTCATTTATTTCATTTTCCTTTCTTTCATTCTTTTTTTGTTCTTTTGCTTCTTATTTGCTTCCTTCTTTGGCTTTTTTGTCTTTCTTTCTTTCTTTCTTTCTGATGTTTTATTTCTTTCTTTTTCTAGTTGTCTTTCTTTCTTTCGTTTTCTTTCTTTCTTTCTCTCTTTTGGTTTTCTTTCTTTTTCTTGTTTTCTTTCTTTCTTTCTTTTCGTTTTCTTTCATTTTCTTGTTTTCTTTCGTTTTCTTTCTTTCTTTTCGTTTTCTTTCTTTCTTTCTTTTCGTTTTCTTTCTTTTCCCTATTTTCTTTCGTTTTCTTTCTTTCTTTTTCTTGTTTTCTTTCGTTTTCTTTCGTTCTTTTCGTTTTCATTCATTTTCTCTCTTTCTTCTCGTTTTCTTTCTTTCTTTTCGTTTTCTTTCTTTCATTTTCTTTTCTTTTCGTTTTCTTCTCGTTTTCTTCATTTTCTCTTTCTTCTCGTTTTCTTTCTTTCTTTTCATTTTCTTTCTTTTCGTTTTCTTTCATTTTCTCTCTTTCTTTTCGTTTTCTTTCTTTCGTTTCTTTCGTTTTCTTTTTCTTTTCTTGTTTTCTTTCGTTTTCTTTCTTTCTTTTCATTTTCTTTCTGTCTTTTAGTTTTCTGTTTTTCTTTTCTTTTTTTTCTTTTCTTTAGTTTTTTTTTCTTTCTTTTAATTTTTTTTTTCGTTGTTTTGCTTTTCCTCCTTCTTTTTTTTTTCTAGTTTTCTTTCTTTTTTTCTTTCTGTTTTCCTTCCTTATTAGCCTCTTTATTTTCCTTCAAATCTTAACTGCCTGTCTCTTACATTTAACTTTCCCCCCTTAACCACTTCCCCTCCTCCCCATTCTCTGAAAATAGTTATTCCCCAAGATGGCCAACAATATCCCAATCCTTTAAAAGCATTTTTAATTGGCACTCAATATTTACATCTTTTGCCGGGTATTTCTTCAATTTCATTTCATGAAAGAAAAAAGACGCTGAACCGTTTGACCTTCATGAGTGCATCGGGGGAATTTCGAAAGAGTTTTAAAAAACGTTCATCTAATATTCTGTCTTTAGTTAGCAAGCAGGTGCTTTAGAAATGCCGACTAATGTCCTAAATTAGATTCAACTAAACTGAAATTTTTTAAATTTTTTTTAAATCACAATATATAGAGGAAATATATAACATACCTATATATAAAACACAGGGGCCGAGTTAGCTCAGTCGGTAGAGCGTTCGGCTAGAAACCACAAGGTTCCTAGTTCGATACCGGTCCTCGCCAACTCAGCGTATGAGTAGCACAGGGATGTGTGCGGTAAAGTAAGGAGCTGGTGGTAGGTGTGGCGCTCCATCTCAGATGCTAAAAATAATCTCCTTGGTCTAGCGCTATTGAAAAGGTGATAGACTCCCTCGCTGATTGGCTGATACCGATTTTAGGCCGCCCCGTAGACTTTACTATATATATATATATATATATATATATATATATATATATATATATTGTTAAATAATGCAGCCATTTTTTGTCTGCAAGTTTTGTCCTTTGTTTTTTCGTATTGCCGGATTATTTTTGTAATATCTGACGAAAATTGGCTGATGTATTTGCCATATGTCATAGACCAAGTACTTTCTGCCCTATCGTGGGCCATCTTCAGGGTATTTTGAAACCGTACAACAATGGGCTATTCCATTTTCTATTTATATAAGTTGTGTTTTATAACAACAACAATAATAAATGAACATTTCAAGTAGGAAGAGCTTTTCGTCGATCTTTTCCAGTATTCTTGCCTGCTCTTTTAATGTCGATTGATTGGTAAGTCCACCGAAGCTTCTATAACTAGTACTTTTGGCCCATCGTCGTGCCATTCTCAGGTATATACGTTAGTTCCTAGTTTGTTTTTAACACGCAAGTTGGTAAGACAAACCGAGTCGCGGAGAAATTCACAGGAATTATATAAAAGGTAGTTGTAAATGTGTGGGAGAGAATTGGCGGGAATGTGTTATAGACATTTGATGATGTGCTTACTGTATTTAAAGTGGATCATATTGAAATTGTTTTTATTTAATGTATACAGCTTCAATAATTTGAATTTTTTGTTTGCTCCTTTCTTGGTGAAGTATGTGTGTCTTTTTGATTAGAATTTTCATGTAAGTAGGCGAAGGCATGAATGTGATTTTAATTGTTTCTTGATCGAGCTAGTATCAGATAAATGTAGTGACAAACTATATATATATATATATATATAATATATATATATATATGTATATAATATTTTAAAACTTATATATATATGTTTCTTTTCTTTTCTTTTTTCGTATCTTTGTATCATTTCTCGTTTTCCGTTCACACAAACGGGCCACTTGAGAAAACCCATCAGCACCTGCCTCCACTTAGATCGCCGATCGAGTCTGGTGACCGATGGTGTTTTGAGTTCACGGGAGAGGATGATGAACTTTGTCAACTCGTCTTTCTTCCCAATTCTTTTTTATAACTTGCCTATAGCTTCTCTATTCGCTCCCGAGAACCATTCGCTAACAATTTTAAAGTCTCGTCTCACCATAATAACGGAAATTCCTATTGCTCTATAGCAAGACCAGATTGTGTGACCAATATATATATATATATATATATATATATATATATATATATATATGTGTGTGTGTGTGTGTGTGTGTGTGTGTGTGTGTGTATGAACAAAAAGTAATAAGACAAACAGGAATGTTTCTTATATGTTGTTTATTCTCAACTAGTTTCGACTAGTTTTCGTATTTGAAGAAATTGTTTATAGATTTTTTGAAAGGGAGCATTATAGAAGAACTATAAACATTGAAGTGTTTTCCGGGTTTGACATGCTATTAAAATCCGGGTAGACGAGTGTGTTAGTAGTAGCAAGTTCATTTGTTCAATGAAGAACCTCTATTTGCTTGAAGGCAATTATAATGCGTATATCGTATAAAATTCGATAATTATAGAAAATAACCATGACAAGTGAATTTGGCAAATAATTATGCGACGCTAGAAAATCGTACAGTCTGTTTCAACTATATATATATATATATATATATATATATATGGTGGACTTTCATATCGTGAACGATAGATGAGGGTCAGCAGTGAGTGATTTGTTTCCTCCCACGTTGTGAATGCTGTCAAGAAGACATTTTATGTTTCCATGAGTGTGATACCAGCCCAACATTGCTGCAAGCTACAAAGCAACACTGACGGAGCTGATCACGATGTTTCAATCTATTTTCCTCAAAGCTCTTTAATTTAGCAAAACATGTCTAACTGATTTGATGCTAGATTTGCCCAGGAATACATACACACACACACACACACACACACACACACACACACACACATATATATATATATATGTATGTATGTTTTTGAAAATTAATTAGTTAATAATTAATTAATTTAGGCGGGCATATATGTTCAAATGTAAGGCTAAACAAATCGAGAAAATATTAATCTTTGTATGTACATTTCGACCTATTATGTCTCATCAGCAAGGTTATAAACATGGGAGACTGCTCCTGGTGAGACCTAATAGGTCGAAATGTACATACAGGGATTCACATTTTCTCGATCTGTTTAGCCTTGCATTTGAACATATATGCCCGCTTAAATTCATTAATTATTAACTAATTAATTTTCAAAATTAGGTATGACTTCAACTAAGCACATATCCTCCAAAAATTGTCGGCTAAAAAGGCCATATAAAAAATAGACACATTTATTTGTTTACTTACTTTCATATATGTATGTGTGTGTAACGTAATATTGTTTTATCTATGTGTATTTTTATGTGATGTATACCTATTTATATATGAAGTAGACAAACAATCTGTTTGAGATGGCGATAGTCGACAATTTTTAGGAGATTATGTGCTTAATTAAAGTCATACCTAATTTGAGAATTAATTAGTTATAATTAATTGAATTAGCCGTGCATATCGGTTTAAATGTAAGGCATAAACAAATCTAGAAAAAGTCAATCTCTGTATGTACATTTCAGCCTATTAGGCCTCATCAGCAGAGCTATAGACAGGGCAGTGCTTTGTGCGTGATTCGAACCCTACCTGTCAGGCGGAGACTCTAACCATTACACCAAGCAGGCTTACCGCGAATTCTCGTTTATTTTAAACTAGTCATTACATGCACGAGTTTTGCATTTCTGATTTCTCCTAATACTCAAATTCTTTGAATATACAAACAAATGTATATGAAGCCTTATAAATGAATACCATTCACCTGAATTAACTCGTATATCAAAAGTTTAAAAGACATGAAGGAATAGTACTGTTTTCCCGCCATTCCAAATTCTTCCAGAATTGCGGATTTCGACAGAATAAACGGTATCAATTAAATGATAAATCAATACCACAGTTTAACCAGCAATTCAATTCATCATTGTTTGTTTCATATTATTCGAACTTTTTTCACCTTTTATCGGCCAGCTTAGACCATGGTTTATAACTTAAATTAATTTTGCGTATTTTTAAAAGGTAATACGAATGTTATTTTCTTTATATATAAAACACAACACGCATGCCTTTAAATAAAATACTACTTATGCATTGTGACATATGAAAAAAAGAAAAGAAAATCCCAATAAGAATCGGCCGGAATCGAAAGCGGTCGGCCCAAATAAACACTCCTCTCCCTGGTCGGGAAAGAACATCTCACTTTTTCTCTTCCTTGCCTACCCTGCCCGTGAAATGGTATTGTCTATCGACTGGGTTTGCCTGTCTGTATATCTCTCTTTAACTCCTCTCTCTCTACGAGAGTAAATGTAGTAGTGTTTAAGTTGTATAAATATTTGCTGTGAAAAATAACATTCTAGTGGTCGATTTAATTGTCAAGACGAGTTCTATCTCTCTGTCGCTATTGTTGTCACATATATACCCGTTTAGCCCTAAACCAGGAGTGATTTTGATGTGACGAATACGAGTGGGGCTATCTCTATTCCGAGCATAGCATAATTGGGAGCTCGTCCGGGATCTGGACCTCCCGTTCGTAACAGCATAAAACTCATAAAACACATAACTTTTAAAAATAGACAAATTACTTAAAAAAAACGATTTTACATAGAAACACACTACTTATAAAATGGTTGGTTGGCATCCTTCCGTCTGTGAAAGACGATGGTCTAGTGTCCCAAGGATTTTTTTTAACTCCATAGCCTGGGCGGGTTGATACGAAGGATGTGCTGTTGCCCAAGCAGCAGATCCCCCCTCTCCACACTGCCGCTGTGGTCCAAATGAAAGGTAAGAATCCAATGCAGTTTGGCAACAGCAGTGTCACAGGAGTTGCTGAAGTCCAGCGTTACACCATTTTAGCGACTAAGAGTTTAGTCCCCTAGTTTTCCTCAGGATCATATAAAGCTGCTCAGCAGCGATGGTTACGATAATAGTAAAAAAGTAAAGTTGTCGGAGTGCCCTAAAGTCGGTATCAGCCAGACAGGAGTCTATCCCATTTTCACTAGCGCTACACCAAGGAGATTGTTTTGGCGTCATAAATAGTCTAATAAAATACTATTTATGTATAAAACATATGACGTAACCTAGTTTGGTCACGTAGCGTGTCTTGAGCAACAATAAAAGTAAGTAAAGTCGTTGGG
>CM042140.1:12801008-12816008 GCA_023376005.1 Doryteuthis pealeii | reverse complement strand
TTCGAAATTTCTAACGCCAAAGAAAAATATTATTTTAAAAAAATTTATATCAGTCCTCCATTTGCAACAAGAATCAGAATCATTACAAGAAACAGAATTCCCAGTTGTGCATCCTGTTCTAAGAATGGCTAACAAAATCTTTTTTTAATACTTAGGATGAACAATCACTTCTTTAAAAAAAATAGAAAAAGATAATAAATAAATGGTTTTATGTTTAAAGATTTATTAACCAATATGTATGATGGTAATTATTATTCTCAAAGACATATTTGAAAAAGTGAAAAGAGGAAGCACTTATCTCAAATAATAGTTGAGAGTTCACCAAGAATTGATGGATCTATACAGCTGAAGGCGTGTTATCGCTCTAGGAAATGGATTTGGCAACCCGAGTTCCAATCCTAAACAAGCCTGTTTATATTTCACTTCACACTAATTCTCTTAAGAAAGGCATAAATCCATTTGTTTCCTCTCCCCCAGCTATGGATAAATAGTAGGACAGACTGGGTTCTTTAGCATTGGTTAGGTAACCAGTCTAGGAGAAAGAAAACTCTGAATCCAAACCAACATAATACTGCTCAAAAAGATTGACCTTGTGTTTTATTCTGCCCATGGTAAAGGGGTTGGTTGAATATATACATCTGATGAAAAATCGGAAATTAATATTTAGATTGTAATTCACTTGAAAGAAATAATTTTAAAATATATAAAATATAAGGAATGTTTACCTGATAAAAAGAATTTTTCTGGGTGTATCCAAAATCCTTTTCTATTTCAAGGGTGGGGGTGTTAACGTATGATATTTCAATATGAAGTGTACTGATTTTGACGTTTCTCGTTAGCAGTGCATCGACCTAACTATCTGTGTTATTTTTCTGACACTCACTGCATTTGTAGTTAAAACAGTTACAACCTCTAGATAAAGTAATTATTACCCCCAAAATGAACAGTAACTTAATCATCTTTTTACGATTTTTTGTTCAGGCTAAGACAAACTTTTCTTAAGATTAATTTTTCAAAATGCACGAAAAAAAGATAAGATTAAGAAGAAATGATGACTTCCCGAGGATAGGATACTTTCGAAATAGCGATGAATAAAAAAAGGGTTCGATTTTGTTTCTTTGTTTAAACTCATGTTTTATATTTAAATATATATTTTGATATTGTTCTGTATTTTCTTGTATTTAGAACTGTAAAGTTTTTACGGATTAAAAACGCTTTTAGCGTTGAATAACAATCACAATCATAATTATATATAAGTTCCATGAAATATATATATATATATATATATATATATATATTATATATATATATATATATATACATTTAACCTAATATCTATAATAGCTCTATCCCTGATATTGTGTACTCCCCTAATAATACCGCAAAAACTTGGCCCAATACTAAGTGAACTAGTGATAACCATACAATAATTCAATATATATATATATATATATATATATATGTGTGTGTGTGTGTGTGTGTGTGTGTGTGTGTGAGAGAGAGAGAGAGAGAGAGATAGCGTGTGTGTATATATATATATGTGCGTGTAAATATATATATATATATATATATATATATATATATATGTATATATATATATGATATACCAAACTTGTTGGTAAATCCTTGCGGTGATAAAAAAAAACAGCAAATAGTTTGATTGTAAAAATATACTATCAAACATCACCCGGGGAGAAAAAAATTTTGGAAAAAAGAAAGGACCAAGATAATCGTACCAACCAAAAATAATCTATTGGTACAATATTTGGCCCAAATAAAAAAAAAACAATTTATATGTATATGTATATATAAGATATATATATTCATACAAAACCGCCAGGAAACTAAAGCTAATAAGTAAAAAGTGCTCAATACCTAAGTAGAGCAAATAATAAAGATAAACCTAATGAGTCAGATAAACCTACTAAAAGTTTCACTAAGTGCTCTTCAGGGCTAAGTCGGATCTTAGCCCTGAAGAGCACTTAGCGAAACCTTTAGTAGGTTTATCTGACTCATTAGGTTTATCTTTATATATATATATATATTTATATCACCGCCATCTTCATGTTACACAGCATTTTTAGCTCCCTGTCAAGGTTCAGTTATTTGTCCAGCGTTTCGTTTTTCTTTCATCTTCACTCGGTGGTCTGCTTTCACAGCAAAATTCACTATATGACAGGTTCTTTTCTTCTTAATGATTAAATACAGGTCTGGTTTTAGGGTTTGGGTTGAGTAACACCGTTAGTATCTCAAAGTCACAGGGAATGTTATGTGTTTCATTTTCAATGGCATGTTCTGCTTTATACAGATACAGTATATCAATTAAAATAAGGAAATGAATCTGACAGTATATCAGAGTAAGAAATTTGAAAAACGCACAGATGTTGTTCAGTAATGTTGTTTTATTAGCTTATATTGCAATATTTCAATCCGTTTTGGATCATCATCAGAGCATGTCTATTATAAAAAAAGAAAACAGTTATTTCCCTTACAACCTGTCATATTTTTCAATAAACTGTTTTCTTCTTTTTATAATAGACATGGTGATGATCCAAAACGGATTGAAATATTGCAATATAAGCTAATAAAACAACATCACTTAACAACATCTGTGTGCTTTTCAAATTCCTTACTCTGATATATACAGTATAGTAAAATTTCAGTTTCTTGTACAATTCCCAGTGGATCAGCCTTCTACAACCGGTTGTGCCTGATTTTGTATTCCTTTTGTGCAAGTTTACTGCATTCACTTATCATGTGATTAGCTGTTTCATCTTTATTACCACAGAAGATATACTTGATATTCTCCTGCGTATTATCAATTATTGCTTTAGTATGATTAGTCCTTATGGCATTATTTTATACTGCAAAAGATTCAGTTTCTATCTTAAAGTCCGCTTTCGTAACCATGTACCGATCATTCCATCTGCAATTTCCTTAGTTTATCGTGTAAGTCGTTGTTTTTCTCCCCTTTTTTATTTTTTTTTTTAGATTGTTTTATTTTGTAATCCTGTTTGTTTCATCTTATTATTGCTTTTCAGATTAATTACATTACGTACGTTTAGTGTTTGCATTGTATTACTGTTTAAAAGACGAACTTCCAATAATTGGCATTAGAATTGAATCCCTTTTGGTAATAAAAGCATATATGTTTTCAGTACTCGATGAACGTTTTGTAGCCGATTGCAAAAAAAAAAAAAAAAAAAAAAAAAGAATCCTTTGGTTGTTCTTGGAAACAGTGTCCAACACAAAGAGCTCAACCCTGGCTCCAATCCGAAACTGCTTCAATCCTCTGATTTCCAGATCCTCCATTTTTACCCCGTTTTTTGGACCGTTCTAAGTTTCTCTAGTATGTTTTCTAAACTTTTAGGAACCGTTCCAAGTGCCCAGCTACAAATGGTAAACAATCATGTCGTTTGGGGCTTTAGAATACACCGACTGTACCTCTACAGCGGAGTAAGACCCCCACAAAGAGGTCACCTGTTGACCAATGATGGAATCCTCTTTGCTGAGCTGTCCATGACATGCAAAACTCCACTTTGGCCCTTACTTGAACAAGATGAGCGGTCGGTGAGCCCCTCCCATAAATCGGCTGGTCCCGTTAAGCCTTAGCACCTATATGATTGTACCTACTCTATTGCCCTTATGGCAAGCTCCAACCCTTTTTATCATGTATTTGTTAGAGACCGATGACTGAGAGTCTTAATGTCCTGTGTATTACGTTAAACTCTACCAGATGGTGCAGTTTTAATTGTAAATATCTGGGTAATGTGGAATACCACTTTATCACCATTACTCCCAGGTCCACTTTGACCAGGAGTGGCAGTAGCTCTTAGGGTTCCATCTATGGTTTAAATAGAAAAAAATGAGTCTAAAAATGCGTTTAAAAATTGAGTACCATCAGAAACAAAACGTCTTCGATAGAAAATAACCCAACAAAGGTTGATATGTCGTAAAATGCAAACCACCAACCAACCAAATAACAATTGGTATCACTTTCACCCTCATATTCCACAGGGTTTTTTTTTCAATTCTCTGGCAAGATCCATGTATTTGTTTATCTTTTCGTTTTCTTACATCTTCACCTTGAGTCATGTGTTGTTCCTCGGTGATAGGCAGAATCCTTGTGTTAAGCAGAGTCCTTTGTTATTCATCTATTCGTCCGTGTCAAATACGGGCTTTCAAGAACGGTGATTAAATAGTTATCTTACCACGTATTCGAGCGTGTTGATTGGCTGGCTTGAATCCACGCGGCTACGTCGTGTATATAATTTAAATTGTGGCCTACAGCACATCTTATATACTGAAATAATCCAACATTCTAATTTGTTTAGTTTTCTTCATCTGGCTATTTTGGATAGTCTTGGGTTTGTTTGGGTGTTGTTAGGGTTGCTGAATCCCTGTGTCCAGTTCTTGTTCTTTTTAATTAACACAAAGGCTCAATTTATCTTAATAACCATTGTGCGTGAAGAAAAGCCATTAGGCCTCGATTCGCTTCGACACCTGGGACTAATCTAACAAACGAACTAAAAGTTGAATCTTTTCCCACGGGTTGGGTAGTCACATGACCAAATCAAGCAATAAGAGAACTGCAAAGAATTAATAGGTCAGCCAGAGGTGAAATACTGCCTATAATTCTTATTTGAACTTCTTTATCATTTCTTACATTTAACTATTATTGTATAATTCTACACTTACTTTACAAAATCAAGAGGCTACAGCATCCGAATTGGAACCCTAAGGTTCCAGGTTCAATACCGATTTTTGCCAAATCAGCACATATGTAGTACAGCTTGGATCTGTGGGGTAAAGGGGAGAGCTGATGGTAGTTGTGGCACACCACCTCAGACACAAAAAAATCTCATTGTTCAAACACAATGAATGACTAAGAAAAATACGTTGATTTACGAAGTGTAAAGAACGTAAAAATTGAACTGCATCATAAATGTATTTATTCTATTTTATGACCGGTTTAGCTCTGTCGATAGAACACCTGCCTCGGGACCACAAAGTTCAGGGTTCGATACCAATCCTCATCCAGCTCAGTGCATGAGTAGCTCAGTTCGGATCTGTACGATAAATTTTGGGAACTGATGGTAGGTGTAGAGCTCCACCTCAGACGCAAAATGAATTTCCCTTGTCTAGCGCTAGCGAAAAGAGAAAAGACTCCTTCGCTGTCCGGCTGATACCGACAATAGGCAACTCCGTTGACTTTACTTACTTGTGTGGCCAAACTTTGATATTTTGTACAATTCCAAATCACCTTTCCCACTTTGCTTCATTTTATTATTGTTACTACTTATATTGGTTCGACTAAGTATGTTTAGTGTTACCCTTTATTGCTAGATAAGAACAACACATTACTGTTGGTATTTATATTAATGGAATTTCTTTTGGCAATAAAATATCACATGTTTTCAGTAATCAATTAACGTTTTATTGTCGATTGCTAACATATTCTTGGCCGTTCTTGGAAACAGTACTCAACACAAGGGCTAATTCCAGGCTCCATTCCGATATATGTAACACATTCATTATTATTATTATTTACTCCTTTTGAGTTTTCACATCAGCTTTAGCTGATGGTCTTTCACTTCAGTCTGATTGACAGCAAGTCTCCTCAGGTCTCCAGGACTATTCTGAGTATTCTGGCAGATTGCAGTAGTGCAGTGTTCTGAATGGTTTCAATCCTTCCTCTGATTTCCAAACTTTCCAAACCCTTTTCTAATCCTAAAGGACTGTTCCAAGTGCAATAACTACAATTGGTATGACTTTCACTTTCATATTCCATAACTTTTTCAGTTCTCTGGCAAGGTCCAGATATTTGTCCATTTTTTCATTTTCCTTTAGCTTCACCCTGTGATCTGCTGGCACTGCAAAATCCACCAGTTGACAAGTTCTTTCTTTTTTTGTTTATCAACACTAGGTCTGGTTTCTGGCTGGGATAAGGTGATCCGTTTTTATTTCAAAGTCCCAGAAAAATGTATGCGTTTCGTTCTCAAAAACAGATTCTGGTTTATGCATATACCATTTTGTTGTATGGTAAAAATTTAATTTTTTGCATAATTCCCAGTGGATCACCTTCCCAACCCAGTCGTGTCTAGTTTTGTATTCTCGTTGTGCTAGTTTGCTACATTCGCAGAGTATATGGTTTACAGTCTCATCTCTATTACCGCAAATTCTACATTTACTATTTATTATTATTATTATTATTATTATTATTATTATTATTATTATTATTGTGTCAAGAATTGGTCCTCTTTGGAATGGTTTTATTATCGGAGCTCTTTTGTTGGTAAGAACCATTTCACTTCCCAATAACTTGTGGTCTGTCTGTCTAAGCCGGAAACAAAATGACCCGTCCCGGCTATTTACCAAAGAAACAGCAACCGAGCATAAATCGATCTATGCACTGATTTTCAAATAAAATCTCTCGGTGTTCGTCCTTTTCTATGTGCATTTCTTTCCCCTTTACTTTTGCTGACAAATATCCGGCCAGAGCAATTAATTACTGCTATTCATTGCTTTCAGCATGATAATTACAAAAAGGACCATGATATTCATATTTACATTAGAGCTCGTAAAATTAGGCAAGTTAGGGACCCGGTTTAGCTCAGTCGGTAGAGCGTTCGGCTAGAAACCACAAGGTTCATAGTTCGATACCGGCCCTCGCCATCTCAGCGTATGAGTAGCACAGGGATCTGTACGGTAAAGTAAGGAGCTGATGGTAGGTGTGGCGCTCCACCTCAGACGCAAAAACGATCTCCCTCGTCTAGCGCTAGGGAAACGTGGATAGACTCCCTCGCTGATTGGCTGATACCGACTTTAGGCCACTACGACGACTTTACTTATATATATATATATATATATATATATATATATTCAGAATAAATCTGAGATCAGAAAAAAATGTAATAAACCATCTCAAATAAATAAAATTCACACCACAAAAAGCCGAAAAAAAAAAAAAAAACACGCTCAACCAACAATTACAACAAATAATCACCCTGAAGACGACCGTGGAGTTGGTTGAAAGTGTTTGCGGACAAAATTCGGTTCACCTACAAAAAACAGCAACTGCAACAAATAATCCCCCTGAATATGAACATGGACGTGGTTGAAACAGCTTGGGAACTAAATATGACACACGCTCTCTATTACCTGCATGCCGATATAAGAAAACAACAACAGGGCTTGAACGTAAGCACTTGAAAATAATACAGAGCTAATATTCCATGGTTTATAACAAAGTCTGTTTAAATGACTTGATACCAATATACATATATATATATATACATATATATATATATATATATTTATATATATATATATATATATATATATATATATATATATTATATTAGGAAAAAACACAAAGAAAAATCTCAAAGGACGTACAAAAATCTAAAAGAACGCAGTAAAATCATTTTTATGCGTTCCATTGTTTTTCTTTTTTCTTCCCTCAACATTTCAAGCTAACTATAAATACATTTCAATAGTTTCTTAGAAATGACTTACATAGGATATGTTACAAGGTAGGAGTTAGACGGCTTTAGTTGGGACCAATAATTTTTTCCCGGGGACTCCTTCAATGCAAATATTGGCGTTCCAGGACAACACTAAATCAAAAAAGGTACCAGCAATCACTGTGTAATAACAACCAACCAAATAACCAGCCATCTTAAGTCTTTAAAACACTCCAAGAACTAGAGGTGTGTGACTATTTTTCAAGTCAGTGGGTACCGTTAGATAAGCAGTTGTCAGATGACTTTTCCTCTTCGATGCCTCTAAACATAGTGCAAGCCTTAAAATATAATTTGGGAGAGTAAGTACTAAAAAATGTAATAGGTGAAGCCTGTTCTGTGAGATTTAATGATAATAGCGACAGTTGTTTCGACATTTAGGCAGAATACGAACTTACCTCTTCAAAGGAACAAGATAATAATCGATTCGCAATTACCAGAGGAATTCAAAGCAAAGATGGACATAAGTAATGTCGACAACTTTTATCCTATGTGTGAAGTATCGAGTTATCAATATTTAACGTCGACGGGGCGTAGAATACATCGATTGTATCACTTGCAGATGGATAAACGCCTTTCCCACACACAGAAAATGGACCTTGAATATACAAATATAAGTATATTCGTACTTTCTGCCTGTCTAAGTTGATTATCTCGCAAATATTGCAAAGTGCTGATAAAGATTGTAGGTGTAAATTTTATCAATGCGAAGACTAAGAAAAGTTTAAGTAAAATATTGCCTGTTTCTATAGATCTAAAAGATAAATATAAATGAATTAGTTGGTTGCTTTTTTATGGTTTCAAGTAACTATTCATATATATATATATATATATATATATATATATAATCCAAAAGTCCAGAGACAAGAGTTTTATTTTTAAAAAACCTGTCGCAGTTTGAGAGCTCAATGTGTGCTCTTAATGTTAGAGTCACAGAGCAAATATCTTCTTATTATAATGGAGATTGTGTGTTTGTCTGTCTGTAACCGAAACTATATTACTATACAAGTCACAATTCCCTTTGTTATTTACATCATATTCTCCATGATTTTATTTTTATTTAAACCTCAATTATTAATAAAATTGTTTTACATTACTTACACTGTTGACCATATCTACATACTAATAACATGCAATTGTATTTATATATACAACAAAATAGAGGTTTACAGTGTGAATGGGAAGGCTAATTTGCATATTGATATTAAAAAATTGATTTTAATAAATATATGCTTAGTATTATTGATTTCTAATTTTTTGGTGTTATCTAATTGAATATGAGCAATCTCTTCAATAAATCTTAAAAGAAATCCCTTAACAAGAAGAAATAACTTTAATATTATTCTTTACTTCCTATTTTAACTAAATAGTTAAATTAGGAAAATTTATCAATGAAAGACGGGAGTAACGGAAAATGATGGAAGAGTTAGTTTCAAAGTTGTTCTATTTTTCAATCATACCCCCTCTGTTCAAAATCTTTTTATCTACATTCTTATTCAGTTTCATTAGCCTTTCTAATTTAATATGATATTTTATTATAAAATTTAACTAAAATACTTGCACCCGGAGGGTGCATATATTTGCTAGTATAAGTAAAGAAATAACAAAAGACTTGGAGATTTAGCATTATAGTCTATTTCAGGGAGCTTAGACAAATTGTATAACTCTCCCGATTCATCATATGAGTTCATTCGCATCTGATGAATCGGGAGAGCTAGACAATTTGGCTAAGCTCCCTGAAATAGACTATAAAGCTAAGTCTCTAAGTCTTTTGTTATTTCTTTACTTTATATATATATATATATATCTTTGAAAGAAAGGAAAAACTCAATAAACCGTCATTTCAGGTTTTTAATTCATTTTATCTGTGCCGCCTGTCTGATGAGACTGAACTTCTAGGGAGTTTTAGGAATTTATCTAAATTTCTAAAAGCCTTTTAAGTTTTAGTCGAAGTAAATTTATTACAGAATGATGGTTTATTGTGTTTTCCTTCCTTTCAAAGGTAAATATTGCTCTGTATTTAATCTAAAATAGATTATTATACATTGAGCTCTCTTTAGGGATTTATAAAAATCCTTGTATTTGCACCTACTAAAACATGCAATAATTATACAGTAAGATATTGAATGTAATGAGATATATTAAATTAGAAAGACTAACGAAATTGAATAAGAACGCATATAAATGATTACACATATTTTAATCATGTTTTAAATGGTGTCTATATAAAACAATTGATAGGATTGATTTTAAAACATTGGAGAATAAAACAATAATAATAGAGATCAATAACACCAAGTACTTAATTATTAAACACGGTTTTGTTCAAAACAAGAATACAAATTAACCACACCATAATATTTCGGTGAATGTTTGAGATGAGGCTTGGTGATTACTATTATCTGCGTTATTCGGACTATTGTCCTCATCTTCATTGTTATCTGTACAACGTTTCGGCCGATATGACCTCCGGCCTTCTTCAGGTATTTCTTGTCGGACTCGGGAACCTTCTCGGACTCGGGAACATTCTTTTCGGACTCGGAAACCTTCTTTTCGAACTCGGGAATTTTCTTGTCGTAGTCGGAAACCTTCTTGTCGTAATCGGGAGCCATCACGGAACTTTGAACCTAACCCTTTATTCAGTCCATGGGGGTATCCTGTTCTCATTCCGCTAACCATAGCTGGGGTAGGAGTTGTGTTAATTATTTTTTCTATATCATTGCCGCCGCTCCAATTGGACACAGTTAGGTTGGAACAGTTCTAAGCGACAGTTATCTCTGGATTCCGGGTTCAATCCTGAGCGGCGGCAGTAATTTAAAAAAATAATTAACACAACTCCTATCCCGGCTATGGTTAGCGGAATGAGAACATGATACCCGCGAGGACTGAATAAAGGGTTAGGTTCACAGTTCCGTGATGGCTCTCGATTACGACAAGAAGGTTCCCGAGTTCGAAAAGAAGGTTCCCGAGTCCGACAAGAAATACCCAAAGAAGGCCGGTTGAACATATAACAATGGAGATGAGAACAATAGTCCGAATAACGCAGATAATACTCACCACACCATTACTGATATATAAAACATTTTCATTACTGATATATAAAACACATTGAAGTATTTTAAACGCACTAATAACATGTGCCTTTCCGGGCCTGGGTCTGTTGATGAAATTAACGGCGTGATACCAGGCAGCCTTCCCACCAGGCAGCATCTGCCCCCTTGATTTAAAGGGGCATGGTTGGGTTCATTGCTCAGTGCCTGAGGAATGCCGACTGGATGTATGCATTTTTTAACCCACCATCCCATGAGCTTTGGTTCGTGGATGGTCCCACGTTAATATGACTTTGTGTCAGACTCGTGTAACGGATTATGAACGTCCAGAGTTTTGGGTGACTACTATAGAAAGCGAGGAAGAAGAAATAAGAGAAAGTAAAAGTTTAAAAAAAAGGTAGTAATGGGCACAAAACGGTTGGTCAGAAATTTGACCGAGGCATGACCCCCGAATGGAGAATTGAAAGCCAACCGGAAGATTCGGGTGTTGACCGGAACCGAAAGTCACGTGGTGACGAGGAACGACGAACAACAAGATCGTCCTCTTTTTGATTTCCGACAGCCCAGGATTCGGACGGGCCTCTGGACCCTAGTGTTGGATCACAGTAATTTAATAGTGTCCCCCCCTCTCTCTCTCTCTCTCTCTCTCTCTCTCTCTCTCTCTCTCACTCTGCCTTTCCTCCTCTCTGAAACAACCCACGAGACAAGGCCGAAAATAAAAGCTAAGCCCGTATATCTCACGCGTTGTACGTTTTTTATCGACAAGACGACCGCCGCGTAACGAATACCTTTTTAGTGTTGTGAATTTGTAGGCACGTTGACAAGACCGGCTATACAACATATCGCCACGTAACACTCGCATAAGTGGAATGCGAGGTAAATACCTTAATAACATGGGATGTTTTGAGGTAAATGTTACACATATTTTAATAGAGTCATCGTTAATAAATGAGATTTATTCTATTCTATGTATTAATGATTCTGACTATAATTTAAATACTAATTGATAAAAGTACGCAATTCCTGAAGGCATTATGACATAGTTAGTGACGTAGTTTCGGTTACAGACAAACAGACACCGAATCTCCATTATTAAGAAGATTAGTTTGTAAATTAGATTGGAAATTTGCTCATTCTTTTTAACGAAGTTTAATGGCATTTCAGTAACAAAACATCCCAAAATGTACCATTTTTGTTGTTTTAGTGTATAGTCCACGCACACAGAATTCTTATCATTGCAATATATATAACAGCAAGTATCGTCAGTTAATATTAATTTTCTTTTCTATTAATATTAACCGGAATAATTCTATTATTATTATTTAAATAATTAATAACAATTCTACCAATTAAACTAATTCTATTAATTTTATCGATTAATAATTAATTTAATAATTCTATTAATTCTGTGATTAACAAATCTATTAATATTTTTCATTTCCATTTCAGCTAAAGTCTATCTGACGGGTTCGACAGAAAAATTAATATTCAAAATTAATAGGCGACATTTGGAGTTTCTCTTGTAACAGCAATCCATGATGATATTGATTCTTCTATTTAGGAATGAAAGAGGAAATCTAATTTATTATTTCAATAAATTCGGTGATTAGAAATTGGCTGAGCGAATGGTGACTCACAAAATTGCTTCAATCTCAAACTTAGAGCATTATAAATATATTGCTTTTGTAAAACTTTCTCTATGGTGTGCCGTTTTGTAAAGTTTACTACACCTTTTCTCTGTCTGTCTGTCTGTCTGTCTGTCTGTCTCTCTCTCTCTCTCTCTCTCTCTCTCCTCACACACAATGCTATATAGCAGAGCAAGTATAAAACCTAACATTATAAAATTATGGGTATTATATTCCCGTTGGTCTAATTTTATGTTTCACACAATCTTCAGGTGGGAGTATAGTAAAACGTCTCTCTCTCTCTCTCTCTCTCTCTCTCTCTATATATATATATATATATATATATATATATATATATATATATATATAAGATAAATCTAATGAGTCAGACGAACCTACTAAAAGTTTCGCTTAATGCTCTTCAGGACTAAGATCTGAGTCAGATCTTAGCCCTGAAGAGCATTAAGCGAAACTTTTAGTATGTTCGTCTGACTCATTAGATTTATCTTTATTATTTGCTCTACTTAGGTATTGAGTACTTTTTACTTATTAGCTTTAGTCTCCTGGTGGGTTTGTATGAATATATATATATATCTTATATATATATATATATATATGCATATAAATTGTTTTTTCTTTTGGCCAAAGTATTGTACTAATAGATTATTTTTGGTTGGTACGATTATCTTGGTCTTTTCTTTTTTACAAAAAAGTTTTTTCTTCCCGGTTGATGTTTGGTAGTATATTTTTACAATCAAATTATTTGCTGGGTTTTTTCTCACTGCGAGGATTTACCAACAAGTTTGGTATATTAAATATATATATATATATATATATATATATATATATATATATATATATAGATAGATAGATAGATATACTTTCCTATATACTTTGCTATATCTATAAGTAAAGAGTGATCGATATTATTGATGACCATGTATATCTATGTTAGGGTAGCAAACACAACTGCTCTTGGTTTGAAAATCGCATAGGCGAGAAACATAGTTTCCAAGCACGTTGACTTCGTTACACTAAGTTATATATATATATATATATATATATATATATATATATATATATATATATATACATATATATATATTTGAGAACTTTTATACCCTATCGACGAAGCATAGAATACGCTGATTGTATCCGCTACAAGGATAAGATCTACCAAAAATGGAGAGTTTTCATCTGCTGGTGATGCTCCAGTTCTTGAGATCTGGGATTGTTGAGTAGTCCTTTATTGTCATTACTCCCTCCTCCATTCTGTCTCAGGTGGTTTTATCTGTTAGGGTAACCGTAGAAATTGACCTTGTATCACATCCTGCCTATCCATTATTATTTTATACTCCTGTTAAGCTCTAATAAAATATCATTATGATTTGCCGCATTTGAGGATTACGTACAAACGGTCCTGGCGTTGGTGGGCGTAATAAATAATGTGCTGGACTTTGATATTATAGTAAGCGAGATCGGACTGCCTCATCCCCTCCAAATATCGGGTAAAGATTACCAGTAATATTCTCCATGATGCGTTTGGCATTAAATACTCCCGGAAGTTTAATATGCCATTAAACAAGACCCTAACTAGACCATACTTGAACCCATTAAATATTTGTAGTAACAACAGTCCATGATTATATTTGTAACGTTCTAATAGCGATATACGTTGTATAGCGGGTCTTGTCAACGTGTCTCCAAATTCACGACACTAAAACGATATTCGGTACGCGGCGGTCATCTTGTCGATGAAAAGGTACAACGCGAGAAATATATCGTCACAAGCTGCTTAGCTTTTATTTTCGAGCTCGTCTCGTGGGTTGTATCGGAGAGGAGGAAAGGCAGAGAGAAAAAGAGAGAGGACACTGTTAAATTACTGTAATCCCACTCTTGGGACCAGAGGCCCATCCGTATCCTACGCTGTCGGAAATCAAAAAGAGACCGGTATTTTTCTTCGTCGTTCCTCGTGACTATGTGACTTCCGGTTCCGGTCAACACCCGAAACTTCAGGTTGGCTTTCAATTCTCCATTCGGGGGTCATGCCCCGGTCAAATTCACGACAAACCGTTTTATGCTCATCACTTTTTTTTAAAACCTCTACTCACTCTTATTTCTTCTTCCTCTCTTTTCTATAGTAGTCCTCGCAAAACTCAGGACCTTCACTCGCTACATATTTATGCTTCTGTTTTATTCCGTTATCCCGTAATAATAAGGGCATTACAATTCTGATTATCATCAACCACGTATAGAGCTGAGGTAGTCTGAGAATAAAACACATTTCAGTTCATTTTGCAACTTAACAATAACAGTGCGAAGATCTTCGTATTGAAATGTATGTGTATCCTTGAGGTTTTCCTGTCTGTTCTCATATTTATTGCTATTTATACAAAGTTTCGATCAGGGTGCCCTCCAGACTTCTCTGGGTGCTTCCTGTTGGGAACCTTCTCGTCGAAATCGGGAGCCTTCACGGAACTTCGAATCTAACTCTTTATTTAATCCATTGGGGTAGATTGTTCTCATTCCATTAACCATGACCGGATATTATTGTTAAGCTATGTTAAGTATTCTATGTTATATTGGCCCGTAATTAGGATTGAACCTGCTATTTCCAGATGAATGTCACTTAGAACTGTACTAACACAACCCTTATATCCGTTGTGCCATGTGTCTAACTCAGAATGTATCTCTACTAATAAAACTGGATTCAATAAACCACTTGAATGTTTACAATGTGTATTTACCAAGCCCTCTGCACGGACAGGAAGCGACCCAAGTTGAATTTTTAAGCGGAGTTTA
>CM042140.1:12768508-12796008 GCA_023376005.1 Doryteuthis pealeii | reverse complement strand
AATAAACTCGTGAGTATTTTGAAACAATTGTAATTTTCTAAAAACCTTTTTGTACATATGACAAAAATTTTAATTCATATCTTAATTGTTTGTTGAACTAAAGTGCTAAAATGTGTTAGTTTAATTTATTTTCTTTTTTACCCCTAAAATGTAACAATAGAAAAAACTAAGAATTATACATTCTAAGTGGAAAATTATATATATATATATATATATATATATATATATGAAAAGTTTCTTGGCAGTACAAAATTTTATTAGGACACGTAAAAGCGAATTCATCTTAGAAGCGATGGAAAAAAATTATAATAAAGAAAGTTAGGGTACCCTTATAATTAGATGTATAATCTAAAATAAATATTCTTTTTTCGGTCAATCCTCATCAGAGAAATACATTCAAAGCAAGTAATTCTAACCATCGTATTACTTGCTTTCAATATATTTCTCTGATGAGGATTGACCGAAAAAATAATATTTATTTTAGATTATACATCTAATTATAAGGGTACCCTAACTTTCTTTTAGAATTTTTTTCCATCGCTTTTAAGATGAATTCGCTTTTTACGTGTCCTAATATATATATATATATATATATATATATATATATATATATATATATATATATAATGTCTGTCAAAACAGTATCGATTGTTTGTACTTTTTGATACACCTTGTATTCTGAAAAAAATTAACGTTCCATTCATTCTTCATTTCTATCTTGGTAAATACAGCTTCAATTTCGATACTTTTTTGACACAGCTTATATATATATATATATATATATATATATATATATATAAATGCATTCTCCGAGTTGCGTCACGCATCATGACATCTTCGCGTGAGTGGATCGCGACTTGTCTTTCAAAAATATAACGCTGAACAAATACATTTACACACACAAAAAAAAGATTTTCATCTCCTGTCATCTATAAAAACATCCATCCATTTCTTCACCCCAAGATACATCCTGATGAAGGTTTAAAGAGACCGAAATGTTTAAACATCGATAAATAAATTCATCCTATTTTCGGAACACTTGTTTTGTTCAAATTTTCTTAATATATATATATATATATATATATATATAATATATATATTATTATATATATATATCGCAAAATTGCATTCAGAGACAACAGTACGTAACAGTTGAAATGAATACGTGGGACATTCAAAAAGTTCACTCAGAAAGAAGAGCATTCGTAAAGTGTCTTGGTGAGGCTCAGAACATTTTGAACGACCGACGTACATCATTCAAGCATCTATTTCTCTGAATTGTTCAGCTTCTACTGGCTTGCCACTAATATTTATATCCGACATCGCCAGTCATCTTAATATGATTGGGGATATTAATTTCAGAGTCCTCCTCGTAATTTTCTATGCGATCAACTTTTGGCTGCATTTATATCTTTCAACATTGCTAGAGAATTCTCATATTAAATCGAACAGCGAGAACAGGGCGGCCACATCTGCTGTTCAGGCTTTGATCCATTATCCTTAAGGAGGTTCCAGTCAATTAAGCATGTTCCATTGTCGAAGGAAATGAGGTAACCTCAAAGAGAAGTTATGTTTATGATCTTTTTTTAGGTGAATTCTTTTCCCTCTTACTCTTTTACTGGCATCGTTCCTGTCAAAATGAGGGCGTTATTGACCAAACAGTCAGCACTTTTGCGTAGGATCAAAGTGTAGTATATATATTTACCAACCCCTCCGAACGAGCAGGATGTGACACAAGGTCAATTTCTTAAGCGGAGTTTAACAGGTTTGAATTCAGAGTTTTCCTTCTCCTAGACCGGTTGCCTAACCAAGGTTAAAGAGGCCAATCTGCCCTACTATTTACCCATAGCTGGAGGGGGAGTAGAATTCATACATTTCCCAAGGGTATTAGCGCTAAGTGAAATGAAATTACCACGTCCAGGATTTGAACTCGGGGCGACGAGTCCATTTCCTATGACTTTAACCATTACACCATGCGCTTCCTACAAAGTGTAGTATATGTGCTCTCTACCTAATGGTATTTCCCAGCTCTTCTAATTAAGATCAGTATCGTATCTGTGCGCTGTCTAACTTAGTATTTCAAACTTACTTGAGCTCTCTCTAAGGAGGTATCATTGGAAAATGGTTAGAGTCATAGGAAATGGACACGGCGACATGAGTATAAATCCTGGACGAGGTTTTTTGCATTTCACATAGCACTAATATCATTGGGAAAGGTATGCATCCAAATATTCTCCCCTCCAGCTATGGGTAAATACTAGGGTAGACTGTATCCATTAACCTTGGTATGGCAACCAGTATAGGAGAAGGAAAACTCTTAATTAAAACCTGTTAAACTCCGTTAAATAAATTGACCTTGTGTCGAATCATGCTTGTGTGTGTGGGGGGGGGGGTAAATAGATATTTGTGATCTCTATCCAATGTTACTTTCCAGCTCTTTTGTCTCGGATTAGTGTCGTATCTGTGCACTGTCTTAGTATACCCAACTTACATCTCAAAGTATTCCCTTATTTTAACTACCTACTATCATCTGTAAGCAGATGACTTTTGCACACCTTAACTTACTAAAAGATTTCTAATATACATGATCTCTTTTAATTCTGAGTAGATCCCAGCAATTACATCATCGTTTTTACTCTGAGTTCAGAAAAAAGATTATTGTAAGTATTTGAGAAAGTATCTAATGTAGGTATCAGTTGAACAAGGAGGTTAGCATTTTTTGGATTATTCGTGCTATTGTCCTCGTCTTCATTGTTATCTACACAATGTATCACCTGATGTGCCCTCTGCCCTTTTTCAGGTATTTATCATCAAATATGAGAAAGTTACCGAATTCGGTAACCTTCTTGTCAAACTAGGTAGTTTTCTTGTCGTAATCGGGAGCCTTCACGGAACTTCGAACCGAACCCTTTATTCAATCCACGAGCGTCTCTTCCGTTGACCATGACCAGGTACAAGTGTTAAGCTGTTTTTAATTATCTATGTTACTGTCGCTCTTGGCCAGGATTGAGCCTGCAGTCCAGAGATAACTGTCAATAAGAACTATATTAACTCAACGCTTATATCCTATAAAATTCAGAGAAAATGAGGTTATCGTTTGATTCTCACTGAGTGTCCCGTTCTTCTAAGATTTGTAAATGGCATCATCCGTTTTGAGAACGAGCAACTCAATGCCCAAGAGTTTATTTGGAGTTCGCCAAATTTCATCAGGCTGAATTTTCTTATACTTTATAACATAGGAGCTGCAACCGGGCGAATTTCACCAGAACGTCCTCAGATAAACATGTCTAAAATTGCGCAGCAGTTTTAATGCACCGCTCATACAATCTTGCGTAATTCGGTTGCAATCTGCAAGGTTTCTAAAAGCAGAAATTGTGTGCTGCATTCATTGATGAACATCTGCCGTAATAACCAAGAGCATTCGTGCTTGTTATCATTCTTTTTTTTCTTTGTCCTGCCTTGCATGTTCGATCGCAATGTCGAAATTGTGTCTGAGTGTTACAGGGAAAATTAGCTGGTTAGAAATGTGTGTCGTCAGCGTTGTCACGTCAGAACATGAGATTTACAAGAAAAATGTAAATGTGTGTCGTCAGCGGAGTTACGTCAGAAGTAGAGATTTACAAGAAAAACGTAAGTGTGTCGTCAGCGTAGTCACGTCAGAAGTAGATATTTACAAGAAAAATGTAAATGTGTGTCGTCAGCGTAGTCACGTCAGAAGTAGAGATTTACAAGAAAAATGTAAATGTGTGTCGTCAGCGTAGTCACGTCAGAAGTAGAAATTTACAAGAAAAACGTAAATGTGTGTCGTCAGCGTAGTCACGTCAGAAGAAGAGATTTACAAGAAAAATGTAAATGTGTGTCGTCAGCGTAGTCACGTCAGAAGTAGATATTTACAAGAAAAATGTAAATGTGTGTCGTCAGTGTAGTCACGTCAGAACTGAGATTTACAAGAAAAATGTAAATATGTGTCGTCAGCGTAGTCACGTCAGAAGAATAGATTTACAAGAAAAACGTATAATGTGTGTCGTCAGCGTAGTCATGTCAGAAGGTTAGATTTACAAGAAAACTGTAAATGTGTGTCGTCAGCGTAGTCATGTCAGAAGTTAGATTTACAAGAAAAATGTAAATGTGTGTCGTCAGCGTAGTCATGTCAGAAGGTTAGATTACAAGAAAAATGTAAATGTTGTCGTCAGCGTAAGTCATGTCAGAAGGTTAGATTTACAAGAAAAATGTAAATGTGGTGTCGTCAGCGTAGTCACGTCAGAAGGTTAGATTTACAAGAAAAATGTAAATGTGTGTCGTCAGCGTAGTCACGTCAGAAGGTGAGATTTACAAGAAAAATGTAAATGTGTGTCGTCAGCGTAGTCACGTCAGAAGGTTAGATTTACAAAGAAAAATGTAAATGTGTGTCGTCAGCGTAGTCACGTCAAACTGAGATTTACAAGAAAAATGTAAATGTGTGTCGTCAGCGTAGTCACGTCAGAAGGTTAGATTTAAAACAAAAATGTAAATGTGTGTCGTCAGCGTAGTCACGTCAGAATTTTTTTACAAGAAAATGTAAATGTGTGTCGTCAGCGTAGTCACGTCAGAAGTTAGATTTACAACAAAAATGTAAATGTGTGGTCGTCAGCGTAGTCACGTCAGAACCTGAGATTTACAAGAAAATGTAAATGTGTGTCGTCAGCGTCAGTCAGAAGTAGTCTGTAATGTGTGTCGTCAGCGTAGTCACGTCAGAAGTAGAGATTTACAAGAAAAATGTAAATGTGTGTCGTCAGCGTAGTCACGTCAGAAGTAGATTTACAAAAAAATGTAAATGTGTGTCGTCAGCGTAGTCACGTCAGAAGTAGAGATTTACAAGAAATGTAAATGTGTGTCGTCAGCGTAGTCACGTCAGAAGGATAGATTTACAAGAAAAACGTATAATGTGTGTCGTCAGCGTAGTCAGAAGTAGAAATTTACAAGAAAAACGTACGTCAGCGTAACGTCAGAAGGTTAGATTTACAAGAAAACGTTAATGTGTGTCGTCAGCGTAGTCACGTCAGAAGTAGAAATTTACAAGAAACGTAAATGTGTGTCGTCAGCGTAGTCACGTCAGAAGAATAGATTTATAAGAAAAACGTAATGTGTGTCGTCAGCGTAGTCACGTGAGAATCTGAGATTTATAAGAAAAACGTAAATGTGTGTCGTCAGCGTAGTCACGTCAGAAGTAGAGATTTATAAGAAAACTGTAAATGTGTGTCGTCAGCGGAGTCACGTCAGAAGGAGAGATTTACAAGAAAAATGTAAATGTGTGTCGTCAGTGTAGTCACGTCAGAACCTGAGATTTATAAGAAAAAGAAAAAATGTGTGTCTTCACTGTAGTTACGTCAGAAGCAGAAGTTTACAAGAGATAAATGAAGATGTATATCGTCACTGTAGTTACGTCAGAAGCAGATATTTACCAGAGAAAATAATTGGGCTGATATGGGTGTCGTCATTGTACTCACGTCAGAGACATAGATTTACTAGAATAAATCAGCTGGATAAAGAGGAGGCGATGTCGTCACTGAAGTCTCAGCGGAAATTGTGTTTTATAATAAAAACAGCTGGTCGAACAGCAGTGACGTCACTGTAGTTATGTCAGAATCAGATATTTACAACAAAAAAACAAATGTAAATTTGTGTCGTCACCGTTGTCACGTTAGGAGCAGTATTTTACAAGAAAAAAAATCTGGAAAGACTGGGCTGTCGTCGCTGTAGTCACATCATGAATGAAAGGTTTACAAGAAAGAATTAATAATTATGATATATCGGACTGTTGTCTTCATCTTTATTGTGTAGAAATACAATGTTCAGGCCACACTAACCTCGGGCTCTATTTTAGGTGGGGTTTTTTTCATTTATTATTTTAATTACCTTAAAATAATTTATCTTCAGACGATTACCCATAAATTCAATCGCAGTTTCGTGGCTAAAAAATGATATTAATAAAATAGCTAAATAATGATATTAATAAAATAGTAGTTTGTGCTGAGTAGGCAGTAACGATTGAGCTCCGAAACTGCGACTGAATTCATGGGTAATCGTCTGAGGATGACTTATTTTAAGATAATTAAAATAATAAAGAAAGAAAAACACCGAGTTTACACTGGCCTGAATTTTGTTTCTTTTTTGCACAATAAGAATGACGATAAAAGTCCGATGTATCATAATTATTCATATTAAGCCTCATCTCATGAATACACATCATAAGAAAGAATTAGCCCGACTGGCAAGGACGTTGTCATTGGAGTGACGTCAGAAACTGATTTTTCAAAGAAAAAATAGCTGAACAGAATTATGTGACGTCACCAAAGTCACGTCATAAATAGCGCGTTTTCAGAAAAAAAAAATTTTTTGATCCAGTGATATATGAAGTATTGATAATTAGAAATTGCTCAATCGGAAAGTAACTATCACTGCTACAGTGAACTGCATGCAGTGCAAGTGTATCTGAAACAATCGCCGAAATATTTTTACAGTCGTACGAATATCAGCTTGTTTCACAGCCACATCAGATTACACATTGCAAAAGATGACTAAGAAAAAAATCCCCTCCTCTTAAAAAGCCCCAAAAAGAAAAAAAGAAAACAATAAATATCTTGGTAAAAAAAAGTCACAAGCAACAAAGTAAAAAGAAAAAAATGTCACAGCAGAAAATTTGCTGACCAGTTACTCTATTTCTAGATACACATTTTGAACGATCACGGCCTCTTGAAAATAAAAAAAAAACTCATTCGAAACGGGGCTGAAAAATAACGGTTTGGAATGGACATATTTCTATTATAAAGTAATTCATGATTTACTTAAACAGTTTCGGACAATCATAAATAACAAGTTTTTTTTTTAAAGTTCTTTGTTTTCCTTGTCCAAAAATAATTGTATTATACAATTATTTTTACTGCAGAAAAATCTCATAAGATACTACTAATAATAAATATTCCAAGAAATACACTTTTTTTTTTAGAATTGATATTGTCAAAGGAAAATTTAACTCACCAGCAAAATCTCGTTTTATATAAGGTGGTAATAAAAGTGTATATATCTATATCTATATCTATATTAATATCTACGGAAGCGCGTGGTGTAATGGTTAAAGTCATGGGAAATGGACTCGTCGCCCCGAGTTCAAATCCTGGACGTGGTAATTGCATTTCATTTAGCGCTAATATCCTTGGGAAACGTATGAATCCTACTCTCCCTCCAGCTATGGGTAAATAGTTGGGCAGACTGGGCTCTTTAACCTTGGTTAGACAACCGGTCTAGGAGAAGGAAAACTCTGAATTCAAATCTGTTAAACTCCGCTTAAGAAATTGACCTTGTGTCGCATCCTGCTTGTGTGGAGAGGTTGGTAAATATATATATATATATATATATATATATATATATATATTAATATCTATGTATGTATATATATGTCTCTATATATCTATATATATATATATATGTGTGTGTGTATGTATGTGTGTGTGTGTATGTGTGCGTATGGGCGTGCGTGTGTGTGTGCGTGTTTTAATTATAACCTTACATGCATAGAAAATACAATATGACGTCATATATGTATTATGTATCTTCAAAAAGCACAAAAAAAAAGGAGCTGCATGGTGTAATGGTACTGTCGTAGAAACTGGAGACGGCAACACGAGTTCAAATCCTGGATGAGATTGTTTGAATTTCACATAACATTAATACTCTTGGGAAACGTATAAATCCTACTATTCTACCTCCTGCTATGGGTAAATAGTAGGTATGGCTTGGATGTTTAACCTTTGTTAGGCAACCAATCTAGAAGAAGGAAAACTCTGAATTAAACCCTATTAAACTTCGCTTAATAAATTGACCTTGTGTCACATACTCTCCGTGCAAAGGGGTGGGTATATATATATATGTATATATATATATATATATATATATATATATATCCAAAAGTCCAGAGAAGAAATCTTCCTTACGACACAAGAGTTTTATTTAAAAAACCTGTCGCAGTTTGAGAGCTCAATGTGTGCTCTTAATGTTTAGAGTCACAGAGCAATATATAAAGTCTTTCGTTATTTCTTTACTTATATATATATATATATATATATATATTATATATATATATATATAAGATAAACTCTCCGGTAAATCTTGACGTCTGAGGGTACAAAAGTTCAGAGGAAAACGGTTCGACTAGCTAGACAGGAGGCGCGCTTAGCGTAACGGTTATTGTCTTAGAAAATGGAATCGGTGACATGAGTTCAAATCCTGAACGAGGATCATTGTTTTTCCTCTCTCGCTAATGGCATTGGGAAAGACAGGGACACATCCAATCCCTTCACTATTATGAATAAACAGTACAGCAGACTGGCATCCTTAGCCTTGGTTAGACCACGAGTCTAGAAAAGCTATGAATTCAAACCAGCTGAACTCTTTAAGAATTGACCTTACGTTACCTCTTGAGTGGTTGATTAAATGCATACATATAGTGAAGGATGGAATCCCTATCAGTTAATCAGGAGAGTCCTCGTGGCGTACTCGCTAAAGTGCTGACTGTAATATCTTAGTAGACGAGTTTAAACTCCAGTCGTGCAATTAGATTCACTTCGAGCCGATATCCTTGAGAAAGGGATAGCCCCCCCCCTCATAACTCAGATAGGAGTTAAATAGTACAACTACTGTTCTTCAACAAAGATGGCTTTGGCATTGAATAACCCATGAAGGTTGATATCCCATTAAACAAAGAAGCTAAATCAAACTATCACGTAATCATTGAACTGCGAAACCATATTGTTGGCCATTGGGGTGTTTACTTTTTATCCCACAGGTTGATGATGATTAGAAAAAAAACAGCCGGTTATTTCCTAGTTGAGTAACATAATATTACAGGGTGACCCAGAAAAAACAGAACCCAAATTATTTATTTTCCCATTAAACTAATCCTAAGCCCCAACCCTAAGCCTAAACCTTAACCCTAACCCCCTAGTTGAGTAACATGATATTATAGAGTAACCCAGAAAAAACAGAACCCACACATTTTGTAATAAAACTGTTGATTTTAATTTTCTATGTTTAAGTCCAACAAGGGTTATGGTTATGGTTAGGGTTAGGGTTTAGGGTTAGTTTAATGGAAAAATAAATAGATAATTTGGGTTCTGTTTTTCCTGGGTCACTCATGTTACTCAACTAGGAAATAACCAAACAGCCTATGAGTAAGGGGTTGCACAAGTCTAGATCCACCCTCTTTCTGAATCTAGCGCCAAGTTTTGGTCCAGAGGAGATGGTGGAGAATCAGCTGCCGGAAATGTTCTGACTATGCTTCATTGTGTGAACGCTTTTCCATAGACTTCGAGCAATTAGAGGGAATTGAATAACTATTTTAGAAATACTGTCGTTACGAATCTTTATTAAGTTGAGCCTATTTTGATATAGACTAGAAGTGTACAAAAGTTAAGCGAAATCTTCACTTTATTGACTGATTTAAAAGGCATGTTAACTCCTCAAAGGTTATTCTATATGTAGAGTTTGGTTTGGTTTGGTTTGGTTTGTTTTACGGCATATCAACATCAGAGGGTCATTTAATGCCGGCAAAGTTTTTAAATAAATTCATTCTTAATGGATACTTAATTTTTTTTATAAACACATTTTTCTATTTAACCCATAGATGGGACCCAAACAGGTACTACTGCTCCGGGTCAGAGTAGATCTGGGAGAAATTGTGATGAATTCCCCAGATCTCCAGAACTGGAACCTCACCATCAGATAGAGTTTAACGTCATTCCCAGGACATGAAGATCCTCAGCCACCGCCTTCTAGTACCCATATGATGAAAAGGTTTGGGGGCTTGCCATAAGGGTAATAGGGTTGGGGCAATTATATAGGTGCTAGGGCTTGACGTGACCAGCCGATTGATCGGAAGGGGCCTCTCCGACCACCTGTCTAGCCTAAGTATGGGACTAAGTGGAGTGTTGCAGGGCATGAACTGCTCAGCCACCAGGATTCCGTCCTTAAGCATCACGGGTCGCCACCCACGGCCAACATATGGCCCTATTTGGGAAGTTTTACCCCTCTGCAGAGGTACAGTCGGTATACTCTAACAGGGCGAATGTAGAGGTTATGGAACTGTGTTCATTGTACATTTTTATTTACATTTTTGGGAAATTTGTATCTAAGAGTTTTATTTATGGCAGTTGTATGGTTTCAAGTATTCTCGACATTAAAAACAATATAGTTTCAATAGAATGTTTTGCACACAATTATATGATGTTAAGTAATTAATGATAATAAACCTTAGTAAACAATTCTAGCTTCAAGTAACTATTCGCAATACAAATAAGTTTCTATCGAATACGAACAATTATTAAACAGATATATTTGACCCATAAATTAAACAGTAATGGTGGACCTGGAAGTAATTGCAATAAAGAGATATTCTACACTCCCAGATATCCAGAGATGGAGCCTCACCATCTGATGCAGTTTAGAAGTTAAGTAGTGATGAGCCTGCTTAAAGAATAGCAGGTAACATTGGCACTTACTCAGCTAAGCTTACTTCCTCTATTAAGAGGGCATAGAATAGGCTGACTATATATCCTGCAGAGGGTTAATATCACCCCCTCAATCTGTGTCCTAGTATGACACAAAATTGCATCTTATATCGAGGCTGTAGGTCAGGGGATTTAGGAAGGGTTGAGTTATCCTTCATTGCCTTAACTTTCCGGTTCATTCTGACCTGGGGTGGCAGTACCTGTTCGGATCCCATTTATGGCCCTAACAGATCTATTTAAAAATTATTCGTATTCAATTTTACCGAAAAACTACACTAAATTATAAATATAAACGTACACTGAACGTGAATCCCTAAGCTCTTGGCATAAAATAACATTGAATGGGTTGAAATGCCGTTAAAATCAATCAGAAATACAATTTGACAGACCCTACGATATGCTCTTAACCAGACTTTTAACTGTCTCTAAAAATAAAGTCCTGGTAACTTTGGGTATATTTTTTTAAAGGATTGTTAGGGTGTACTTATTTATGGGCGATAAGAGACTACAGAATTTACGGTTTGCCATTTCCCTCGATGAATCAAATGTTGGAAATTGTTGCTTTTGATAGAAGAATCTGGCGCACTCCGCAACCGCGTGTGCCCATCTGACTTTGGTCAACGAAGCTATCTGTGCATCCAGCGACGGTAAGTACACAACACCTTAACAAGAATTATGGATGCCCAGTGAGAATTGAACCCACTAACAACAATCTAGTCTAGCTTGCTAACCAGCACACCAGCCAGGGCGCCCGTAATGCAGGTAGTGTATATATTTAAGAAACCCCTCCGCACTAGCAGGATGTGACACAATTTCGATTTCTTGAGTGGAGTTTAAATTCAATTTGAATTCAGAGTTTCCTTTTGCTAGACTGGTTGCCAAACCAAGGTTACAAAGCTCAGTCTGCCCTGCTATTTACCCATAGCTGAAAGGAGAATAGTTGGCTTCATACCTTTCTCGAGGGTATTAGCGCTATGTGAAATGCAAACCTCGACTAGTATTTGAACTTGACTAGTCATGTCCATTTCCTACGACGGTAGGTATTTGCCCCATACCCCACTTGTATGGGGTGGACACAAGGTCTCATTTTTATGTGGGCAAATAAAAATTGCGTCGATCCCGTCGGCATTTCCCCTTAAGGGGGCGCCTCAGGCGCTGGGCAATAAACCCAGCCCTGCCCCTTTAAGTCAAGGGGGCATGTATTGCCTTGGGGGAATAGGCCCCTAGGATCGACGCTATTAACTTATAAGGTCCAGCGGCCGAAGCTCACTGGACCCCCGGTCGAAACCGGAAGTTCGATATGTTAAACATATCTATTCCTACGACGGTAACCATTACACCAACACACGCCCCCACAAGAGCAGTTAGTGTAAGCAGTTTGAAACCTGTGCGTCTGACTAAGTAAAGCCAAGCTTAGTGAAATCTATGTAAATTTGAAAATGATTGCTAGACTTGTCTTTTCAATATACTTAAAACTAAGTCATACGATACAAAAAAAGTTATTTCTGTACACCAACTGTTCATGAAATACCAGTCGATTGGTGCCTTTTAGCATTGCTAAACTTAAAGTAGAATGATCTCGATTTAAGACAAAAGATGTTTTTATTTCTACTGTCGATCAGTCGAATTGGCAGTTTTCTTTGAAAATCAAACCTGTAAAAAAAAAAAAAAAAAAAAAGAACCCCCCCCCCACCAAAAAAAAAAATTACAATAATAGATAAAAACAAAAAATAACAAACGTGTTTTACATCGTCTCAGACATTTGAGTTTCTCTGCGGCAAGTTTGTTTTTTTTTAATTGTTTTAATTTTTTTACACCTTTGAAATTTTTTTACGTTCGGCTTTTTAACATAATTCTACAAAAAAATCTTTATTTTTTATTTTCAAATTTTTCTATTCAGTTATTACGTAGTTCTTTATCTGTTGTCGCTAAAAATGCGAATTTGTTCGTGTTTTTAAATTCAGTTATTGATTCATTTTTTACGGTGGGGTAGGGGCGGTTACGTTCGATTTGGATTATTCTATTTTTTTCTCAATTCTATTTGAGACTTTCTTTTTTTAATTGTTTTTAAAGTCACCATCTTTTCTTCATGCACTAAAAACAGTATTTTTCAACTTGTTAGTATGTTTTAAAAAATCAAATCCGACTAAAAACACTTTTTATTGTTCTTTTCATTTTCTTTTTCTTTTTTTTTTTAGCAGGAGTTTCAGCTTTCTCATAATACAACAAAGAAATGTATTACTTTTTATAAATGTATAGTACTGATAGGGGGATTTTTTTTTCTAAATTAACTGATTTGCAAAATATTTGAGAATAGTTTTCTAAATTCTAAGGAATTTCATTTCGTTTTAAAGGCGCAATTTCGTATCATCACAGCAATAGGAAAACAAGAGGTGCCCTTCATAGAAATATAAAAGGTGTGTCAAACAAGTATCGAGATTGAATCTGTATTTACTGTAATAAGAATGAACAATAAATGCAACATTTTTTTTTCAGAATACAATGTGTGTCAAAAAGTACAGATTTTAAAGCTGTATTTACCAAGTAAGAATCAAGAATGAACAGAACGTTATTTTTTTCGGATTACAACGTGTGTCAAAAAGTACCGAAAATCTCGATACTTTTTTGACACACCTTGTATATTTACAAGATATTATCTACGATGCGATAAGAAACAATGGCCAGGAAAATGTGTAAGCTACTTATATATATATATATATATATATATATATATATATATATATACACTAACTCCGCCATACGAGTCACCTTATGTTACACCCTACCCGTAGCGGACGCCTTGGGTAAATACTGACCAAAAGTATTTAAAAGAGCCTTGCAAAGTTGTTAGAAAATATACACGCGGAAAAAAGAATTTAAAACATTTCAGAGCGTTGAAGTGAGTACTGTAATGGAGAACTGTGTCAGAGAATAGTGTTGAAACATGCTGTTACTTGGTTTCCTAGATGAATGTCCATAACTACTACCTTGGAATGGTCGCAAAGGGCTGACAAAGAAACTGAGGGAACTGAAAATAGAGATCCAAACTACTACCCTTGGAATGGTCCGCAAAGGGTGACATGAGGGAACTGAGAATGGTCCGCAACTGACAAGAACTGAGGGAACTGAAAATAGAGACCATCCAAACTACTACCTTGGAATGGTCCGCAAAGGGCTGACAAAGAAACTGAGGGAACTGAATAATAGAGACCATCCAAATACTACCCTTGGAATGGTCCGCAAAGGGCTGACAAAGAAACTGAGGGAACTGAAAATAGAGACCATCCAAACTACTACCCTTGGAATGGTCGCAAAGGGCTGACAAAGAAACTGAGGGAACTGAAAATAGAGACCATCCAAACTACTACCCTTGGAATGGTCCGCAAAGGGCTGACAAAGAAACTGAGGGAACTGAAAATAGAGACCATCCAAACTACTACCCTTGGAATGGTCCGCAAAGGGCTGACAAGAAACTGAGGGAACTGAAAATAGAGACCATCCAAACTACTACCCTTGGAATGGTCCGCAAAGGGCTGACAAAGAAACTGAGGGAACTGAAAATAGAGACCATCCAAACTACTACCCTTGGAATGGTCCGCAAGGGCTGACAAAGAAACTGAGGGAACTGAAAATAGAGACCATCCAAACTACTACCTTGGAATGGTCCGCAACTGACACTGAGGGAATGAAAATAGAGACCATCCAAACTACAACACTGTTAAGATCCACTAGTCTACGAGACCGAGACGAGTGGAGACTTGCTGTCACTCAGATTTCAGTAAAAAAAAAAAATAAAAAAAACAAACACCAGTTAAAAACTGCAATGTTACCAAAAGCTTTGGATAAGAGAAAGGGGTAATTGGAAACCAAAAGAAGAATTGAGACCATTCAGACCCCAGCACTGTTAAGATCAGCTAGAATATTCAGAAGAAACCCAAGGAGACTTGCTGCTAGTCAGATTTCTTTTTGAATAAAAAATTTAAAAAAACAGTTAAAATTATGTTTTTGTAGCGAGAGGGAACGGCAAAACTCACGAACCTGTGATGAGCCAACAACGGTCCGTCAATCGAAGAGACAGCGGATGGCATGTTGCACGTGTGTGCGGAAGAAAAACATGTGACGAGTCCGACTAGTTGTAGAGGTAAAATCGTGAGTGTCCTTGAGGCGGCGATTTATAGTGGCAAGTCTCGTAGCTGGCGAGACGAGAGTTGTGACGTCTCGGCCAGACCGAGTGTAAAAGAACAGTGGCGAGGGGTCAAAAGACGACGAACTTATTTAGTTTAAGATTTTCATAAGTGTTACGGTGTCTTTGGTAGAAACAGAAGTAAATTTCGTTAGCTAATTAGAGTTTTCAACTCGAGACCCTACGTACAATAGAATTGTTAATATCAGTTAGAATATTTAGAAGAGTCCTGTAGACATGAGGAGACTTGCTGTCACTCAGATTTCATTAAAAAAAAAACAAACACCAGTTTAAAACTGAAAATGTTACCGAAAGCCTTGGATAAGAGAAAGGGCTAATTGGAAACCAAAAGAAGAATCGAGACCATTCAGACCCCAGCACTGTTAAGATCAACTAGAATATTCAGAAGAAACCCAAGGAGACTTGCTGCCAGTCAGATTTTTAAAAAATAAAAATAAATAAATTAAAAAATTAAAAAATAGTTAAAATTATGTTTTCAAAAGATCTGTTGAAGAGAGCGAGCAAATTGGAGATTAGAGAGAGAATCGAGACCCCACATACCATAGCATTGTTAATATCAGTTAGAATATTTAGAAGAGTCCTGTAGACCTGAGGAGACTTGTTGTCACTGAGATTTCAGTGTAAAACATCAGTTAAAACTGCAATGGTCCTCAACGATCAGTCAAAGAGACTGAGGGAATCGGAGATCAGGGTTTTGGTTTAGTTTGTTTTGTTTTACGGCATATCAACCTCAGTGGGTCATTTAATGCCGATAAAGTTTTGAAATAAATCAATTCTTAATGGATAATACAATTTTTTAATAAATACATTTTTCTATTTAACCCATAGATGGGACCCTAACAGGTACTACCACTCCGGGTCAGAGTGGACCAGGGAGCAATGGTGATGAAGAGGTGCTCCACATTCCCCAAACTCCAAAACTGGAACCTCACCATCAGATAGAGTTTAACGTCATTCCCAGGACATGTAGACCCGCAACCACCGCCTTCTCGCACCCATATGATAAAAAGAGGTTGGGGCTTGCCATAAGGGCAATAGGGTTGGTAAAATCATATAGGTGCTAGGGCTTGACGTGACCAGCCGATTGATCTGAGGGGGCCTCTCACACCGCCTGTCTAGCCCAAGTGGAGTATTGCATGTCATGAACTGCTCATCCACCTGGGCTCTATCCTTAAGCATCAGGGATCGCCACCTACGGCCAACAGGTGGCCTCATTGGGGGAATCTTACCCCTCTGCAGAGGTGCAGTCGGTGCATTAACGCCCCAGCCGACAGGGCGGGGGATCAGAGGAGGAATAAACTCACAAGGATTTTTTTTAAATCGTGAGTGTTTATGTTGGAGTTTTTGGTTATAAGGCCTGTGCCAGATGTCCACTTCTACTTATAGACTCGCCGATAACCATGTGACCAACCTATTGACCAACCACTGGCAGTATTCTGCTGCTGATATTATTATTTATACTGGCTGTTCTGGTCATACCAGCACATATTGCTTTGAACCTTCGTGGACGACGGATCATAGGAGTATATCACTGGACCTTTGACATTACGTAGGATTCCAAACTTAGGACTTATTTACTTACCAAAGGATTCTATAGTTCAGGACTTACTTACTTACTTACTTTAAGTCCTTTTCAACTGACCAAGTATGGCGGTCAGAAATTTAACAGTTTGCTTTTTCAGAGCAAGAATATAACGGAACAATATTGACAGTAGGTGTCAGTTTTGTTTTATTTTACCTTCAGAGAAGAACGTACTAATTTCAAATACGAAAATCACGTTCGACTTTCAAAAGAAATTAATTTATTTAAAGCTGTAGGCAATAAATTAGTAGCATTGATTTCGTTTTCTATTGTTTTCCATCTATTATGTTCTACAGAAAAGGAACGATACACAAAAAAAGATAAAGAAGAAGTTTGATTTGCGCGTCACAAAAGTTAAGGCTTAAAACTGGGGAATTTTTAGAATTGCTTCTCCTACGCACAATAAACTAAAACAAAGAAAGAAGATAATAATAACAATAGCAGCACTTATAACAATACATTTACAATGAAAACACCGTCACGACTTCTGTGACTACTACTAAATACTATTACTATAACTACTACAAGAACTAATACTATAACAGTTACTAAGAACGACAAAACACCTATGAGAAACTAGACGATCCATACAGTGCTGGGTTTACCTATAAGCTATAGCTTAGGGTCACACTCCCTCTGTGCCTGATTTATATTTCATCATTAGTTTTTTTTAAATGCTTTAGTATTAATTCATCATATAGAGTCCCGTTGAGTAGTGGTTAATGTGCTGAACTGCGAGTTCAAACACCAGTTATTACATTCACTTTGGGACTAATACCCTTTGTAAGAGTATCAACCCGCTCATCATCCCAACTATGGGCTAAATAATGCCACTACTGTTCTACATGAATGAATTTGCCATAATAACCCGGGAATATTTAGACCATTAAACAAAGAAACCAACCCAAATTAATCAATAAACACACAACACACAGAGACACACACAAACGTACACACACAAACACACACACACAACACACACACACACTATTATATATATATATATATAATATATATATATATAATATAGTTAAATGAAGTGACAAATAAAAGTTTTAGCTTTTATTCATTTATTTGGGAACGATATTACTACCAATGGTTTCCTGCTAAAAGCATTCATCAGGTAAACGAAATGTTTTTTTAAAAAATGGCAGAAATGGTGTAAATGGTCGAATGTGTGCGTTTTTAACTGTATTCTCGTGTTGCGTGTTTATGTGATGTGGAATGTTCTTTTTGTTTGTACGTTTGCGTATTTTTGTTTGTGCGTATGTGTATGATGTCATGCGCGTGCGCGTGGAAATGCGTGAAGGCTGTGATGATATGATTGTGTCCACGCGCGTGTGTGCGTATTTTTGTTTGCGCGTATGTGTGTGATGTCATGCGCGTGCACGTGGGAATGTATGAAGGCTATGATGATATAATTGTCTCCACGCGCGAAGAGGTGTGTGTGGGTTATGTATATGGATCGAAGTGTGATAGTAGGTGTTTATTTTCATGTCGGTATTTAATCAATCTTCTACTCCTCACACACACACACACACACACACACACACACACACACATATATATATATATATATATATATATATATATATATATATATATATGTATGAGGAGTAGAGATTTGAGTAAATCCGACACAATATGTTTGAAAATAGAGGAAAAAGCGGAAAACGACACAACTAAATTTATATATATAATATAATATATATATATATATATATATATTATATTATATATATATATATATATATATATATATATATAATACAGATAATATATATTTGACGGTCATTTGCTTTGGATTGCTTTGTTTTAAGAGCTAAAACAGAAAGACAGAGCAAGAATCAGATGTTATTTCAAAGAATAGATAAAAGCAAACACATTAAATAACTTCTATGTTGGCTTCAGTATCTTTCGGCAGGTCAGTGTTCCCTGGCACACTTCACGAACACGGGAATGGTTTCAGGAATATGGAAGAGACCACCTTATCGTTCTTATCATCAAAACATTCCAGGTATCCATCCCATGCAGCACTTATTGTATAAGTTAGTCCACACCTTTGGGTCTTTAAAACTCCAGCAGATAACTTGAAGCTGTTAAAAGACATCATTGCACCATACCCCAGAGAAAATGTTCATAAATCTTGATGGGTTTAATATTCACATTGTAGAAGAACGATCATTGGTTGAATATGATTTCCTCGTGCATAATAAATGTCGAAAGAATTCATGACAAAGTAATAACAAGAATAATTTATTGCCTGGGCAAACCTAAAAGCACAGAATACAGTCAGGAGATACAAGGAAGAACATCATATATAGAGTTGTATGCGCGCAATGTTCAAAGATGAAAAGGGGACCTTCAATAGTACGGGATCTGCGGGGCGAGCTCGCTAACTATTAAACAATGATGGAACGCCCAATCTAAGGACAGAATGTATAATCAGCTGCATAAGAAATTGTGGTTTGGTTTATTAATTAACGGTATAATTTACACAAAGTTATAAGTCTTGAAATACTTTTATAAAGTGCGAATGATTTTAGAACAGAGCTATCTAACTTATACTTTGAACCACTGCTGGTACGACCACTCCAAGTCAGAATAAACCTAGGAATAATAGTAACGATTGAGTAATGTACACTCTGTTTCATAGAGCCAAACTCAAGTTGTAGTAGTAGTCGTTAGTTGTAGTAGTCGTTGTTAGTTCAGAAACAACATACGCAAGTCGTATAGTCACAAAGGGGTTGTTTATTACTTTCTAGGCTCGTGGGTTCTTTTTCAGAGGAGAGAGAGAGAGAGAGAGAGAGAGAGAGAGAGAGAGAGGGGGGGTCAGATTATTCTATCGTAAATCATGTTAGGTACTACTATGCGAAAGCCATACAGGGGAACCTGGGAAGACCCGTCTGCCTCTTACGAAGGCCCAGCTGAAAAAGACCGATTTTTCACGGGGGTAGGGAAAGGTCACATCCGCTTCTGGTCAAAACCCAGAACTTCCGTTTTTATTTTAAAAATCTAGTTTCGGAGTCATTCGTCGGTCAGTAGATGGCCCCCCATTGAGTGTTTACCGTTTAAATTTAATATCTCTTTGTTATTATCTCTTTTTCCTCTCTTTCTCCAGAAATCCAAATTACCGTTTTTTTCTCAATCCCCAAATTCCCCGTAGACCATAATCACGCTACACATTACCCAGAACCGCATAACTGAAGCCTCACCAACAAATGGAGTTAGAGCCAAAACCAGGACAATACTTTCGGTGTGGGTGTGGAAGGTCTTAGCCCTTTGCAGAGTATGCAATTGGTAATTCTGTTTCACCGAATCAAATTACGACAATATATACACAGGATATACTCTGTTGCTCACAATACAAGAGTCAGCTTTTGTTCACAGTACAAAAAAAATTGCAAATTGAAAGAGAGTCTCAATAATGAATTGTCTGCTGATTTTCATTGTGTATTAACAATCACTGTATACAGTGACACGTTGCTGTACAATTGCAAAGTTCAGTGCATGGGTGTTCTCTATTGTAACACTTGCAAGACTACATTTGTGCATTTGTACTGTTGATTTTGATCAGTTCTCTTTGTTTTGCTGCCTTTATACGTATTATCTAAAAATAACATTTCAAACACCGGAGTTTGAGCAATACAGTAGTCTGGATGGTCTCAAATCTGCCTCTGATTTCCAGATCCTCCAGTCTTTTATCCAAGTTTTTTTGTGTCCGTTCCAAGTGCACTAACTACAATTGGTATCACTTTCACCCTCATATTACACAGCTTTTTCAATTCTCTGGCAAGGTCCAAGTATTTGTCCATCTTTTTGTTTTCTTTCAACTTCACCCTGTGATCTGCTGGAACCGCAAAGTCCACCAGTTGGCACGTTCTCTTTTTTTTTTTTTTTGTTAATCAAAATGGATGGTCTCCTGGCTGAGATAAAGTGATCCGTCTTTATCTCGAAATCCCAGAGAATTTTATGCGTTTCATTATCAAGAACAGATTCTGGTTTATGCATATACCATTTTAAACTTTGATTTTTTGCATAATTCCCAGGGGATCCCCTTCCCAGCCCAGTCGTGCCTAGGTTTGTATTCCCGTTGTGCTAGTTTGCTACATTCGCGTAATACATGGTTTACAGTCTCGTCTCTGTTACCCCATTCTACATTTACTGTTTGTTGTGTCTTATCAATTTTTTCTTTGATATAATTTGTTCTTATGACATTATTTCATGCAGTAATTATTAGCGATTCAGTTTCTCTCTTGAGGTTTCCTCTTCTTAACCATGTCCACGTCTTTTCATGTGCAACCTCTCCGATTTGTCGTTTGAAGTGTCCATATAATTGTTTTTCTTCCCATTTTTGTTTTCCAGTTTTCGTTGTGTTTCTGTTTATCCATATATTACATCTGCTGTTGTTGGCTGCCATAAGTAATCTTTCTTTGCTCTTTTTTATGTATTCTTTGAGTCCTTGGATTGTAGCCTCTACACAGTCCTCTATGTTGGCAAGACCTCTTCCATGTTCTTTTCTTGGCATATATAGCCTATTATTATTATTATTTACTCCTTTTAGGTTTCACATCAGCATTAGCTGATGGTCTTTCACTGGAGTCTGAGTGACAGCAAGTCTCCTCGGGTCTCCAGGACTCTTCTGAGTATTCTGGCAGATTGCAGCAGGGCAGTGTTCTGAATGGTTTTAATCCTTCCTCTAATTTCCAAACTTTCCAAACCCTTTTCCAATCCTTTTGGGACTGTTTCAAGTGCACCAACTACAATTGGTTATTATTATTATTATTATAATTATTATTATTATTATTATTATTATTATTATTATTATTATTGATTTTGTTTAGAATTATCTTTTTAATCTTAATGTCTATTTTTCGAAACTCGAAGCGCTCGTGGGGTAATGGCTATTGTCGTTGGGTATGGACACGGTTGTTTGCATGTCACATAGCGTTAATACCCTTGGGAGTGGTATCCAACAATTCTCCCTCAAGCTATGGGTAAGTAGTAGGGTAGACTGGGCTCTTTAAGCTTGGTATGGCAACCATTCTAGGAGAAGGAACACTCTGAATTGAAACCTGTTAAACTCCTTTTAAAAATTAACCTTGTTGTGGATAGCATGGGTAAATATATACTTTTTGCAACTCAATTCTATGGCAGCATGGATCAGCGTGTGCCGGGTAAAGTAGTAAAGAATTAACTATGATCCTTTGGGAATGGTGCAAGAGACTGATATTTAACCATACTAAAAATGTTATATGTAAAATCTGGAATCTGTCTGTAGGGGATATTATTACAAATTATAGTTGGAGCGCCTTAAACAATTTCAAAGAACCGGGAAAATAAACTGAGGGAGCTAGAAATCCGAAGAAGTATTGAGATTGTCCAGAGTGCAGCACTGACGAGATCGACTAGAGAACAATCGTGGAAAACAAAAGAGACTTACTTTCACTTTGACATAAAAACCACCAGTTACTAAAGGCGTGAAAAACTCTCAAGATATAAAATTATGATGACAATAAAGATTCGAGATTTATCTCTTATTAAGGCTGTGCCGTGCAAGAATGCTGATAAAGGTTCTGCAGGTTTGAAAAGGCTGAAAGTCACGCGATGCCTAGCGGCAACCACCAGACATCATTAGAATGGAAAGAATGGAAGAAGGAGGATAAGAATCAGAACGAAACTGTTACGAATAGAGTAAGAATAAAAAGAATGGGTAATAAAAAGAAAAGGATGGAGTAATAGAATAATAAGACATGAAACGGAAAGTGGAAATGAAAAAGGCAAATAGAGAAAGAAAGGTGGGATGAGAACGAAAACGAATCTAAAACGAAGAGAATGGTGAATGAAAACTGAAAGGAAAGAATAGTGCCGGGGGAATAATGGCAAACTGAATGGAAATGGTAGTGATAGAAAAACGAAAGGAAAAGGGAATGGAATGGATAAAAGAATAAGAAAATTAGGGAACGAAGATTGAATAAGGTAAAATCAGAATGAAGGGTGTGCGAAAAGAAATCAATGGTTGGAGAATAGAGTAAATTAAACGGAAAAACGTACAAAAGTAGGGAGAAAAAAGAAGAAACGAAAAAAATGGGAGAAGAAGAAGAAGAAGAAGAAGAAGAAGAAGAAGAAGAAGAAGAAGAAGAAGAAGAAGAAGAAGAAGAAGAAGAAGAAGATAATAAAAAAGGTAAAAAAGGAACATAGAATAGAAAGTTCAAAAGAAAGAAAAAGGAAGGAAAAAAATGAGAAGCGGAAAGAAAAGAAAGAAAGAAAGAAAGAAAGAAAGAAAGAAAGAAGAAGAAATAAAAAAGAAAAACAAGATGAAGAAACGAAAAGGAGGAAGAAGCCAAAGAAGAAAGGAGAATAAATATAGAATAGAAGAAAGAAGAAGAAAGAACAAAAGAATAAAAATGATGAGAAGTGGATAGAAAGAAAGAAAGAAAGAAGAAGAAGAAGAAGAAGAAGAAGAAGAAGAAGAAGAAGAAGAAGAAGAAGAAGAAGAAGAAGAGCTGGATGGGGAGGAAGAAAAAAAGAAACATAAAAAAACGATAGAAAACGAGAATAAAAATAACGGGCGAAGAAAATGAAGGAAATTAAAAGGAAAGAAGAAAAAGGAAAGAAGAAAAAGAAGGATCTGGAGGTAGAAGAGAAGGATCTAAAAAGAATGAAAAAAATAATCATTGGAAATAAAAAGAGAAAGACAAAAGTGACTGAAAGAATGAAGAAAAAAAAGAAAGAAAGAATGAAAAAAGAAAAGAATAGAAAAAAGAGGAAGAAGCCTGAAGAACAAGAAGATGGTGAGGTTGAGAACAATAAAAAAATCACAATAAAGTGAAAGTGAAAGTGTTGAGAAAAACTACAATTGTAATTTCATTTTCATTCCTGTCAATGGGTGTCTCATGAATGTGCTCGTCGCCCAGAATGATTGTGTATGATCAGAATAATTTACCTTCTGATAACGGTGAAAGCTGAACCATTGTTACTGCTTGGCTGACAAGATGAAAAGGGAAAAGTAAAGAGAGATGTTATTTAGCGCTTGGTGACGGTAAGATCTGAAATAAATTGTTCTTTTTTTTTCTTGTAAGAAAGATTTGAAATTGTAATGGTGGCTTGTTGGGTATAATGAAAAAAGTACCGTGAAAATAGAATCACAGCAACACTTAGCCTAATCGAGCTCTGTTCTTAGCAGCATTACCCGGTTTAACCTGGGATAATAATAACATTAGGAATGAAGGGGGTCTGAAAGATCTAGAAAAGAAAAAAGAAAAAAAGAAGAAAAAAAAGCTGTTTGTGTGGAAAAACTATAGAAGTAAGTTTCTTGATGCCTGATGTTTTATTTGGTTTATTTGTTTCGGAAATTTTTTTTTAGATTTAAAACTAGCTTCTTTTTCTTCTTTTTGTTATTTTTATTTATTTTTTTTTCTTTATTTCGGTTTTAGTTCTATATTCTTCGTATTTGGATTAATGTCTTTTAGGTGTTTTTCTTTAAATGAAATCTGCTGCTTCTGTTGCAAACTGTGATTGTTGTCGTTTAGGATACGATTGAGGAATAGTAATCTTCAGCAACAGGATGAATTGCTTTTGTGCGGCTTTGTGACTTGAAAAAAATTAAAGAGAAAGAAAGAAAAACAAAAGAAAGAACTACGCGATGCTTAGATGTTTAGCAATTTACACATTAATGGATAATATCAATGGTATTCGCGGTACCTTGTTTTTAACAAAAAGAAGTGTCTCTTCTACAAAGCCCACTAATAAAGAATGGTTCTTTTCTTTTTAAGGTACAAAAGAAATCGTATAATCAGTTGGGTCTAAAGGTGCATTCAAAAGTCCAATCAATACTGTAACGTTGCTAGAGTTATCAGAAAGAGAGAAAATAAAAGAGAAAGAAACTGTTTCGCTGATACCCATTTCAACATTATACGCAGGGAATTAACATTGTATAACGTTTTAAACTAGCTACGAATAATGGCGAGTCGAATGGAATGAAAATCAACATCCATATGTCTAAAATAAGGCAAGAAGCAGGCGATACCCCGCACAAACTGTCACAGATGTAGACTATGCTGACGACCTCGCACTTCTTGCAGATACACCGACACAGGCTGAGGCACTACTACACAGCCTGGAGGAGGCAGCAAAGAATGTCGCCCTCTATGTGAACTCTGATAAAACTGAGTTCATGAGCTTCAAAAAGCAAGGAGACCTCTCCACACTAGACGGTAGGCCTCTTAAACCAGTAGAAAAATTCACATACCTAGGTAGTAATATCTCATCCACAGAAAGCGATGTTAACACACGAATAGGAAAAGCATGGTTGGCCACCAACAAATTATCAGTCGTATGGAAATCCGACCTCCCCAACAAGCTAAAGAGACGATTCTTCCAGGCTGTGGTTATATCGGTACTGCTGTATGGCTGTACCACTTGGACCCTAACGAAGCGCCTTGAAAATAAGCTAGATGGGAGCTGCACAAGAATGCTGCGAGCGGTCTTTAATAAGTCGTGGAAACAGTACCCCACAAAGAAGCAATTGTATGGCCACCTGCCTCCCATATTCACAACCATACGAGTAAGGAGAGTTAGGCATGCAGGACACTGCTGGAGAAGCAGTGTTGAGCTCGTAAGCGACGTACTACTGTGGAGGCCAACACATGGACATGCTAACGTGGGCCGCCCAACCAGGACCTACATCGACCAACTATGTAAGGATGCTGGCTGCTGCGCGGAGGAGCTCCCAGAGTCGATGAATGATAGGGAGGGTTGGCGAGAGATCTTCATGGATATCCGTGCAAATTGCGCGACATGATGATGATGTGATGATGATGATGATGTCTAAGAAAGAATAACTTTCTTTAATAAATTGCTGTGCAGATCCACATGCAACTATTGTTTAAGAGACGAAATATGATAAACTGACAGAGGTAACCGGTGTTACCCGGGATTTTAAAAGTTAGGTAATAAATCTGTTATTTATATTTTATAAAATGTTAAAATTTAAAAAAAATAAAAAATAAATATCTTACTTATATTTATGTATAGATTATTAAAATTGTTTTCGATATATTCTTTATCTTTTATTATTTATATATTCTTTTTTAAGGTCTTTATTTTTATTATTCATTTTGTTTGTATTTTCTCTTTTATTTGTTCATATTTTTTTTTATTGTTTCATCCTTTGTTACTTTTAAAATTTTAAAATCATTTTAGTATTCATTTCTTAATATATCATTGATTTATACCCTCATTATAATTTTATTTAGCTTGTCTTATGAGAAATAAGAGTAAAGTCGTTTTTAGCCCGTTGTACAAACATACATGCAGATAGGCAGATAATCCTTTTACAACACACACACACACACACACACACACACACATATATATATATATATATTATATATATATATATATAAGTGTATTTTGGCAGCATTTTTCTTTTATACAAGTTTTATTGAACTGTACAGACAATTCTTGTCGGACAAGTTTTTGGTTGATCCTTTCTAATTTTCAGGCCATCTTTTTGGTGTCCGGGTGTAACTGGTGTAACAGTCCACCAAGATTTCAAAACGAGCGCTTCCGGCAATACAGTTTGCCATCATCAGGTAGGAAACGATGGTATGGTTTCGTGTCTCGTTTTTAACTAGAACGGTTTGAATTCAGAGTTTTCCTTCTCCTAGACTGGTTTCCTAACCAAGGTTAAAGAGCCCAGTCTGCCCACTATATACCCATAGCATAGAGGGGAAATAGTTGGATTCAAAAACTACGTCACTGATTACGTCACACAACCTAAAATCGTCATAACGTAGAATAAATACACGCAAAATTTGAGCATGCAATGTTAGACAGTCCTCATTGGTTTTTTAAACAAGTTTTAATAAATACATACCTGGTATTATCTATCTATATATAGTTTGTTTTATTTTAATATATATTTAAAGTTTCCATTTCAATTATTTTATATTTTTAACTCCTTTAATAAATTTATTTTATGTTTTACTCCCTTAATAAATTTGATGATTTTACTTTACTTATGATACAAACTCTCTGATATTAAATTTTCAACTCCCATCCCCTCAGGCAAATTTATTTTACGCGCCCAGAGGGCGTTTTTTTTTTATTTTGCTAGTGTTTTTAATAAACAAAACCAAAAAAGTTGAAAAAATCATATCTCTTTTTTGGTTCTTTTTTTTCTTAAAATAGTATTAGTTTTGAAGATGACGTATTTTCTTATTTGTAAGTAATCTTTTGATTTATAAATGCTTTGATTCAAGTTGTATACTGTCGGCTGGGGCATTAGAATGCATCGACTGCACCTCTGCAGAGGGGTTAGACTCCCCCAATGCGGCCACCTGTTGGCCGTGGGTGGCGACCGTGGTGCTTAAGGATAGAACCCAGGGGACGAGCAGTTCATGATATGCAATACTCCACTTTGGCCCTATCTTGGGCTAGATGGGCGGTCGGAGAGGCCCCCTCCGATCAATCAGCTGGTCACGTCAAGTCCTAGCACCTATATGATTTTCCCAGCCCTATTGCCCTTATGACAAGCCCCAATCCCTTTTTATCATAGGAGTGCTAGAAGGTGGTGACTGAGGGTCTACATGTCCTGGGAATGACGTTAAACTCTATCTGATGGTGAGGTTCCAGTTCTGAAAGCAGCAGATTTGGCCCGTTAAGAAGAGTTTCTCAACTATTAAGAATTGTTCCATGAAAATTCTCAGAGTATTTGCGCCTATAGAACCGAATTTGGATGAAGTGAGTTTAACGGGGAAACACTGTTCGTCACATCAGATCAAATAGACATCGATTTGGATCCAGTTCAAAAACATTTTCAAAACAAAGATATACTTAATGCATTCATTCATAAAACACAATGATGATGATGAAGCGAAGAAGACAGATAGGAGGTTGGAGAAGAGGGGAAGTGGTAGAGGTAGGAGAGAAGAGGGAATCAAGGGGAGTAGAAGAAGAGAAGCTGGAGAAAGGAAATGGTAAGGAGAAAAAGGGGGAAGATTAAGAAGAGGAGCTGATGGTGGAGAAGAACAAGAACAAGAAGAGAAAGAGGGAGGGAGGAAGCAGAAGAAGAAGAGGAGGGGGAGAAGAAGAAACAGAGAATTGAGAAGAAGAGGGTGAATGCGGATCAGAATAAGGAAAAACGGGGATGAAGATGAGTAAGTGGAGG
>CM042140.1:12756008-12763508 GCA_023376005.1 Doryteuthis pealeii | reverse complement strand
TAAAATCAGCATTTATATGATATTTTAATTTTTGTATCATGCATTTTAACAAAACCATTTACGTTAACTAAAAAATAATTTCTACACTTTCCTTTTTCGTTACAAATTAATTGACGCCAACAAAAGAACTCATCGTGTTATCTCTCTCTCTCTCTCTCTCTCTCTCTCTCTCTCTCTCTCTCTCTCTCCCCGTTTATATACCCGATGTTGAACGAGTACATAACAACAGTACACGACGCCATTTAGGCCGTTTTTTGGTAATCTGAATATTAGCTACATAAAAGAGAGTAACCTCCCGCTGTTTATTCCTCTTTGAGGAAGCCATATGTTTTGGTCGACCATTTTCATTTCATAATATCATAAAATGTGTTCTTAATAACAATTAAATTAATTTCATATAATGCGCAAGCACAATTAAGAACACATTTTATGATATTTTCGTGTTGAAACATGCAGTTGTATTGATTCGAACAAATTTGTATTTTCAGTGTAGATTTACGGTGAAATGAAAATGGCCGACCAAAATATATGGCTTCCTAAACGTGAAATAAACAATTGGGGGTTACTCTCATTTATGTAGCTAATTTTCAGATTACCCGTGTTTCTAACACAATGCTTTGATGTTAATGAGAGATAGATATAACTTTTAAGAGGTGTTTGTGATGTAATTGTTGACGTCACAGGAAATGGACACGTAAAACAATCATCGTCATCGGAAGCATTATAATAAAATATTTTATGCTATCATAGATTACTCAGACAAAGTTTCCTTCCTTTTTAAAGTCTGTGTGAATTTTTTTTAAATAGTTAAACCACTCCCGGACAGAGGAGACCTGAGATTAGTGATAATAAACGGTTACTACCCGTTTAGTTCAGTCGGTAGAGTGTTCGGCTGGGAACCGCAAGTTTCCTTGTTCGATACCGGCCCTTGCCAACTCAGCGTATGAGTTGCACAGGGCTCTGTGCGGTAAAGTGAGGAGCTGATGGTAGGTGTGCGGATCCGCTCCAGACGCTAAAAAACAATCTCCTTGGTCTAGCGCCAGTGAAAAGGAAATAGACTCACTCGCTGTCTGGCTAATACCGATGTTAGGCCACCCCAAGGACTTTACTTTAGATATACCTCAGCGCTGCATAACTTTATTGCAATAGTACTGGTTGCTACACTTCTAATTAGTCTTTATTAGTTCATAATATTACTAATTTCTTAATCACATGCAACATTTTAACATATTTTAGTGTATGTGTGTGGGGGGAGACTCTCGTATGGTGTAATGGTTAACGAGCTAGACTAATATACCATTATTAGTGATTCCTTTCTATTTCCATGATGCCCTATCTTTGACTGGACTCAATAAATTCAATAGATGGAGCCGACCCCCACCAAAACAAGAAAAGACCACGCAACTAATTTGATAGTTGATTGTGTCTTAGGATTTCTGCAACTTTTGGTTAATTACTGTCTTCAGTCTGTGTTTTAGATAAATCAGGTTATACTTAGCCCACTGGACTAAATTTTGAAATTTGTCAACTCATCTCACTTCCGGCTGTTGACTTCTTTTTTAAAAACATAACTTATCCATTTACATCTCACTGTTACATAATTATTGGAACCCTAATACTTCTATAAGGTAGTGTAGAAACATAATGGCGATTAGTGCAGCTGATAGCCTTGAGAGTGAGTGACGGCGCTTGACCTCACTCTCACCTTGCCTTCTGGGTATAAATCGTGAGAACCGGAAGGCATAGAAGACCCTGTCTTCCGGTTTAAGGAGTAAGTAAGTTTCAGGCAGTTAGAAGTTAGAAGCCGAGCTCGTAGGATGTAAGGATTTGCGCAGACGTCTGGTTTGGGGATTAACAATAAAATAAGATCAAAAGTAAATCGAAGTCTTGTGTTTATTATCTAAAAACTAACAATGACACAAGGCTTCTGATAAGGAGAAATCCCTAACAGAAACCAGAACCGAAGTCCCCAATAAAGTCCAGACCTTAGAGAGACCAGACCAAGATAGACGATCAGAATAGCAAAGCCGGCCAGAAGAAAATACGACCAGAAGTAAGAAGTAAGAAAGGGTATACAACATCACGACCGCTAACATAATATTCTACATGATCGTAAACATTAATTTGGTGTGCAAATATTTTTCTTTTTTTATGATTACCTTCCGTTATTATGGTACTCGTTGTGTAATAGTTATCACATGTAACATTGAACATTTGTTGTGTATGTGTGTGGGGGTGTAATGCTTCCGATGACGATGATTGTTTTATGTATTTTAGTGTAATGGTTAACGAGCTAGACTAATATACCATTGTTAATTAGTTCAGTTTTCACTGCGCGCCACATAATTCAGGTTCGGTCCAAAACTAAGAAAACCTCACTCATGGTAATATATGGAAGTACCTGTTGTATAATTGACACGGAGACACAAGGCCAAATCCTGGACGAGGCTGGTTGTATTTCACATAGCGCTAATACACTTGGGAAAGGTGTGCATCCAACAATTGTCCCTACAGCTATGGACAGACTGAGCGCTTTAACCTTTGTATGGCAATTTGTCTATGAGAAGGAAAACATGGAATGCAAAGCCGTTAAACGCCACTTGAAAATTGACGTTGTGTCACATTCTGCTCGTAAGAAGGGTTGGTAAATATATACGTAATTATATAAGAAGGGTTGGTAAATGTATACCTTGTTATATTTCTAATTATAACCAACAGCAAATATAATTGAATTTATTCAGAATGATTTAATACGTTATCATTGGGGAAAAGTCACTGGCTTCTGGAGTTGTCTCGCATAAATTAACAGTAAGAAATGAGAAATTAAAATGGCTTCCTTCCTTCACTGTGCGCCACACACTTCAAGTTCAGTCCAAAACTAAGAAAACCTCACTCATGGTAATATATGGAAGCGCCTGTTATATAATGGTCATCGTCGTGGGAAATTGACACGGAGACACGAGTTCAAATTCTGGACAAGGCTGGTTGTATTTCACATAGCGCTAATACCCTTGGGAAAGGAATGAATCCAATTATTCTCCCTCCAACTATGGGCAGACTGAGCGCTCTTTAACCTTGGGATGGCAACCGGTCTAGGAGAATGAAAACGCTGAATTGAAACATGTTACATTCCGCTTAAAAATCGACCTTGTTTCGCATCCTGCTCAGCTGGAGGGGTTAGGTAAATATATAAATATAGTTTTGAAGAGTGGAGAGAGAGAGAATGTTGAAATATTTTAGTATCTAAGATGTGCTGCAATACCCCACTTAAATTTATAGACTAAGCGAGGTCACGATGTTTAAACGTCAGCGAATCAACAGCTCGAATACGGGTTTGGTTAACCCCTAAATCGCTGACAGACGTCCATTTGCAATCATTGACGAAGGACCTGCAAGACTGAGGAGCACCAAGGAACAACCAGAGGATTCTTTACTAAGGATCGCACTCTGCTTAACACAAAGCATCTTCGCTGGACAGCGATATTGCTTGAAGTCTAAAAGATGGCCACAAAAAAATTGTAACTGAGAAACATATTTTAAGTGCAAAAGAAATATTTCAAGTTCTATTCAACGATATCATCATCATCATGTCAGCGCGGATATCCATGGCAATCTCTCTCCATCCGTCCCTATAGCTCATCATTCTCGGGAGGTCCTCTATGCAGCATCCTGCATCCGCACAGAGCTGATCAATGTACGTCTTTGCTGGTCAGCCCACACTGGCGTGCCCATGTGTTGGCTTCCACAGGAGGACGTCGCTTATGAGTTCGTCCTTGCTTCTCCAGCAGTGTCCCGCGTGTCTTGTCCGTCTTGCTCGGATGGTTTGGGTGATATGTGGCAGTTGACCGTACAGCTGTTTTCACGTCTTGTTCAGGATCACCCGCAGCATTCTTGTGCAGCTCCCATCTAGTTTATTCTCTAGTTGCTTAGTTAGGATCCAGGTGGTGCAGCCATACAGCAGTACTGACACGACAACGGCCTGGAAGAACTGTCTCTTTAACTTGTCTGTGAGATTGGATTTCCATATGATCGATAATTTGTTTATAGCGGCCCATGCTTTTCCTATGCGTGCATTAACGTCGTTTTCTATACTGGGTTTAAACTAGCAGTGAAAAAAAAACACATGAGTAAAAATAGGTCTCCACGGTTTCGTGAACAGTTAATTGTGCACATAAGTTGTTCTTTTATTAAGTTTTATATGTTTTTATTTTTCTCTAAGTTTTAGAAAATCTAATTATTTATTTGTTTAGTGTTAGATAAAAAATATATGAGAAAATCATTAGTTTTTAAAAATTCATAACTTTCTTGTTTTTAACCTAATTAAGACAGAAACTTTGTATTCATGAAAATGAAGACAATCTTCAAGATATCATTTTTCTCACGAATATACTGAAAACAAAACTACATCCTCATTCACACCGCAATTTGGTAACTGTCCTCATTTTCGTACAGTATAACTCAGTTTTTAGAGAGGGGGGTTAATTATATATAAATGTCTGAAACTAAAATCAATCAGATTTTTGTTTGTTTTTGGGATGATTTCAAATTGAAAGAATATATTGAAAAAAAAACAAAAACAACTACAACGAAGCGCGTGTACTTTGGCTAGTTTGAATATAAATGCATGAAAAGAAATTTGATTTGAACTTGGCCAAATAGGGAAAAATGTGTATACATGCGAGCAAGTGGTTGTCGGTTTGTCTGTGTATGCGTATTCTGATGGATTATTTAGAATCTGTGAGAAGAAAAACCCAAAAAGCAATTTTCTCTAGAAATAGAAATAGATTCTTGTGAGTTGAGTTAAAATCTGTGAAAAAAAAGAAAAAAAATTTTGACAAAAAACTAACTCAAATATAAGCTAATGAAATAAATTGAAAAAAAAAGAAAAGAAAGAAATAAAAGAAGAAAAAGGTTGTCGTTTGCAACAAGTTTTCAATTAGCCAATGAAATGCATCCGAGCAATAGGGATATGACTACGCAGAGTTCGAATGGGGGAATAAACAATGAAAAATAAAACTCAGTTGGTGTTAACGTAAAGAAAGAACCTTAATGAGGAGAAGAAAAAAAACGGAATTTATCTGCCAATTCCATTTCTTACTTGTTGGCTTAGAGTTCTTTTATTTGGCTTACTGTCGCTTTCGTTTTGGCACCGGCTGTACCATTTCACTCTAACTTGGCGAGAAGATGGAGACGATCCTGAAGTGTATCTGTCTAAAATAAGAACAGTGATTTTATGTATGCCAGAGCACTATAAGACCAACAAATGTTTATTTTCTAGAAATCTGTATGGTTATTGTTGGAGAAGTCATTACCTGTTGTTTCTACTTTGTCTGTTCAATAATGCTATTATTTCAGTGGTAATCTAGCTCTATTGATAGAGCTTAGAAGATGACGACTGTAGTTTTTTTAGAGGAATAAACCCTTAAAAACATGGTGTCCTGAGGATGACTTAAACCTGCATCAGGTGGAGAGACTCCTGTTCTGGAGCGCTGTCTTGCGTGTAGTACCCCTTCTCAATTCTACTCTGTCCGAGAGTGGTAGTACCCGCTAGGCTCCCATCTATGGGTAAAAAATGTCTGTTTCGAATTGTTTGTACGTAAGGTAACATAGCGCAACGGATATAACCATTGAGGTAATACATTTCTAAATGGCAATCATCTGTAGGTTGCAGGTTCGATCCTGACTATGGATGAAAATAGCATAAGATACTTAACATAGCTAAACACTCGTACCCGGTCATGGCAACTGGAAAGAGAAAAATCTACTCCAATGGATTAAATAAAGTGTTCGGTTTGAAGTTCAATGAAGGCTCCCTATTATGGTATGAAGGCTTCAGAGTTTGACAAGAAGGTTACCGACTTTGACAAGAAAGTTCCTGAGTTCGACAAGAAGCACTGAAGAAGTTCGGAGGACACATCAGCCAAAACGTTGTGTATATAACATTAAAGATGAGAAGAACAATCTGAAAAATGTAAATAATAAAAATCATTGTTGGATTATTTTGTGGCATCGAGTATTCCTATTGAATAGGAATCAAATCATGCCCCCTCTCTCTCTCTCAATATATATATATATATATATATATATATATATATATATATATATATCCGTCCCAGCGCATCCAAAAGAAAAAACGAAAAAAAAGTAAATTTCTGTTACGTTTTTAAATAAGAAAGATAACACTGTATTTTATAAAAAATAATAAAGTAGAATGTAATGATTTATTTACTCTAATATGTTTAAATGTTTATTTTTTTTATAAAATACTTTTATTTGGCGTAATAAATTTGGAAACATGATATTTTTAGTGAACTTGTTAACATAAGCTTATCTGAAGCTCGCTCTACCTAGCTTTCAACACAAAATAAACAATCAACCAAGTGACAGCTCGTAACTCGGAAAACTCGTAAGTTGGGTCACTCGTAAGTCAAGTTACAAATGTAAAAGTACATATAAAATCTCCCTGAACCCAATGGATATTTACTCGATGATAATTTTCTAACATTTGATTAAAAAAAACGAGGTCTCGTACTTTTACTTTGATCGTCCAATAGATCTAATAAAAAAACCCTTGAGCAGAAGTCTGATTTTCTTAAGACAATAATTAAATCAAATTCAAATGCTGAATTTGAAGAAAACATCGGGAGATGAAACAAAAAACATTGTCTGAAACTGCAAGTGATAAACAGGAATTCTATCACAACGCACAAATAAACACTATAAAATGTAATAACAATAATACCTTTCATTTCGTAATATGTGAGACAATAGCCAAAAGAAGTAAAAAAAATAAATAAATAAAAAAACAGAAGAAAAATGGTTTTATTGGGAAAGCAGATACACAAGTAAAATAAAGTATATAAAATAAAATTCGAACCCAGTTCTGCATCTTAGTTAAAACCCACTTCCATATTTACCACTGATACTAAAGATTGATGTTCGATTCCAGATAAAAGTCGAGCAATGGTGAATGATTTAATCGTCAGAGGATAGTTTTCACGGTTCTGATATGGACTGAAGAGGTAATATTATAGCTTGGATCCAGGGAGCTTTCCTCCAAGGCAGCAACTGTCCCCTCGTCTAAAACGGGGTAAGGATGAATTCGTCGCTCGAGGCTTGAGGCCCCTGAAGGGGAATGCCGACGGAATCCAAGTATTTTTAAACTGTCGCGCAATAGGTTCGTTTCCAACGTGGCAACAACACTGGAATAACAACATCCACAATAAACTCTTCCTAATCAAACCCACTTTGGGAGGCTGGAGACCAACTTTAAGGAAGCCTAGAAAGGAACAAGTCATTGTGTCCCGATTACGCATTGGCCATACAAGACTAACGCACTCCTATATACTCAAACAAGAACAACAACCACAATAGCTCTGAATGTTTGAGATGAGGCTTGAAGATTAGTATTATTAGTGTTATTCGGACTATTGTCCCCATCTTAAATTGGACACATGGCCGAGTGGATTAGGCAGTTAGATTAAAAGACAGTTCTAAGTG
>CM042140.1:12728508-12751008 GCA_023376005.1 Doryteuthis pealeii | reverse complement strand
TTAATGATTGCATAAAATCTTTGCATCCTCGGAAGAGCAGCGGAGATTCTCCGTGTTTCGTGACTCTCGTTATTTCTCGTAACGATTTTAGATTTGTTTTATCAATGAATATAAAAAAATGAATAGACTTAGATCTAATCAAAAAGAGCTTCTGCTATGATTCTATTCTATTAATATTATCAATTGTTAAGAACTCTGATTATTTTGATGTTGACAACAAAACCAAAAGATGAAACTTTGGGACCATTCAGTCAATTCATGGAGGAACAGACAGCAAAGAAAAAAAGACCAACTCAATAAAGATAGCAGCTATTCATTTTAAAAAATCAATACAATATTTTAATGATCTCGAGCTGTTCTTTTTATGATAATGCCAAAGCGATTATTCGATCGGACTTTATATATATATATATATATATATATATATATATATATATATATATATATATATATATTGCAATATCATTGAAAGAAAATAGGTATGGGGAAACACACACACACACACACAAACAAACACACACACACCACATATATATATATATATATATATATATATATATATATATATATATATATTATGGGGTATGTACGATTGTGGGTGTGTCTGTGTGTACTTGTGCGAGTGTGTATATATTTATTTACAGACACGATAGAGTGAGTGTATACGTATACATTTTCCTTACAAGTCTATTTATTATAAAAAAATATCCGAAAATGATTAGGGAGTCCTAATATAGCCATGAAGTAAATAGAATAGGCATCCGCAGGAGTGCCCCAAACTGATGGAGAGACTGAGACGTTTAAGAGAAAAACTAACCAGAAACATCTGATTCCATCTACAGACTAATAGATACATCTGGAATCTTATTCAACCGAATTTACACGTTTTGTGACGATGAATATTTTTTTATAAGTTTTTAAAGCAAAGGTCAGAGCGATCGTGATAGGCCATTTAATTATTCATCCACATATTTATAGTCTCTATGGAGGTACGTGGTGTAATGGTTAGAGTCGTAGGAAATGGACTCGTCGACCCGAGTTCAATTCCTGGATGAAGCTGTTTGCATTTCACATGGCGCTAATACTTTTGGAAAAAATATGAATCAATTCTCCCTCCAGCTATATGCTGACTGGGGTCTTTAAACATGGCTAGGTAACCAGTCTAGGAGAAGGAAAACTGAATTCAAAACTCTTAAACTCCGCTTAACAAATGAGCTTGTTTCGCATCCTGCGCATGCAGAGGTTGGTAAATATATATATATATATATATTTAGTCTCTATGTGTCCGTGCATGCGAGTGGGTGTGAGTGCTAATATCGACTGAAAGAGAATTGGAGAGAGAAGGAGAGAGAGAGAGAGAGTTGGATAAAGAGAGAATGGGATGCAGAGAGAAATACATAGGTGTGCATATGTCTCTGTATATATTTACCAACCCCTCCACACGAGCAGGATGCGGCACAAGGTCAATTTCTCAAGCGGGGTTTAACAGGTTTGAATTCAGAGTTGTTCTTCTCCTAGACTGGTTACCTAGCCATGGTTAAAGAGTCCAGTCTGCCCTGCTATTTACCCATAGCTGGAGGGAGAATTGGATTCATACCTTTCCGAAGGGTATTAACGCCATGTGAAAGGCCAACAGCTTCGTCCAGGAATTGAACTCGCGTTGACGAGTCCATCTCCTACGACTCTAACCATTAGACCACGCGTCTCCATAAATGTCTACATACGCGTACGTATGAGCAAAGAACTGGAGAGAGACAGATTCAGAGGTCTATATGTACGCGCGTATAGGTGCGTATAATAATACATATCATAATTTGTTAAAAATCAATTTTGGTTTGGTAGAAGTTTTTTTTTCGGATAATATCTACGTATTTTCAATGAGACCAAAATTGAATCGTTTGTCAAGAAAGAGCACATCGAGAGTATGAATAAATCGCTTTTTTTTTTCGTTGGTCTTTATCGACCAATCATAAATCAGAGCAGTGGCTCCAGCGAGGCTCGCGCCTTCAAATTCACGCATGCGTCAAACGTCCTTCTTTAGTCATTCTATTGATTTTTATTCGCGAAATACTTCCTTCGTCTTCAGCAAACGAAAAGCAGTTCACTTCAATGGCATGAAATGATGGCCAACCTTTCATATTATTTTTGCTTAGATTTTTCGCGGTAAACTTAGTATTGTGACACAGGCAAGCATCTTCTATTGACTTGATACAAGCGCTGTATAAATATACATTCAATGGGAAGTAAACAGAAAATAAACATGTAAAAACATATCCATACATATTTATATTTATATATAAATCCAAATAATAACATCTATATTTCAATATAACTTTAAAATAAGTATATTTTGGTAGCATTTTTCTTTTAAACATGTTTTGTTGAACTCAACGGACAATACTTGTCTGACGAGTTTTTTTTTAATCCTTTCTGTCTGGCCATCTTTTTAATATCCGGGTGGAATTGGTGTATGACTCTACCAAAGGTTTTACCACGAGCGCTTTCTACACAACCTAGTGCCATCATCAGATGTGGAACTGGTGAGATGTTTCCATTGTTTATTTTTAAACAGGATGTGATACAAGATCAATTTCTTAAGCGGAGTGTAACAGGTTTGAATTCAGAGTTTTCCTTCTCATACACTGGTTACCTAACCATAGTTAGGAGTTCAGTCTGTCTTGCTATTTACCCATAGCTGGAAGGAGTAGTCGGATGCATACCTTTTCCAAGGGTATTAGCGCTATGTTAAATGCAAACAGCTTTGTCCAAGATTTGAACTCGAACCGACGAGTCCATTTCCTACAACTCTAACCATTACACCACGCACCTCACGTTGGCATATAGAACTAGGCAGACTGACCACTGATTACTGCCGACGTCCTCTGTTTCATCACTTTGGGTGCCTTATTGAGGTATATCAGTAAATCAATTTTCAATTCTGGAGCTGCTCAGCTGAGTAAGTACATACATACAAACACACAAACATACATACAGACGTCGTATTCTATATGAATAGATAAAGGTCGCAAAGTTTTCCGACTACTTGACCGTCGTGAATGTCAATTCTCAGGGTGGCAGCAAAATTTCTTTTATTTTTTATTTTCCTGTCTACGTAAAGACTGACATTCAGGAAACTGGAGGAGTAGGAAAACTTTGTGTATTTTCATATTTAATATTCTAACTGTCTGTTTCTTTACCCTTCCCTCTCTTTATACACACACACACACACACACACACACATATATATATATATATATATATATATATATATATATATATATATGGAGAGAGAGAGAGAGAGAGATCTAACCATTAGATCACGCGCCCCCATAAATGTAATATATATATATATATATATATATATATATATATATATATATATATATATGAAAAGTAAAATGGATAAGAATCCGACAGTATGTGTAGAAAGTTTGTAGAAAAAACAAGATGTTAATAGTTTTGCAGTCAGAAATCTGTTTCGACCATAACTATGGACAAAGCAACTATGTATAATAGGAAAGACGAAATAAATAAATCGTTAATCACGAGGCACAAAACGTTCTTAATCAGGGCCGGAATTTTCAAAAAATTTTAAAATACGTATTCTATGTTAAAAATAAAATAAATTTATTTTTTTTAAATTAGAAGCATTTTTATCATTTAAAAAGGCTCAAAAGAGTTTGAAGTAAAAAGTGTATACAAATATCAAAATGTTCAGGAATATGTTCCAGCTACGAAAGCAAGTTTTAAAAATATAATAAGTCCAACAGTACAATTGATGAAGATGGAAAGTTTCAGGAATCTGTAATGTTGACAAATTCGTAGTGTCGGGATCTTTTTAAAAATCTTTTTAAAAATCATTTTTAAAAATTGTAAATTATTTTTAAATTTTAAAAAAATTCCGACGCTGATCAAGTTTTGTGCCTCGTGATTAACGATCTATTTATTTCGTCTTTCCTATTATACATAGTTGCTTTGATAAAGACCGCTTTATATGGTCGAAACAGATTTCTGTCGTGCAAAACTATTAACATTTTTTTTCTACAAACTTTCTACATATATATATATATATATATATATATATATATATATATATATATATATATATATTAAAGGCAATTACAATGCATATAACGTATAGCTGTATCCACAAGATATACATAGATAGAATTTGTTAATTATAATTGAAATAATAATAATCATTGCAGTGGCAAATTGATCACTTTATATACGTTATCATGATTAAACCAGTAATTTTGGAGAATGTTATAATATCTTGTCTAGATTAAATATTTCTTCTTTATTGACTCCTGCTTTTGTACACATTACTTAACGTTTGTAGTCAATCCATAAAGGTAAATATATTATAATACCAACAATCAAATTGAACGGCTAAATACTAAGTATATATATATATATATATATATATATATATATATAATATATATATATATATATATATATACCGAACCCTCTGCACGACCAGGATGTGACAAAAGGTCAATTTCTTAAGCGGAGTTTAATAGGTTTGAATTTACAATTAAGGAGTCACATAAACTCTCTCTCTCTCTCTCTCTCTCTCTCTCTCTCTCTCTCTCTCTCTCTCTCTCTCTCTCTCTCTCTCTCTCTCTCTCTCTCTCTCTGTGTCGGACTGTCTGTATGTCTATCTCTGTCTTTCTCTCTAGGATTACTTGTTTGTTTAAAGAGTCACATAAACCTCTCTCTCTCTCTCTCTCTCTCTCTCTCTCTCTCTCTCTCTCTATCTATCTATCTATTCTCCTATCTCTGTCTGTATGTCTGTATGTCTGTCTGTCTAGGATTACTTGTTTGTTTAAAGAGTCACATAAACTCTCTCTTTCCCTCTCTCTCTCTCTCTCTCTCTCTCTCCTCTCTCTCTCTCTCTCTCTCTCTCTCTCTCTCTCTCTCTCTTCTCTCTCTCTCTGTATTCTGTCTGTCTAGGATTACTTGTTTGTTTAAGGAGTCGCATAAACTTCTCTCTCTCTCTTCTCTCTATTATATATATTAATATATATAATATATATATATAGAGAGAGAATATATATATATATATATATATATATATATTATACCTATCTCCCTATCTCTCTCTGTCTCTCTCTGTCTCTCTCTTCTGTCTGTCTGTCTATCTGTCTCTCTCTCTCTCTCTCTCTCTCTCTCTCTCTTCTCTTCTCTCTCTCTCTCTCTCTCTCTCTCTAGGATTACTTGTTGTTTAAAGTCACATAAACTTCTCTCTATCTCCTCTCTCTGTTCTCTATCTCTCCCTATCTCTGTCTGTCTGTCTGTCTAGGATTAATTGTTTGTTTAAAGAGTCGCATAAACTTCTCTCTCCTCTCTCTCTCTCTCTCTCTCTCTCTCTCTCTCTCTCTCTCTCTCTCTCTAGGTTTACGTGTTTGTTTAAAGAGTGGCATAAAGTTGTGAATCAGGAATATCAGTCACCCCAATCATCCGGTTGCGCCGGCAGCACGAATATCCAATCTCTCGCAAACCGCCTGTATCTTGCAACGTTCTTCTGTTAGATTGGTTACTTAGCCAAGGTTAAAGAGCACAGTCTGTCCTATTTACCCATAGCTGGAGGGAAAATAGTTGGATGTATACCTTTCCCAAGGTTATTAGTGCTATGTGAAATGCAAACAGCCTCATTCAGGATTTGAACTCAGGTCGACGATTCCATTTCCTACGACTATATATATATTCTTCCCTAATCCACGACAGGGCTGTGTAAACTAGTTAGTGTCAGAGCCATGCCGTCGGAAATGTAAGTTCTTGACAGCGACAACCAAGATGAACAGGTCTGGTACCCAGTAGTATTAAGGCAACAACCTAGTTAAAAACGCTCTGGTGAAAATTCCAAGGCGCTTTTGCACTGGAAATCGGGAAATCGGCAGGTGATGGATAATCTGCGACAAACAAGAGTGTCTGGATGAGTGGTTTTGGTGACACAGGGAATTCAATGGATGGATCCGGCTTAACCCACCTCCGGAGAACTCTGCCACAAGACAAAAGACTAGATCTCACTTGGTAACAGACAGTTTATTACCTTTTCTAACCAAGACATGAGTTGAAAATCACGGAGGCAAGTTACCAAGTACTGTTGACATCATGTCCACGCTTTTCTAACTAATATATATATATATATATATATATATATGTGGTGTGTGTGTGTGTGTGTGTGTGTGTGTGTGTGTGTGTGTTGTGTGTGTACTTAACTGTTACTAGACCTAGAATTCTATACACAAAAGCCTCCGAATATAAGTTCCTATACAGAAATACATATATATATATATATATATATATATATATATATATATCCTGGGAAAGGTATGAATCCATATATTCTCCTCCAGCTATGGGTTAAATAGTAGGGCAGACTGGGTAGGTAACAGTCTAGGAGAGGGATAACTCTGAATTCAAAATTCCTCCAGATAGGTCTTGAATTCAAAATTCCTAAGGTCGGTCGTTGATTGGGTTTGGGCAACACTTAATGCACCAATTCTTTCCTATCGACTGTGCCAAAAAGTGTGGATGGTCCAACACAAGCCTTCACCACTATAAACAAATAACTGTGTGGATGTTCATTGTATGTATGAACCCTCATGCGTCGAAAATCGACGAGAGAGTCTATATAATAATATATATAATAATAATAATAATATATATATATATATATGTGTGTGTGTGTGTGTGTGTGTGTGTACGATGATGAGTCAATAGGTGTGTAGCCCGAAATAATTATTAAGCGGAATTCAATCTTAAATGTCCCCTATATAATCTTCGATCTAGGTGATTACTTGAGATGGTTGTGTTAAGTGAATGGTAATTATAATGAAACGTAAATAAATGCTCTGTAAAATAAATAGCTATTCTTCCGCATCTCAGAACAGCGTCATGAGTGAGAATAAAAACGTTATACATCAAAACTTGTTTCTATCAACGTTATGGCCCATTTTGACTCGAGTCTTATAAAAATAATGCCATTCACTTAATAGCCGAAAGAAATCCGTTTAAATCACGTCTCAGCTCTGTCTGTTCCAATGGTGATGTTAAGAGGCAATTGTTATGATTCATTTCCAGGTGTCAGAGAAGGTTCATTATTTCTCAGATTTCCAACAAAAACGTAAACATAAAAAGAAGAAACGATAAAATCATTCTAATATCCAGCATTAGTCTGCAGAAAGATAATAAATTAATAGAAAATAAGAAAAACCAAGAATGGTTTTAAGAAATTTAAAATTTGAGTATCATTCATCAATGTGCCAACTTTCAGAATCCTGATTGTTCATATATATATATATATGAGGTTAAGTAAATAAACAAATGTGTTTATTTTTATATGGCTTTAAGCCGACAATTTTTGGAGGATATGTGCTTAATTGAAGTCATACCTAATTTTGAAAATTAATTAGTAATTAATGAATTTAGGCGGGCATATATGTTCAAATGTAAGGCTAAACAAATCGAGAAAATGTCAATCCCTGTCGAAATGTACATTCAGGGATTGATATTTTCTCGATTTGTTTAGCTTACATTTGAACATATAGCCGCCTAAATTCATTAATTACTAACTAATCAATTTTCAAAATTAGGTATGACTTCAATTAAGCACATATCCTCAAAAAAATATATATATATTATATATATAGAGAGAGAGAGAGAGAGAGAGAGAAGAGAGAGAGCCTAGTGAAAATGGTTGAGCAGGGCAAATGTGGAAATGAATACAAGAATAGCTTTGCTATATATTACTCAATAAAAATGTGCAGTTACTTCCCAAGATGTTCTGTTGAGAAGACAAGCAGCTAATTCGCCGCTTTGAAAACTGGGTATAACACGCCTTTAAATTGTATTGTATATCCTAACAATTAATATATATATATATATATATATATATATATATATATATATATATATATATTTGAAAATGGTTTTAAAAAGCGTGTGCATTGTGAGATGTTATAATAAATACAATTTCACAATTTTTTTTTTCCCCTCTGAAAAAGATATCTTTTTTTCGGTCACATCTCATCAGAGAAGCATACCGTGACACTAATGTTTGTACGAGGAATAATGTGTAAAATCCGCAGATGTGGAAGTAAAAAAAAAAATTTTTTTAAATATATATATATATATTACGTAGCAAAGTTGTGAGAACAGGCAGAGTTATTATCAACAATATTATTGTTGGAGGAGTGGTTGTTGGATCCGAATAACAGTAAATTGAAGGATTGTTTTTATATATATATATATATATATATATATATATATATATATATATAAAATGACGCAGAGAAGTGCTCAAATATTGACTAGTAGAGCAGGATAATTGATAAAATAAATAATTTTTTACCGGCTTTTAATGACAGTATCATGAATGTAAGTTTCATATATTTTTATTAAAAAAATATATTAACTTAAAGTAATTAGACTCTCCGGGGGAGGTAAGTATATATATACAAGTTAATATAGCCTAGACATTGAGTCAACACCTGATTACTGACGGTTTCTCACCTATGCGATCTTCAGACCAATATATATATATATATATATATATACATATATATATATATATATATATATATATATATATATAAGTAGTCAAACAGTGTGTTTGAAAATGGCGAAGGCCGACAATTTGTGGGAGATTATGTGCTTAATTAAAGTCATACCTAATTTTGTTAATTAATTAATTATAACTAAATGAATTAGGCGTGCATATCGGTTTAAATGTAAAGCGTAAACAAATCGAGAAAAAGTCATCTCTGTATGTACATTTCAGCCCATTAGGCCTCATCAGAATATATATATATATATATATATATATATATATATATATATGTGTGTGTGTGTGTGTGTGTGTGTGTGTGTATGTGTGTTTATAACTGTAAGTTCTTACATACAAATTAACGCATATTCAACATATATGCGTTTACGGATTTATATATATATATATATATATATATATATATATATATATGTAATTATATATTATATTATATATATATATATATATATATATATATATATATATATATATATACCTAACCCTAAAGAGTAGTAAATGTTCATTATTTCTCGGATCTTCAGAAGCAACAAAAACCTATAACTATCTATTTTGTACTCTACTGAAAAACACGTGAGTATGGCAGTTTTCCCATTTATTTTACTAAAGTTCTTTACGCTGGAAGAATATTGATTTAAAAACGAATTCCAATTCATTTTAAGACAATAGATATGTAGTGGATGCGTCGTAATCTATTTTATAATCCATATACTACAAATCATAGAACATTAACTTCCCTCTAGGAAGTAATCTAAAAGTCATTCATATATCTTACTTTTTATTGAGATTTAAACCAAAGATGAACAAATAGCCGAAAAAGGATATACTTTCGTAAGTGGGTTACCTGGTAATTTGGTATTAGGAGGATTCTAAACTGGTCTTTTCTTCCAACGGTAAAATATTAGAGAGTTTAGGTCCGATTTGAGAGCTCGATGTTTAATTTTTTTTTTATAAACAGAGAAATATAATTAGTAAAGAAAAAAAGTATTTTGCGGTTATGGTACCATTTCCACTCACAGGTATCTGAATATACCCATGAGCTTCTTCAGACCGCTATTTTTATTGAAGAGTCTTTTCCATAAAGAGAGAGGTCAAATACTTGTGAGTGGAAATGGTACATAAACGCATAATAGCCGATTTCTAAGCTTTTTTCTTTACTAATTATATTTCTCTGTTTATAAAAAAATTAAACCTATTTTTTTAATATATTGCTTTGTTTTATATAATTATTTTAATATTTTTTAAATATTTTAATATATTTTAATAAAATTTAATATATTGCTCTTTTTTTATATTTTTTATTATTATTATGCTTTTTTTCTATATATTATATTATGTTTTTTGTATTTAATATATTTTAATATATCATTCTGTTTATTAAACATGTTTTTTAACCATATGTACAGGGAGTAATGGGAATGAAGAGATACTCCGCACTCCCCAGTGCTCCAGATTAGAATTACGAACTGGATTCCGTGAACAAAAGAACAAAATACACCGAATATTCACCGATTATTCTTTATTCTCTAACCGTAACTGTCATCAAACATCATTCTATTTCTCAACTGTAAGCGTCTCAACTTTTTTTTTTCAAAAAAGTTATTTTTTCGAACACTTCAAAACTTTCCGTATTTTTACCGTTTTAACTTCAAATATCAAACATTTACCCTGATGAAGGCCGTTTTTCTTTGTATACTTAAATATTTTATAATTTTCTATTATTATTATTATTTTATTTTATATCTAAAATAATAATAAATAGAATACAATGTGTATATGAAAAAACTCCTGGTAAAACACGTGTTGGTAATTCATTAAATCGATTTTATCCATTCAACATTTTCCTTCCTTTATTTATTTATCCTTTCAACATATTGTCGGATTCATTTTCATTTTTCAACTAACATATAACTGTATATATAAAAAAAAATTCTTAAGAAACAACAGAAATGTAAATATTAACGTACAATAAACGTGTTTCTTGGGGCATAAACCTTTTCACAAACGTTTTCACTTGATATTGAGAAGTTTTGTAGAGAATGAAAAATATGAACATTACTTGGTGCAAGATCCGATAAATGTGGAGGATGGGATAGAACAGACCAGCCTATATCCAATATTTTTAGCATGGAGGCCCGTGGCCTAATGGTTAGAGTCGTAGGAAATGGACTCGTCGACCCGAGTTCAATTCCTGGACGAAGCTGTTTGCATTTCGCTAATACCCTGGGAAAAGTATGAACCCAATTCTCCCTCCAGTTATAGATAAATAGTAGGGCAGACTGAGCTCTTTAACCATGGCTAGGTAACCAGACTAGGAGAAGGAAAACTCTTAATTCAAACCTGTTAAGCCCGCTTAAAAATGACCTTGTGTCGCTTTCTGCTCGCGGATGGTTGGTAAATATATATATCCAATATGTTTTCCTGCGTGATTCTTGCTGAAGGTTGACCATGCGTTATGGAGAAGCACAAACTTTTTCCCCTTGCCGTGTGCAGGGCATTTTCTTAGATTTTCATGCACATGTTGTAGCTAATGAGGTACAGGCTTGTATTGAGTGTCCCAATATGCCGTTAAAATGAATAGAATAAAATGAGTGTGTAGTATTAAACATTTTAGTTACATATTAATTCATGTGAGGTGGCTTAAAAATGATACGTTTTTTACTTAGGCATCTTGGTGCTGTGGACCCTCGGGCACTGTCCGATTGACCGACCGCTCAGTCTGCTCCCAGTTAAGAAATGAAATTTTTTCAGTTTTTATATTTTCTGAACCTCTAACCAAATTATTTTTAAGAGCTGCTTGGTTTAATCATGAAGTCTCTGGGTTCAACGTTACCAAACATTTTTTTTTTCAAATTGTTGACATTCATCTTTGAAGGTAGCAATATATTGCCAAACTCTTGTCCATTTTATTTCAATTTCTTTTCTTTTTTTCTTTCTTTTTTCTTCTAGTCAACAATCAATGAATAGTGAACGTTTCTCTCCCGTTGGCCATCAAGTGATATTTTCCCGCCAGAAATATTTCATGCACGTGATAGAGACTCAGCAACGACGAATTTAATCAAGTTTCCACAACTCTCACGGGAATTCAAACCGATCTTAACGTTAAATCATCCCATCTTTTCCAGCCCTTTATAGTTTCTTTTTGAAGAATTTGTAGCACAGTTTCCAGTACATTATTATTATTATTATTATTATTATTATTATTATTATTATTATTATTATTGGTTTTTCACACCAGCGTTAGCTGATGGTCTTTCACTGGAGTTTGAGTGATAACAAGTCTCCTCAGGTCTCCAGGACTCTCCTGATTATTTCAGCTGGTCAACAATGCTGTTGTCTGGATGGTCTTAATTTTACCTCTGATTTCCAATTCCTCTAGTCTATTTTCCAAGCTTTTGAGGACAGTTCCAAGTGCTCCAACTACTATTGGTATCCTTTTCACCTTTATATTTTTTTCAATTCTCTAGCGAGATCTAGGTAATTGTTTATCTTTTCGTTCTCTTTCGTCTTCACCCTGTGATTGGCTGGAACAGAAGAATCTACCAGTTGACAAGTTCACTTTTTTTGTTAAGCAATATTAGATCTGGTTGGGATAAGGCGATTTGTTTTATCTCATAGTTCCAGATAATTTTATGCGTTTTATCCTCAAAACAGATTCTGGTTTATGCATATACCATTTTGTATTATTATTATTATTATTATTATTATTATTATTATTATTATTATATCACTCGTTACGAGTTTTCACACCAGCATCAGCTGGTGGCCTTTCACTAAAGTGACAAGCCTCTTCAGGTCTCAAGGACCCTTCTGAGTATTCTAGTCTATCTTAACAATGTTGTCTGGATAGTCCCGATTCTTCCCTAAGTCATTGTCAAGGATAGATTCTTTATTGTGTATATGGCTCTCTCGTTGATTTCGACGCATGAGGGTTCATCAAATGAACAACACACACAGTGGTTTGTTTATAGTGGTGAAAGCTTGTGTTGGACCATCCACACTTTCTGGCACAGTCGATAGGAAATAATTGGTGCACAAGGAATGTCACAAATCCAATCAACGGCTTACCTTAGGGTTTTTTAATTCAGGGTTTTCTTTCTCCTAGACTGGTTACCTATCCAAGGTTAAAGAGTCCAGTCTGTCCTACTATATTACCCACAGTTGGAGGGAGAATATACGGATTCATTCCTTTTCCAAGTTTATAAGCGCTATGTGAAATGCAAATAGCCTTGTCTAGGATTTGAACTCTGGTCGACGAATCCATTTCCGACTTATCATTATGCCACGTGCCTCCATATTGTGTATATATCATTTCTCAGAACAGCCAACTTTTGCACAATTCACGGTGGATCAGATTCTTTGCCTGGTCGTGTTTCTTTTGGCCTAGTTAGTTGAATTCGCTTATTATGTGATAAACTATTTCGTCTTTATCCCACACAGCCTACACTTGTCATATTCCTGCGCATTGTCAACCTTCGCTACTGCCAGTGTCATTGCTACTGACATCAATATAATTATCACATACATCTGCATTTATTAAGATATTCAATTTGATTGTTGGTATTATAATATATTCATCTTTATGGATTGACTACAAACATTAATTAATGTGTACAAAAGCAGAAGTCAATAAAGAAGAAATACTTTATCTAGTCAAGATATTATAGCATTCTCCAAAATTACCTGGTTTAATCATGATAACGTATATAAAGTGATCAATTTGTCACAGCGAGGATTTTTCTTTCCTATACGATTGCCTTACCTTTCTATGCGAGATCTTTCAATAGACCATTTGAAGGAAGGAAGCCATTTTAATTTCTCATTTCTCTCCATTCCTATAGTTAATTTAAGCGAGACAACTCCAATAACAGAAGTCAGTGACTTATTTTTCCCCAATGATAACGTATTAAATCATTCTGAATAAATTCAATTATATTTGCTGTTGGTTGTAATTAGTAATATAATAACAGAAACGTATACATTTACCAACACTTCTTAAGATCAGAATGTGACACAGCCTCAATTTTTAAGTGGAGTTTAACTGCTTTAAATTCCATGTTTCCATTCCCCTAGACCAGTTGCCATACAGAGGTTAAAGAGCTCAGTCTGTCCATAGCTGGAGGGACGATTGTTGGATGCACATCTTTCCCAAGTGTATTAGCGCTATGGGAAGTAAAACCAGCCTCGTCCAAGATTTAAACTCGTGTATCCGTTTTCACATATTTCCACTATATTTGGCATCCAATCTTAGTGTATTGGTTAACAAGCTGGTCTGGCAAATCCATTTATTTTTGAATAGTGAGTTCCATTCTCGCTGTATTCCCCATGCGGCGTTGTGTCACATCCTACCCATGGCAAACGGGGATGGGTAAATACCCGCTTCCATTATTTCAGAAACTGAATGGAGGACATAAAACAACAGATCTTGCATTTGAGAATGGAATGCATATTTTTGTGTTTCCCTTCCCCTCAGACGACCAAACGTCACTGGCATAGCAGTGACTATACTTCTACTGTTTTTAAACATCATTTTATTGTCAATGATTTATTCGGAATGGCACCATAATGGCTAGGTCTGCACAGAAAAATTAGAAGCTGTTTTTTTTTTTTTCAAATTATAGAAAATCGTAGGAACTATTAGAAATGTAATTCCAAGAAAAATAATTAATTTAATCATTGCTTAATTGGGTTTTGAAAAAGAAAGCAAACAAAGTTTTGCTTAAAATATATTTAAAAATCATTTTTGTTAAAAGTCAAAGTTTGGTTTCTTTGTTTAATGCCAAATCAACATTCGTAGATCATTTAATGTCAAAGCCATCCTTGCAGAAAAACAGTAGTAGTACTATTTAACTCATACTTTTCATACCTTTACCGAGGGTATTAGTCGGAAATTGAACGAAATAGCATGACTGGAGTTCGACCTCATTATTCACTATGTAAGGGAGTTAATTATTTTTTGTTATTACGCAACAATTTCGTTAGTTGTTAGGACTGCACTTTAATTATCTGTCACCGCGTATAAAAAATAACGACAAAAAGTTTTCTTCGTGCTGACGAGCTATTAAACTAACAAGATCGTGTGCTCATAAAAAAGGCTAAGAAAATGGGTTGAAAATACTTTTTTTTAAATCAGTCAACCCCGAACGTTTCCATTTCATGAAATATCAGTCATGGCTGGAGTGAAAACGATCATCTTTGGATTTTTAATAATATTTTATTACCGCAGGTATTATTTGAAGAAAAAAATCAATTTTAGTCTGTCTTGATTTTTTCATAACACCCAAAAAGTAATAATGGTCAACTCTCTTTTTTGTCTGTTATTTATTCAGAAGAAAAAAATGCCTTCCAGCAAAATGTTCTTTGATATTCATTACTTATTCATTACTTATATTTTTATTGCTTCGTTCATTCAGTTTTACTTTGAATTTTTTTAAGGAACGGAATATATAGAGCTTTTGGCATTATATTTTTTCATATCTAAAAATAAAAGATTTTTTTCCTTTGTAAATCAGGAGTGGTTCTTTTAAACTCCCGTTTGTTTTTTAAAATTAAATTTTACAATTTTCTATTTTAAAAAACATGTAATAATAAAGTTTGTGGTAATAGAGATTTGACTGTAAACCATATACTCTGCGAATGTAGCAAACTAGCACAACGAGAATACAAAACTAGACACGACTGGGTTGGGAAGGTGATCCACTGGGAATTATGCACAAAATTAAATTTTGACCATACAGCAAAATGGTATATGCATAAACCAGAATCTGTTCTTGAGAACGAAACGCATAAAATTCTCTGGGAATTTGAAATAAAAACGGATCACCTTATCCCAGCAAGAAGACCAGACCTAGTGTTGATAAACAAAAAAGAAAGAACTTGTCGACTGGTGGATTTTGCAGTGCCAGCAGTGAAGCTGGAGGAAAATGAAAAAATGGATAAATATCTGGACCTTGCCAGAGAAATGAAAAAGTTACGTGAAAGTGGTACCAATCGTAGTTGGTGCACTTGGAACAGTCCCAAAAGGATTGGAAAAGGGTCTGGAAAGTTTGGGAATCAGAGGAAGGATTGAAATCATTCAGAACACTGCACTGCTGCAATCTGCCAGAATACTCAGAAGAGTCCTGGAGACCTGAGGAGACTTGCTGTCACTCAGACTCCAGTGAAAGACCATCAGCTAATGCTGATGTGAAAACTCAAAAAGAGCAAATAATAATAATAATAATAATAATATAATGGATACGACAAACTGGAGAGATGGTACACGAGACGACCTGGATATGGCTAAGAATGGGAAACCTCAAGAGAGAGGCTTAATCGCTAATAATAACATTACAATACAATGTCGTAAGGACCAATTATATGAAAGTGAAAATAGATAATACACACAGAATTGCAAATGTAGGATTGTTGAGATTTTTTGGCATATAAGGCGTGTGGTAAAAGCCCACTTCTACCTATAGACTCGGCGATAATCATGTGACCCATACTCTTGGCCAATCACTGGCAGTACTCTTATTGTTATTTATATCGGCTGTTCTGTTCTTAGCTACTCACATTGAACCTTCGTGGACGACGGAACATAGGATTATATCACTGGACCTTTGACACTACGTAGGATTCCATAACTCAGGACTTACTTACTTTAAGCCCTTTTTAACTGGCCAAGGATGGCGGTCAGAAACTTAACAAGGATGCGTGGAAAGACGAGACTGTTGATAAGCGAATACATCAAACTGACATAAAGGGACAACAAGACTCGGAACGACTGGGTGGAAAAGATGATCCATTGAGAATCGTCCAAGGAACTAACCTTTGAGCATGCTACCGGATGATAGAATCATAAACCGGAATCCGTCCTAGAGAATAAGACGCATAAAATTGCCTGGGATTTTGAGATACAAAGGAATTAACTAACCTCAACCAGAAGAGCAGAGCTAGCGGTAAATTAACAAGGGAAACATGTCATCTAATGGACGTTGACATTTCGGTGGACTACAGGTTGAAAAGGAAAGAAAACGAAAATATAAACAAATATCTGGACCTTGTAGAGAACAGGAAAAATTGCTAAAATGAAGGTGAAGGTAATAATAATTGTAGTTGGTGACCTTGGGATGGTTCCCAAGGGTTTGGAGCAAATACCGGAGAAATTGTAAATCAGAGGAACAATCGGTACCTTCTAGACAATAGTATTTTTGAGATTGGAAATCTTTAAAAAATATAAAAAATCAACAAGTAATTGGAATTTACCAAGAATCTAAATAGATTTGAGATACATGCAGGTGACCGTGATACCAATCTTAGAAGAGTCCTGGAGATTCGAGGCGACTTGCTGTCACTTAGACTCCAGGTCAAAACCACTAATCAGTTTGAGCTAGAGTGAAAAATTCGAAAGTGGTAAGATGATAAAAAGTAATACCGATAAAAAAAAGAAGTTGAAAAAACTAATGCCATTTATTATTTTATTAAATAAGCGGGAATAAATCTTTTAAAATAATTATTCGGTGAGATAATTGCTTTTACAGCCCATAATTTTATAGTATAATTTAATAAAAAAACTAAAAAAATTTCCAAAAGAAACAAGATTTTGTCCTGGTTAGGTTGTCTGGTTGGTTTTACAGCATGTCAACTCTTGTTTCGTTCTTTTATACTGAGGCCAGACTTTTTGGCAATTATATTGTTTCTTGTAACAATTCTTATTTACAGTTTTATTTGAGGTTTATTTTATGTTTTACGCAGAACGGGTATAATGCGACTATATCGTTGGAGAGAACTCGTTGAAATCTTTTTTTTTAGCATAAATATATTTTTTCTCTCACTCCAATGGTCAAAGCCATATTTATCTCTATTTGTGTTAAAAAAAATTATATAAATGGTGCCTTAAATTGTTAAAAATAATTTCTAATCTTGTAAGACGTAAATATCCTCAGGTTGCATTGATAACCACGCCAACCGGCTGTGTGTAACAAAATGTGATAAAATGGTATCTAGTACATACACATACATACATACATACGTACATAGCATTACAGATCATTGCCGTCCCTTATAATCATACAAAACCACCACCAGAACCTTTCCTCTCATGAGCCCTCAAATGACTCATCAATCCCGCTGCAGATCCGCAAAGTTTGATGCAAGTATTACATAGGCAGGACGTCCTTCCCACTAGATCGGATGGATCAGATGATAAACTTTGATGCTTATGCACCACCATATGTCTCTTAGACCAGAAGCCAACTTACAGCTTGCACATACATACATACATGTTGATTGCAACGTCTTTGCGGATGAATGCAACTCCTTCATTCATTGATCGTCCGTGAGCTCGTTGATGGCTTTTCAGACCTACCACCGACTTGCCTATGTTAAAGCAGATTTGGTACTCATGACGACCGACGTCGATTGAGCCGACAGGCACAGTGTATGTATCACTGTGAACTTTTTATATGACACTTGAGACCACTAGATGTTTGACATACTCTAGAGCAGTACGAGAATGAAAAATCTTCATGTTGGGAATCAGAGTGTGGCACGAGAGAAAGAAGAACTGTAATTGGATTGCTTTCATGCGATTTCATGTGATTAACCAGGCCTGCCTTAGACAAACTGACCCGGTCACACAGATCCACACAACTCTTTCTTGAAAATTATGGCTGTTTCAAATGGTTATGCACCCTATATAGCATGTCCCTCCACCGTCCACGATCGGATGTCAGGGACTCCTAATTACCAACAGGAATACCAAAATACATACATACATAGACACATACATACATACATACAATCAGCGACACTATTGAGGCTTATTTAAGAAGCGCGTGGTGTAATGGTGTAATGGTTAAAGTAATGGGAAATGGACTCGTCGCCCGGAGTTCAAATCCTGGGTGTGGTAATTGCATTTCACTTAGCGCTAATACCCTTGGGAAAGGTATGAATCCTACTCTCCCTCCAGCTATGGATAAATAGTAGGGTAGACTGGGCTCCTCAACCTTGGTTAGGCAACCGGTCTAGGAGAAGGAAAACTCTGAATTCAAAACCTATTGAACTCCGCTTAAGAAATTGACCTTGTGTCACATCCGGCTCGTGCGAAGGGGTTGGTAAATATATATAGATTGAGGCTTTATTTTGTGTTTTACTCAGTGATGTTTACTGCTAGTTTAAACCCATGATATCGTAGAATAAAGCTCGCTGAAATCTTTTTCTATTTTCTGCACTTAAATATTATTTCTCTACCCTCGTCAAAGCTATATTTATTTCCCAATAATATCAAATCAATGTATATAGAAAAACGGCCTCAGTGGTATCGTAGACTATTAATAATAATCATATGTTTGCACACAGTTATACATTTTCAAGTATTCCCATCAAATACTAATAATTTGCACATAAGTATATGGTTTCTATTTGACATAAAGATGGGATCCTAACAGGTATTGCCACTTCGGGTAAAGTGTACCTGGGAGTAATGTTAACGGAATTCTGGAAATATCAGCACCAGGACGCATTGTAGATTCATTTCATTTTAGATTTTCCCTTTAAGGTGTTTTTTTTAAAGGAGTTTAAAAAATGTTAAAGGATTTAATACTTTTGGAGAATTATGTTGACTAGTACAAAATGAAAAACGCCCTCTGGGTGATGTAAAAATAGATTTTGGAAACATATTGCCTGAGGGATGGGAATTAAAAATTCAATGTCAGCGAGTTTGTATCCAAAGTAAATAAAATCATCAAATTCATTAAAGGATTAAAAAATAAAACAATTTGAAATGTAAACTTTAAATATGTATTAAAATAAAACAAACTAAATATAAATATATAATACCAGTCATGTATTTATTAAAACTTGTTTAAAAAACCAATGAGGACTGTCTAATGTTGCATGTTCGAATTTTGAGTGTATCTATTATGTTATGACGATTTTGGGTAATGTGACATAAGCAGTGACGTAATTTTTGTTACAGACAAAAACCGAAAGCGAATCTCCATTATTAATATTAATACTAGTAAAAAATAAAAACGCACTCCGGACGATGTAAAAATAGATTTTTGAAACATATTGCCTGAGGGGTGGGAGTAAAAAATTCAATGTCAGCGAGTCTGTACCCAAAGTAAATAAAATCATCAAATTCATTAAAGGATTAAAAAATAAAACAATTTGAAATGTAAACTTTAAATATGTATTAAAATAAAACAAACTAAACATAGATATATAATACCAGTCATGTATTTATTAAAACTTGTTTTAAAAAGCAATGAGGACTGTTTAATGTTGCCTGTTCAAATTTTGAGTGTATTTATTGAATAAATACACAACATTTTATTCTATGTTATGATGATTTTGGGTAATGTGACGTAAGCAGTGACGTAATTTTTGTTACAGACAAAAACCGGAAGCGAATCTCCATTATTAATAGATAGAATATAGAAATGCAAATATTTCAATGATCCCAATCATATCTTTATTTTATGAAATCAAACAGATTCTTGACATCCTAGAATTCTCCCGTAAAAAATAACATGATCAGAAAAAGATTAGTACGTAACAAACATTTAATAGAGATTGAATGCTAGGTTTAAAAATAACATATAATTTATTAGAGAGTCCCCGTGGCTCGCGTGATGTACTGCGAGATCATAGTAAGTGAGTTCAAACTCCAGTCACGCTAGAATATTTACTTTCGGAATAATTTTTGGAATTTTGGTGATTAAAATAAAATAATAAAAAAAACTCCATGAACCTTTACACCGGAAGAACCCTCCAAGCATGCGCAGGAAAAAGGACCCACTTCCGACCCCAAAGATAATCTCTCAGCCATTCTAACTTAGGCCTTAACTGGGGCGAGACACGACTGCTGGTCAGGAAGCAATTTCCTTACCACGTAGTGGCTGTGACCCGAGAATAAAGAATAAATCCTAAAAACTACCTTTTGTCTTTGTCTCTACCTTTCTTTCCTTCCTTTCAGTGCGACCACCGAATATGATAGGGTTAAAAACAAACCCTAGGAACACGCACCAAAAATAACCAGCTACTTTTTAAACCTAAAATTTTAAACCTCACCCACCAGAAAGCCTTTGTTGCCGTTAATTTAAAGTCTGGCGTATTTAGTAGCAATTCTCAGTAGCTCCATAGTGTGCTTTATCCTGACAGTGTATCTATTTAAATATTATGACGGAGAACGAGAAAGGAAAAAGAGCAAGACATTGTCTTGCCTGCCGGGTCGAACCCGCGTCCTCCCGCATGCAAAAACAAATGCGATTTAGGCACTGGACGGACGCGAGGTTCGACTGATGTGCCCGGATGTTTGGGTAATATACCCATAAAATAACCAAAGCGAGTGGAGCGTGTGTGAGAAGCAGAGAAGCTTTCGGCTTACGTGAGGCGGCAGTCAGAAAATATTATTTTGATGACGGCGACGGATTTTCAGCTGCTGGTCGAAGACTGTATTGACCAAAAGAAAGTTTGGCCTGCGAGAAGACAGTGAACTCGCTTCTTTTTGCCCCCCCCCCAGCAGGAACTTGTAGAAACAAATATCTATTTTCCCCCTCTATTTTTCCTCATTCTATAAATATTTGTGAGTTGTGTTTTTATTGGCTATTTTACCGGAAGTCGTTGCTGCTGCTGCTGCTCCAGTCTATAAATAGAAGCATCTATTCTGTGCAGGTTTTTCCACTAAAGCCATCTGAGGAACCCCTTAACCAGCTAAGGGTTCAATTCTAGCATTACAATTATTTTACAATTATGGCTTAGACATTAAATAATTATAGTTAGGATAGTTAGATGCATACCTTTCCCAAGGGTATTAACGCTAAGTGAAATGTAACTAGCTTGTCCAGGATTTGAACTCAGTTCAAAGTGTCATTTTCATCGACGATAACCATTACACAATACGCCTCCAGTTTTTCGGTGTTGTTGTTGGTGGTAATGGAAACTGGAAACTTCTTCACACACACCTCTAATTATTCCTCGATTTTTATCTGTTATTAATGATCATGCCCCTGTTTGTTTGTCTCTACCAAAAACGAAATCCACAGGATGTTCACCTCAGGATATTTCTTCTTTTTTTTTTTAAATCCCCCACCGTGCTATCAACCTGTGTTCTGTTGTAAACTATAATTACATTTTACTTCTGTGATCATCCGTTCTATTTTAAACCTGTCAATTCCAATTTTAAATTTTATTTTTAGTTATTACCTGTGCAAAAACTACCTGGCGACCTCCATTTTTTTTATAATATATAAATAGAGACTGTATTCAAGGTAGAAAATCGTTTCTTTTTTTTTTATTAAAAAAACAACTGTGAGAACTTTTGCACACACCTAATGATTAATCGATCGACCTTGAACTTCACGAGAGCGAATTGTCAAGTCAGTGGAATCAAGAAAATGCTGGAAGCGTTTAAGAGATGCGAAAATTGGTGGTGTCGGGGGGGATAATGTTATTTATCCAATCAGCAAGCCTTATGTGAGTGTTCAAATATTCTTCATTATCTGTTGCCACTTTAATAAATCTCTTCAAATCACGTCAAATCTCGTCACGTTTTACGACCTTTACACTCTCATCTAAATGTTCATCCTCAAAGCAATTGATGTACGTATTTATTCGTAAAAGCGTTTTGTCTGTTTTATTCTTATCAATAAGAATAAATACTGTAAGATATCAAAATGTTTATGGAGCGGTCAGTAATTATTCGACTTTGTGTTATAAAATAGGTGTAATTATTTGCTAAGCTTAGCTCAGTTGTGGCACAGGGCCACAAATATAGAGCGCTTAATGATAATCAAACTCACTAACAATGATTTGCTAATCTAGTTTGCTTACCATTACATCATGTGATTGATTAAAGATGTAGAATAATCATACTAGTTCCAATTACCGTCGAATCGGTAAGACAAGGCAGCAAGTAGTCGTAACTGAATATGAACAGG
>CM042140.1:12703508-12716008 GCA_023376005.1 Doryteuthis pealeii | reverse complement strand
CCGTTGGAACCGGAACAACATTATATATATATATATATATATATATATATATATATATATATATATATATATATATTGATAATATCTACTTTTCTATTTAAGTTTAGTGCTCAATACCATTGTTATAACATGTATATATAAGTTAGGGTAATGAAGGCATGAATTCAACAGCCTATTCAGCTTTCAAACCAAGTGTTTTCAGATGCTTCATTTCCAATGGTCTTTGAATATAACTGGAATATATTTTTTCAAAATGTCTCTCAGTTATAACATTAAGTAGATATATAGGCCAGACCATTTTATCAAATGTATATATATAATATATATATATATATATATGTGTGTGTGTATGTGTGTGTGTGTGGTGTGTGTGTGTGTGTGTGTGTGTAAAATGAGCGTGGAAGTGAATCCGACAGTATGTTTAAAAAATGAATAAAGGAAAGAAAGTATAGAATGGATAATATAGGATATTTTATTCAATATTACTTACACGTGTTTCGGTCAGGAGTTTATCCCTGTGTATCCATGTTTTTTCAACGAATTTCATTTAAAATAAGGATTTACTCTGATGAAGGTCGAATTTTTTTTGTGTGCCGAACATTTCTACATTTTTCTATTATTATTATTTCATTTCATTTGATTATTTAAAAATAATAATAATTTGAATAATGTACTCATAGATAAACTCCTGACCGAAACACGTGTAAGTAATATTGATTAAAATATCCTATATTATCCATTCTATATTTTCTTTCCTTTATTCATTTTTCAACATGTGTTGAATGATGTGTTTAGGAGTTAGTACTCTTGACATTCAAACGAGAAAATTATTTCTTCTCTGGCAGCCCAAAAATACTAGATTTCACAAGAGAATATATATATATATATATATACGGTTTGTTTAGAATGGCTTTTTGCCGATAATTTTTTGGAGAATAAGTGCTTAATTGGAGTCGTACCTAATTTTGAAAATTAATTAATTAATAATGAATTAGGCGGGAATACCTATTAAATGTATGGCTAAACAAATCGAGAAAAATCAATCTCTGTATGTACATTTCGGCCTATTAGGCCTCATCAGCAGAGCTATAGATAGGAAGGCCGCCCTGTGCGTGATTTGAACCGGACTGCCAAGCTGACAGGCCGATATCACAACCTCTACACCAAACGCACTTCCCAGATTTTACGATTTGTTTAGAGTAGGTTAATATTCCTCTTCAGTGACTTTTATTACACGACGATGTGGTAAGTTGTAAACACGGTTTGTTTAGAATGGCTTTTTGCCGATAATTTTTTGGAGAATAAGTGCTTAATTGGAGTCGTACCTATTTCGTAACTGTCTATTTCTCCGCTGTACAATTTTCAAACCAAGTGGCATAAATAGACAGTTACTAAGTGACATTGACTTCATGTCTTAATTTCGCTATCAATAATGTTGACCAGTCTTTACTTATAAATATAGCAAACCACACACACACATACACACAAATATATATATTTATATATATGTATATATATATGTGTGTGTGTGTGTGTGTGTGTGTGTGTGTGTGTGTGTTTATATAAATATATATGTATATTGTCAAAACATTCGACAGATAATATTAAGAGAAAAATGTTTGTATATATATATATATATATATATATATATATATATATATATTTTAAGAATGGAAATGAGTAACCTACTCAAGTTTCATCGATAGATTCTTCAGGGTTACTTTTAAATTAATCGAGTTTACGATTAATCTTAGGTGTTATAAACATGCCCGTTGGAATGGGACTTAAATTTAGTAGAGGAACGCTTGTTTATATTTTCGTAGATCAGGAACGGTTTTTGATTATTGAATTAAAAATTTGGATTAATTTATGGGAATTATTTTTTCAATTATTATTTAATAAAAGATATGTTATGGGTTGTATTAATAGTTAAAAGGTGAAAATTTAAAATTATTTAATAACTAGTTTAATTTGGTTTGAGAGTATTTAAAAAATACAGGTTGTGTTTGTTACGATAATAGAAGTTTTGGGTAGTTAAATATAGTTAATTATATAAAAAAATATCAAAAATTTAAAGAGATAAAAGTAAGAATGAAAGTAACGGTAAGCAAAGATGCATTGAAATAAAAATAAAAATAAAAGTGGAAAATAAAAAATAAAAGTGAAAATAAAAGTGAAAAAATATATTAACCTCTGGATATTGTGCGCTTCCAACGATCGTTCTTATACCCACCGGTAAGTTAATACTTATACATATATATATATATATATATAATATATATATATATATATATATATATATATATATATTATTTATCTTTAGTTATTATCATTACTATTTATTTCATTATTTAAACATTTATCTGTCTACTCTTTTGTTATTAACCTATACATACATATATATATATATATATATATATAATATATATATATATATATATATATATATATATATATATATATATATGCTCTACTTCGTATTGAGCACTTTGTCTTTGTTATATCGTTGACTTAACCCCTGAATTTTGCACCTCCAACGATTGGGCCCATTTTCACCGGTAAGCTACCTTTTATCTTTATAAATATATAAATAAATAAATAAATATATGCGTGTATATATATATATATATATATATATATATATATATATATATATATATATATATATCAAGCGTCCTAATGTAGATCAATGAATATTTAGCCTGGCACAGTTATTAGCTTAATCTTGATCTGTAACTTTCTCTGTAATATTCTATGTGATTAATGAACAAGCACTGAGTTAAGTGCTTTTGCCTTTTAATATCATTAGGCTACCGAATTAGTAATAGACCTTCATATGTATGACTATACTTACACAAAGCATTATTTACCCATGTGAATATTCATAAATCAATACTTATATATATTTAAATGAACATAGTTCTAAACGAAGTGGTTTTTGGTGTAAAGGTTTGTCATCGTTGGAAAGGGAGAGGGCGAACCGAGTTCAATTCCTAAAGGAGACTGCATTGTTCTAAAACCGTTGGGAAAGCTATGAATCCAACTATTTTCTGTTTCAGTTATGTGTAAATAATGAACCAGACACTTTAACCTTGGAATGGCGATTAGTCTAAGAGAATGAAAACACTGAATTAAAACCTTTTAAACTCCGCTTAAAAATTGACCTTGAAGAGTCTATAAGTTTAAGTGGTAGACTTTAGCACACCTTATACAACCGAAACATTCCAACAGAAGCTAAATATTAATTTTTAGGTATGTAAAATTATTTTCAATGGAGTTAATTAGAAAAATTTATAATTTCTTAAATTTTAAAACAATTAACAAAAATCAGGGATATATGCAATTTTGATTATATTTCAGTAATTTATTCATTAAGCTTTTCGTTTTATAATGATGATGGTGGGTTTTTCCATTTTTATATATTCAAAAATCATTACTAACAATTTTCTTTTTTTTTTTTTTTATGGAAAACCTACAGTAGTGTTGGTAAATATATATTTTTTAAAGGTCAGCCTTACTTTGGATCTAGACATAGATATGTAGACACTGTATGAGAGAGAGAGAGAGAGAGAGAGAGAGAGAGAGAGAGAGAGAGAGAGAGAGAATGGTTAAAGTGAAACGAAAGTCCTGCCATTTTCTAAAGAATCAAGAGATGAAAAAGTAATAAAATCGCTGGTTTCTTTTCCAACATTCCTTCCAGAGGTACATCCACACCAGCTGATGAAGCAAGCAGTCCGTCCACCACGGTAACGGATTCTAATAATCTTCTTAATTGCACCAAGCGTTTACATCGTAATACTATATTTCTTTTAGAATGGCGCTGTTCTTGGCTTATTTTATTCTCAGACGTTTTTTTTTAGTTTTAAAATAATCCTTTTTTCAAGCCCATTCTCATAACAAAAAATTGGAGGAGCGTGCTATAATTGGTACCGTCGTAGGAAATGGACACAGTGAGACGAGTTCAAATCCTGATCAAGGCTTTTTCTCTGAATTATCCACTAAGCTATATGTCCAATTGGACATATAGCCTAGTGGATAAAAGGGTGAGGTTAAGGCAGTTCTAAGTGACAGTTGTCTCTAGATTGCAGGTTCAATCCTGGTCAGGGGCAGCAGTAACCTAGAATAATAATTAACACAGATTAACACATGTACCCCAGCTATAGTTAGCGGAATGAACACAGGATAACCCCATGGACTGAATAAAGGGTTAGGTTCAAATTTCTGTGATGGCTCCTGATTACGACAAGAAGGTTACCGATTACGACAAGAAGGTTTCCGAGTCCGAGATAGTTCCCGAGTCCGAGAGGGTTCCCGAGTCCGACAATAAATACCTGAAGAAGGCCGGAGGGCACATCGGCCAAAACGTTGTACAGATGACAATTATGATGAGGACTATAGTTCCAATAATACAAATATAACTGATCGAGGCTGTTTACAATTCATATAGTGCTAATACCATTGAAAATTGTACGAATCCAACTATTCTCCCTCCAGCTATAGGTAAATAGCAGGGCAGACTAGGTTCTTAAACCTTGGATAGACAACCGGTATTGGAGAAGGAAAATTTTGAATTCGAAACAAAGGTGATTTCTCTTTTTTGAGACATTTTTGTTTTCTTCATACTTGCTGGTCATTCAATCTTTTTCAAATTCATTTCTTAAACACATTTTTAAAAATTATTTTTAAATCTATTTTAACCTAACAGATACTACCACTCCGGGCAGAGTGGACCTGGGAGAAATGTAAATGAAGGGGTACACCACACTCAGTTCCTGAAATGAAACCCCATCACTCGAATCAGTTTACCATCATACCCGGTACACTAAGACCCTCAGCTATCGTCTTCTAGCACGTATATGATAAAAAGGGTTGGAGACAATCATATAGTGATAGAGCTTGACGTGACGAACCGATTGAACAGATGAGACCTCTCCAACCACCCGTAATAGCTAAAGTGGAGTGTTGCATGCCAGGGACTGCTCAGCCATCAGGATTCCGTCCTAGAGCATCACATGTCGCCACCCATGGCCGACATGTTGTCCCTTTGGTGGAGATGGGTCTTACCGCTCGGCAGAGTAGCAGTCAAGATATTCTACAGTTCTAGCCGGATTGTCTCTTGCATTTCCTACTGAGCAGAGTTTACAATAGTATGAATATTATCAGTTATAAATCGCATAATATTCATAAGAATTCTTCATATGTATATTCCATAAGCCCAGTAAGTAATCATCAGAATAGTAGTCATCTTAATTCCGCTATAGCATTATTAATGTTAATTTGGGCTTTACGATATCATCATATCAATTCTGAGACGCATAATACCAAGTGCCGCTATTTTAACGATACCATCATTAATTACTCTTCTGTGTTAATGATAGAATCTTATTATACGGATTGGTTGGCTCAGGCATTGAATTGTCACCCGCAAAATTTTAATTAACTGTCGCCACACAATATAGAAATTTGCTGCTTTACGTCATATTTAAAGACACTATTGATCAGAGCCATTAGATATTGATTATTTCCTGATGGCGTTCAAAGTATGTCAACTGTATTCACTTTCACTTACCGAAAAGCCGTTCAAGAATAGGCACTTTATATTCAGGTGTATTTTAGATTTTAAAAGTACAAACTTACGTATCGATTATGAAACGTAGCGCATTTAGATGCTAATCTATTATTATCGCACACACACACACACACGCACACAAACATACACACACACGCGTACACACGCATACACAGATATATAGGTATTTTGTATTGGAGAAAGAAATATAAAGTAATTGATTACAGGTGTAAGAGCTATTAATTATAATATTTTACCTTGAAAATAAGCGGCTTATACGCTTCTTTGAAACCAATGATAACAAACATCTTCTAATTGTATAGTACACTACAACACACACACACACACACACACACACACATACATATATATATATATATATATATATATATATATATGTAGTCTTTTTTAGCATTGGATAATTGAAAATAAAGTGCACGATTACGGGTGCAAGAACTGTATTTATTATAGTATACAATACATTTAAGGTGCAATTGTTACCATTGGTTTCCAAGCAGCATGTTCCCCACTTTTTTTCAAGACAACGCACCTGTTAAGAAATGCAGTGTATGTCAATTCATCTATATATGTGTGTATTTTTTTGTGAGCCGAATTTTCGTATTTCTCCGCATTATATTGAAAATATTGCGTATATGTTCACATACGCGTACGCACTCGTGTGCCCCCGCATTTCTACACGCACTCTTCCTACCTCTCCTTGTCGCCTCGTTTATTCCTGTCACCTTGTTTTTCCTTTTATCTGCTTATTCTGATTTGGTCAAGATTTTGCCAGCCCCGGATTCTTACTAGGCCCACAAAATAACCATCAAAGAATGAGAATTGAGGGCCGGTAAAATCTTGACCTTCATTAAGATAATCAGATAAAAGGAAAGACAAGGAGGCAGGAATAAACGAGGCGACGAGGAGGCGTAGGAAGCGTGCGCGTAGAAATGCATGAGCACACGGGTGTGTACGCGTATGTCAACATATACGCACTATTTTCACAATACCGCGACGAAATACGAAGATACTGCTCACAAAAAAACATATATAAATGAATTGACATTCAGTGCAATTCTTAACAGGCCCGTTGTCTTGAAGAAAAGTGGCTAACAGGTTTACCAATGGTAACAATTGGCCCTTAAATGTATTGTAAACTAATATATATATATATATATATATATATATATATATATATATATATATATATATATGAGAGGTATCCAAAACTTTGTAGTAACGGATGATTCTATATGTGATTTCAAAGACACACTGTTTTATTATTGTATGATCCATTATGTATAAATACAGTGAATCTTTAAATCACTAAAAAGAGCTCAATGTATAATAAACTTTTTAGATTATATACAGAGCAATATTTATGTTTGAAAGGAAGGAAAAAATATGGAATAACGGTGTTATATATATATATATATATATATATATATATATATATATATATATATATATATATATAGTGGTACTTTGACTTACGAATTTATTTCGTTCTGCTTATAACTGAATTTCCTCGTATATCAAATGTATTTTCCCTATAAAGAAAACTCAAATACCATTGATCCGTTCCACCACCCGCCAATCACCATAACTTTTTGTCACGCATTTTTGAATAAGGAAATTAGCTACGTATTGTATAAAAAGTAAAGAAAAATAGTATGAAATTACTTAACGTAATTTTTGCTGAATTATGGAAGGGCAAGAATTATAAAAAATCTCTTGTAAAAATGATTTGTTTTACACTCTTTAAAACGAGAGAATTTTATAAAGTAAAATCTCTATTGGTCAAATTTGCATTTTTGATGATTTTGTTTCTTGAAGATGTTTTCTCTCCAACGTGATTTATTTCATGGTTGTTACTAGCAAAATAAAAAAACACCCTCTGAGTTTTGAGATTTGAAATTAAACTTTGTTCTGTCCCCCTCAAATAAAATGTTGTACGCATCTATTAATTATTAATCAAATAATTATTTTGAATATTTGACACTTGAATTTGACACAAAATCTTAATTATTTAGTCAAGAGTGCTAGATATCATTGATAGTGCATGTATATTAGGGTAGATTGCTTTTCACTCTTTTTAGAATATCAAATTCTCTCAAACAGGGAAAGTTGTGTGTTGGTATAATAAATAGTGATACCAATGCATTTTTATAGTAAACTTATTTCCAATGTATTTTTATAGTAAACTTATTTCCAATGTATTTTTATTGTAAACTTATTTCCAATGTATGTTTATAGTAAACTCATTTCCAATGGATTTTTATAGTAAACTTATTTCCAATGTATTTTTATAATAAACTCATTTGTATTTTTATAGTAAACATATTTCCAATGCATTTTTATAGTAAACTCATTTCCAATGTATTTTTATAGTAAACTTATTTCCTATGAATTTTTATAGTAAACTTATTTGCAATGTATTTTTAAGGAAAACTCTTAAATATTGCCTGAAGGGATGGGAGTTGAAAATTTAATATCAGAGTTTGTATCATAAGTAAAGCAAAATCATCAAATTTATTAAAGGAGGAAAAAATAAAATGAATCTATTAAAGGAGTAAAAAATTTAAAAAATTGAAATAGAAACTTAGTTCTGATAAATTTAAATATATATTAAAATAAAACAAACTATATGTAGATAGATAATACCAGGTATGTATTTATTGAAACTTGTTTAAAAAACCAATGAGGACTGTCTAACATTGCATGCTCAAATTTTGAGTGTATTTATTCTGTTATGACGATTTTAGGTAGTGTGACGTAAGCAGTGACGTAAGCAGTGACGTAATTTTTTATAACAGACAAAAACCGGAAGCAAATCTCCATTATTAATAGATTTTAAAAAGAAATCAGAGAAATGGCTTATATGTAATATTAAGCTCTGTTCTTAAAAGAAAAATTGAAATAAGTGACAATTTACAATTTTTAATTTCCTATAAAGGTTTAAAGAAAGGATGAAGTGCTATCGTACCAAAAGTTTTGCCATACCTAATATATATATATATATATATATATATATATATATTATATATATATAAGGCGTGTCAATAAGTATCGATATTTGTTGTACTTTTTGGCACACCTTGTATTCTGAAAAAATAACGTTTAATTCATTAATTTTCTTCAGAGTAAAAGGGGTGTCAACAAAGTATCAAGTTTAAAGCTGTATCTACCAAAATAGAAATGAAGAACGAATGGAACGTTATTTTTTCAGAATACAACGTGTGTCAAAAAGTATAAAAAATCTCTATACATTGTTGACACACCTTGTATATATACGTAACGTAATTTGAGTGTAGATATTTATAATATTTTAGGATATATATATATATATATATATATATATATATATATATATATATATATATATATATATATATATATATACTAAAAATGTTATAATTATCTGCATTCGAATTACCTTGCTTTAAGTTTCATGTTGTGTGTACAATCATCAGACGAGCACGTGAGAAAAGTAATTAATCACCCGTAATTATAATGTTGACTATAGACACCTGTTAAGAGGGAAATACACGTGATCATGATTATCCAATTTTGTGACATTTCTGTCTGATGATTGTACTAACCACATGAAATTTCAAGTTACGGATTTCATAATCCTAATAATGATATATATATATATATATATATATATATATATATATATATATATATATATATAATTGAATCATATTACCACGACCAGACAACTCGGCAAACACCATCTGCGACATCCGGAGCACTGGACAGCTGTTTCGACCTCCTTTGGTCTCATCAGCAGTGCATACCACAATATCCGCCACTAGAGATTGAACCAGTGGACCACAAAGTGAAGAGCGGGGACTCAACACACTGGGCCACCAGCACATGCCACAAACGGAGAATGCCAAATTAATGTTACCATTGACTAGATGATTTGGCATTCTCCGTTTGTGGCATGTGCTGGTGGCCCAGTGTGTTGAGTCCCCGCTCTTCACTTTGTGGTCTACCGGTTCAATCTCTAGTGGCGGATATTGTGGTATGCACTGCTGATGAGACCAAAGGAGGTCGAAACAGCTGTCCAGTGCTCCGGATGTCGCAGATGGTGTTTGCCGAGTTGTCTGGTCGTGGTAATGTGATTCAATTATCAATTATGTATAATTCCTCTATCAAATTTAATATATATATATAATATATATATATATATATATATATATATAACCATGATATTGTCAAATCATGGCTATCCACAGAAGCAATGGACACTCGGGAGTACGGCGCACCACCTATTTTGTCAGGAGAATTTGCCCAACGATAACAAAGGTAGCCGTTAAGTCAGCCATACGGATGTGCGAGGAATGCCAGTCCATAGACCCAGCATCGATCCACTGGGAAAAGAGAAAGCTGGAGGTAAACAGGAACTGGCAGAGGTTAGGAACGGACATAACACATACAAATTCCAGGGCGATTTGCAGACTTCTGGAGCGCTTACCTCTATATTATATATATTCTAGTAGTGTCTATTATAGCAGTGACCAGGTTTGAATTCAGAGTGTTTCTTCTCCTAGACTGGTTGCCTAACCAAGGTTAAAGAGCCCAGTCTGTCCTACTATTTACCCATAGCTGGAGGGAGACTAGTTGGATTCATACCTTTCCCAAGGGTATTAGCGCTATGGGAACTGTGGCTTCGTCCAGGAATTGAACTCGGGTTGACAAGTCCATTTCGTGCGACTCTAACCAGTACACCACTGTATTTCCTATAAGAAGGCTTTCGGAACAAGTTAAACATTGGTGGACGCCCGGTTGATTTTTTGAACCTATACTCTTCAGGATTTTGTAAAATGTTGCAGATTACTGTTCTAGACCTCTTAAATATCTGACAATTATAACAAGTTTTTCAACAGGAGTCCGTTCAATTAACAATAGTAATCCCTTTCGTTCAGCAATCTGCTCACACAGTAACCGCATTCCTCTGACGTTCGTTGTTCTTTACCCAAAACACAGTAGTTCGCCGAATTCCACCTCTCTCACAGACACTTGCTTCGTTCCTGTCGTACGTCATTGCCCTCGTCAGCAAGACTCGAACGCGATTGCGCCGTGTGTTAAGACAGGCCTTAAATAATGACACTAACATTCCACACCCGGGTCAATCGCACAGTGTAGTGATTTACATGCCCGCAAGTCTCCTTATTATTCTGTGATAAATTTTACTTTTGCTTATATCAACAAAAGCCCGGAAGAAGATCTACTAAACAGATTGAAACACTGCAGCATTGGCTGAATAAATATCATTCATTTTATTTGAACCTGTGTTTTTTCAAATTTTTCACTATATTACATACCGTCGGATTCACTTCTATTTTTCTCTTCACAAACACACACACACACACACACACACACACATATATATATATATATATATATATATATATCATTCTAAATACATGGCACCTCTTTTGTGCAATGGTTATATTTGACGTAAATGTTTTATGATTCTTGGTAACACCAATGCGTTTTAAATCTGAATTTATGACTTCAGTTCCTTGGTGAAAGAAGCTGAGAATCAGATGAAGAGGAGATGAGGCTGTCGATCGGATTTTTGATAAAAGAATGACTGTCCACTTAAAGTACGATATGGTAGGCGGTAATGCGGACACGTAGGTGTGTTTGAACACAGCAACAAATTACTTTTCTTTCGCACCGTTAGGGCTAACAAAACAAAAATAAAATAAAAGCAAAACATTTACATGGCAATTAAGACAGGGAACGGCTTCGGGAACTCAAGTTATCAAAAGTCTAATCGTTGCTTTCATGTCGCTGATCAAAAAGATCCGGACAAATAAATAAAACAGGTCGGCTCTCTGATGTCGCTAATATGAACTGACATTCTCTTTTATTATTAAAACAAACACTTCTAAATTATTAACACATCTACACTCACGCCCACACGCACACAATACACAATACACACACACACACACACACATATATATATATATATATATATATATAAATATATACCAACCTCTGCACGAGCAGAGTGTGACACATGGTCACTTTCTTACGCCCTTTAAGTTTAACAGGCTTAAATCAGAATTTTTCTTCTCCCACACTGGTTGTCTAACTAATGTTAAAGAGCACAGCCCGCCCGACTATTTACCAATAGCTGGAGGGGGATTAGTCCAGGATATTAATTCGGGTCGTCGGGTTCATTTCCAATGACAGTAACGATTGCATCACGATCCTATGACTATTATATATATATATATATATATATATATATGTTCATCATAAAAGCGATGTTTCCAAAAGAAAGTTAGTTATAATTAGATGTATCTAAATAAATTATTTTTTCGGTCAATCCTCATCAGAGAAATACATTGAAAGTAGGAAATACGATGGTTGGAATAATTGAGAAAAAAGTAAATTTTTTCTCCTTTTTCAATAAGAACGAGAAAATAAGAGAAATTACGAACCGTGCGGAGGGGTTCGAAAATTTCTGGTTCCACCACACGAAAGGTTGAGGGTTGAGGTGTTGAAGAGAAGCAATTGGTGAAACTGGTTTTGTATACACAGAGCTGGCTGGATACGATATATATATATATATATTATATATATATATATATATATATATGTATTGTGTGTGTGTGTGTGTGTGTGTGTTTGTGCTTGAGTTACCTCAGTTTATCAGGTCAAGGAGAGAAAGAACTAACCAATCTTTTAATGACAGGGCCCCTCAATTCTAACTCCTGTTTCTGCCTGTTGCTCCCGCGACTGTCTGAGACCCGCTTTAAATTCACTAGTCTTCTCTGTGAGTCGCTTTCTCTTCTCTTGATTTCATCCCAAGGCTCCCATCAACCCTCTCCTTTATTTCCGCCATCTCCATCGGGGTGGGGCATTTCCGTTTCCGCTTCTAGTATTTCCTCGAAACCCTCAG
>CM042140.1:12683508-12698508 GCA_023376005.1 Doryteuthis pealeii | reverse complement strand
ACCATTTTTATTAGAGAAAAAAAAAGAGATGTAAAAAAATAGACTTTTTTATTCTAAAGAAAGAAAGGGAAGAAAAAGGACACCCTACACAGAAAAATATTTGAAAGAAAGAGAGTAGAGGAAACACACACATGATAACTAACACTTTCAAGTTTTTACGATCATCAGGTAATTACTAAATTTTGAAGAATATTACAAAAGACTTAGAGATTTAGCTTTATAGTCTATTTCAGGGAGCTTAAACAAAGTGTCTAACTCTCCCGACCCATCAGATGTGAATGATGAATTCTTTATTACTTTAAAGGCATTTGAAAATAGATTTCTTTTTAAAATATTAATAGTCCTGTGATATGAATTCAAAATTAAAACCTTGATATTGCAAAAAAGATGTGTGTTAGTTTCAAATATGAGCACTTCCGCCACACTTATCTCGGTCACCGAATCATGTATCTATTATTGTAACATTTTTGAAAAAAGAAGACATATTCCAAGTTCAACACCAGATGAAATCTCTTTTGAAGAATATTACAAGTCCTACAAGTGGTTAAACATAGAACTAACGGACTAATTTACTTTATAAATGTAACTTGGCAAAACTTCCAAACGGATTGCAGTTTATTTAATTTACAAAAATTCCTTAATATTAAAAGGTGTCCTAATAAGTGTAACAGAGACCTATTTTCACATATATTGATCTATCGTGGTGTAATGGTTAAAGTCATAGGAAATGGACTCGTCACCCCGAGTTCAAATCCTGGACGTGGTAATTGTATTTCACTTAACGCTAATACCCTTGAGAAAGGTATGAATTCTACTCTCCCTCCAGCTATGGGTAACTAGTAGGGCAGACTGTGCTCTTTAACCTTGGTTAGGCAACCGGTCTAGGAGAAGGAAAACTCTGAATTCAAACCTGTTAAACTCCGCTTAAGAAATCGACTTTGTGTCACATCCTGCTCGTGCGGAGGGGTTGGTAAATATATATATATTGATCTATCGTTTCGTAAAACGTACTTCAATAACCATATAATATATATATATATATATATATATATATATATATATATAATATTACCAATCTTTCCGCACGAATAGGACAAGAAACAAGGGAAATGTTTAAGCGGAGTTTAACAGGTTTTAATTCAGTTTTCCTTCTCCTAGACAGGTTGACTAACCAAAATTAAAGAGACTAATCTGTTCTACTATTTACCCATTGGTGGGTGAGAATAGTTGGATTCATACTTTTGCTCAAGGGTATTAGCATGTAAATGCAAACAGCCTCGTCCAAGATTTGATCTTGTTTAGCCAAAACCATTTCCTACGATGATAACCATTACACCCCGCGCCTCTATGTATTTTCGTATTTTCATATATTTCGGCATTTCATTTATTTTTATTTTTTGGTGTTGTTGAATTTCTAAAACACCTAAAGCTAAATTCAAAAATTTGAATTATTAAATTATTAAATTTTGAATATTTGATTTTTTAAATGTTTGAATGAATAAAATAATTAAGCTTTTCCTCATTTGAGTTATGTAAGTGGTCAATATTTTAGAAAAAAATATTCTTCTGTTGGAATTTGAATACGGTCTCTTATATTCTATTTAAAAATGTTTTGTTGATTTATAAATCTGATCATAGCAATTTTGTCCTCCAAGCAGAAAATAAATTGATTTGAAATGTTTTTATATCCGATTGAAGATTTCCTTTGATTAGCATTAAAATTTAAAAAGTACTTCCCATAAGTATTTGAACAAGCAGAAAATCTGCTTTTATCGTCTAAAATTGCAGTGACTATTAAGGATATTTATAATCAAAATAAGGAGATTATGGTTGCTGCCCAATGCTCCCTGAACACTGTCAAAACAACCAGACATGAACTGGAGAATTGCAATGGAGACTACGAGTGTGTAGCTAGAAGAAAGCAACATAACAGCCGATCTGATTGCGTACGTACAGCAGAATTCCGAGAATTCTACAGAAAAAAATGTTAGGACCCTCAGATGCCTACGTGGAGTTGCTAAACATTGCTGCCCAATGCTCCCTGAACTGTCAAAACAACCAGACATGAACTGGAGAATTGCAATGGAGACTACGAGTGTGTAGCTAGAAGAAAGCAACATAACAGCCGATCTGATTGCGTACGTACAGCAGAATTCCGAGGAATTCTACAGAAAAAAATGTTGGAGGACCCTCAGATGCCTACGTGGAGTTGCTAAACATTGCTGCCCAATGCTCCTGAACACTGTCAAAACAACCAGACATGAACTGGAGAATTGCAATGGAGACTACGAGTGTGTAGCTAGAAGAAAGCAACATAACAGCCGATCTGATTGCGTACGTACAGCAGAATTCCGAGGAATTCTACAGAAAAAATGTTGGAGACCATCAGATGCCTACGCGGAGTTGCTAAACATTGCTGCCCAATGCTCCCTGAACACTGTCAAAACAACCAGACATGAACTGGAGAATTGCAATGGAGACTACGAGTGTGTAGCTAGAAGAAAGCAACATAACAGCCGATCTGATTGCGTACGTACAGCAGAATTCCGAGGAATACTACAGAAAAAAATGTTGGAGGACCCTCAGATGCCTACGTGGAGTTGCTAAACACTGTTGCCAAGCCCTGGATAACAAGGGTAGCCAATGGTAGGCTATATGTATGACAGTAGGATTCGGCCCCCTGATACACCTCTCGGAAAAGTCAAAAATTGTTGTTGGCGAATTTTTACGACTACACCAGTCCCAATGTTTGGCCTCGGAACTCCCCAGATCTTAACCCCATGGATTATTATGTATGTGGCGCTGTTTAGAAAGACACTAATCGCCGTGCCAGTACTACAGAAGCCCAGTTAATTGACTAGATTAAGGTAGTGTTTCCCAGGGAAACTGTTACATCAGATTGATCCAGGTTCCGGAGCAGGATTGAGGTCGTGATCGACCTGTTGACAGTAGTGTAATTTCCATGCCTATTTAATTTCCTTACAATCCATTGAATTTTGTAGTTACCAAGCACTTTTCCTTATCTCTCTCTCTCTGCTTCTCTCTCTCCTCCCCTCTCTCCTCTCACTCTATCTCCATATATATATATAATATATATATATATATATATATATGGAGAGAGAGAGAGGAGGAGGAGAGAGAGAGGAGGAGAGAGATAGGAGGAGAGAGAGAGAGAGGAGAGAGAGAGAAAGAAAAAGAAAGAGTGAAAGAGAGAGAAAGAGAGAAACCGAAAAAATAAAGAGTCATAGCAGTATGGGTGACAGATGTTGTCAAAGGGAATAGGCTCTTTTTAATACATGACGTTTATAAATATATTAGTTGAGCGAAGTTTAATTGAACATTACATCTTTCAGTTATATGTTTATTTACTTTCACCCACAAGTATATATATATATATATATATATATATATATATATATATATATATATATATGTGTGTGTGTGTGTGTGTGTGTGTGTGTGTGTGTGTGTGAAAGATCCATATGAATGAGGTTTTGAGTATGATTATTTTGTACACTTGAATAACAAAACTAGACAGAAATAATCGACCAAATTCCATTCGTGCCATGATATGTTGATATATCAACTCAGAACAACTCCTTGTCTGTCTGTCTGTCTGTCTCTCTTTCTCTCTCTCTCTCTCTCTCTCTCTCTATATATATATATATATATATATATATATATATATATATATATATATATATAATAAGCAATAGTATTTCTTAAAAACATAAAGTCCAGGTGAAAGTATTTTTGCCAATTTTTTTATCATTTCATACATTTTGGAAGACATATTTTTGAATCATTCATATATATATATATATATATATATATATATATATGTGTGTGTGTGTGTGTGTGTGTGTGTGTGTGTGGAAATGGGATGACTTACCGGTGAAATTAGTCCCAATGGTTAGTTGATACAAGATTTACCATAATAAGTCAGCGATATAACAAATATAAAGTGCTCAATACATAAGTAGAGCGATCGGGTGAAGATCCTTATGGTGAACCTCGAGTAGGTTATCAGTAATATAATATATATAATATATATATATATATAATATGTGTGTGTGTGTGTGTGTGTGTGTGTGTGTGTGTTTGTGTGGGGGGAGTTTTCTTTTGGGTTCAACATAAAATCGCTTTTTGAAAAGGTCTCTTTCTTTACGCCTCTAAACAATTTTCTGGGGAGCATGAAATATAGCTTGTCAAAATGATCGGCGATTATTTCTAATAAGGTAAACTAATTTGCATATTTTCATTAAAAGGTGTTTATTTAAAAAATGAAAGGTTAATATAAAAATGTAAGATTGAAAATTAATAATTAGTTTGTATTTGTTTTTAATACTTGTTTTTAATAAACTGTTTCCTTTTTTATTAATAAACCAACGTTCTGTTCCTAGAATTTATAATTATTCCTAAAGAAAATAGTGTTGTTATCAACCTAGAACTGGCAAACTCACCATATTGGAAATCTAACTACCTACCTTAAATGTTAACTCTTTTTTTTTTAAATAATGAGCTTTTTATTACACAAAAATAATTTTTGATTATAAATAAATGTGGCATTATTAATTAGAGGAATATTAAAATAGAAATCAGCAATGAATCTCAGAATTCTCTTTATACTTGAAATCCGTGCAATTATTGGGTAATTCCCACGGGTACAGCTAACATATATGATGGACTCTCCCGTCGATTTCGACGTATGAGTGTTCATACAATGAACATCCAAACAGTGATTTGTTTATAGTGGTGAAGGCTTTGTGTTGGACAAAATCACACTTTTTGGTACAGTTGATAGGAAAGAATTGGTGCATCAAGGGTTGCCACAAACCCAATCAACGACCAAGCTCCGGAATTTTGAATTCAGAGTTATCCCTCTCCTAGACTGGTTACCTATCCAAGGCTGAAGGGCCCAGTCTGCTCTACTATTTAACCCATTGCTGGAGGGAGAATATATGGATTCATGCCTTTCCCAAGGGTATTAGCGCTATGTGAAATATATATATATATATGTACATATGTATACGTATATGTATATATGTATGTATATATATATGTATATATGTATGTATATATATATATATATATATATATATATATATATATGTATATATATATACGTATATGTATATATATATGTATATATATATTGTATATATATAAGTATATATATATATATGTATATATGTATGTATGTATATATAATTATATATATGTATATATATATATATATATATATGTATATACATATATATATGTGTGTGTGTGTGTGTGTGTGTGTGTGTGTGTGTTTGTATAGTAACCCAGGTATGATATTAGACTACATTCATGGGTCAGACTCAACTTTTGTCAAGTAACACTTCGTTGCAATTACTCCCAGATCCATTCTAAGTTCCAATATCTGTTAAGTCCCATGTATTGGCAAATATACCGTTTGAAAGATCTTATTATTAGATAGGATTAATTGACGCTATATAGCTGCATTGAACCTATCCCATATTGGTAACCATATAACTGTGTGCACATTATTCATATCATAAAGGAATACTTGATATTATATGACTGTGCCCTAAGATTATTATTATTATTATTATTATTATTATTATTATTATTATTATTATTATTATTACATTGGACATTTCAAATACGTTACTGTTATTGTGTGTTTTTTAGATAACGTCACACTTTCTTATAGCTTTATTTATATGAAGTTTCGTGGAATTCGCTATGTTTTGTGATAATTTGGTTTCTTAAAAAAAGAAAGAAAATATATCAAAGCTTTTAATTACGGCAATTTATGCGTCAATTTGAATCCTGCATCAAAGAAAGTGTCCTCTTTTTCTTTCCATCCCCTCTCCCCCTCACTCTCTTCGCATTTATCTCTTTACCTACTTTAAACCACTCACAGCGGCACTCCTACCACTGCCCAAACAAAGTACAAAAACTGATGGTTAGTTCATTATAATTGAGCAAAAGGACTCCGATTACAATAATAATAGGACTTTATTAGAATAGAATGAGTTCAGAGGTGAATAAATAGTTATCTTTGAATTATTCCATCAAACAAGTAAGAAAAGTTGGTACAGCTGTGGGGGTAATTTGGTAGGCAAAGAGTTAAGCGTTTATTATTATTACTAGCAAATATATGCACCCTTTGGGTGTAAGTATTTAGGTTTTGATGTAATAAAATATTGTATCAAATTATAAACTATTTAGAAAATGATAAACTGAGGGGGTATAATCGAAAAATAGAACAGCTTTAAATCTAACTCTTCCATCATTTTCCATCACTCCCGTCTTTCATTTTTCCTAATTTATCTATTTCGTTAGATTATGAAGTATTTAATAAAATTAAAGTTCTTTCGTCTTGTTTATGGATTTCTTTTAAGATTTATCCCCGAGATTTTTGCTCAGATTCGTTAAGAGAAAACCAAACAATTAGAAATCAATAATACTAAGCATATATTTATTAAAATCAAATTCTTAATATCAATATGCAAATTAGCCTTCTCGATCACACTGTAAACCGCTATTTTGTTGAATATATAAATATACTTGCATGTCGTTAGTATGTAGATTAATCCAACAGTATTAATAAGGTATAACAATTTTATCAATAATTGAGGTTTAGATAAAAAATAAATTCATGGTGAATGTGACGTCAATAACTAAGGGAATTGTGACTTGAGTAGTAATTTAGTTTCGGTTACAGACAAACACACAATCTCCATTATAATAAGATTATTATTATTATTATTATTATTATTATTATTATTATTATTATTATTCATTTACAAGATTGAATAAAAAGGTTGTACATGCATTCAATAATTATATTTTTTTTTACCTGGATTATCTTCAAAAGTTTCTTACCTGCAATGAAATGAAAAAAGAAAAAGAAACATTAGAAAAATACATTCTACAATTACACGCATTATAACATATGGGATCTTAATTTATATATTAATACACTTATCCCTTAATCTTTCGACCGTTATCATCTTGCAACACACTCTGGTTAAAATTGAGAGCGTCAAAATCGTCAAAGATTTAATGCCAAAATCTAAATTCTGATTATCTAGTGTTACTTATCCGCCGAATGCTTATGTCCTATGAGTGTCGTCATCTCATCTACATAATGGACGATTCCGTTTTTATTATAAAGAAAAAGGACAGGCAACACAGAAAAAAAAAGAAGAAGAAAGAAAGAAAGAATGAAAACAGGGGAAATATATAGAGATGGTATGAACGTGTGGAAGTGATAATGCTTATCTGTTTCAATTGAACATAATGAAAAATATGAAGAGAAGGAAAGAAAGAGAAAAAGGAGTGAGAGAAAGAGTCAAATCAAGATTATTATATTTTTTACATATTGAACTATTTAGCAATTGCTCTAAAATAAACATATCAAACGCTGTAATAATTAAATTATCATACTGTGGTATATCCACTGGTCCTGCTAGTATTATTTTATAGCACATAAATATGTTCTAATTATATATATATTTACACACACACACACACACACACACATACATATATATATATATATATATATATATATATATATGTGTATATGTATATGTATATATATATATGGGTGCTAAACAGTGCTATACTTACCTGCCCCTCGGAGCGGGGGTCCAGTGGCATCGGCCTCTGGACTGGCAAAGTAATTAACGGCGTGAACCAAGGGGGCCATCTCCCCAGGCAACACCTGCCACATTGATTTAAAGGGACGGGGCTGTGTTTATTGCCCAGTGCCTGAGATGCCCCCTTGAGTTGGGATGTACACATTTTTCGTGCCTACCATTCCATGAGCTTCGGTTCGTGGTCCCACATTAAACGACCTTGTCCCATACCCGCATAAGTTGAATGAGAGGTAAATAACTACTAAATGGATAGAGCATTTATATCAAAGGTAGCGTAGACATGGAGTCAATGGCGCTTGGTTTCGGACAATTTCTCGCCTATGCGATCTCCGAAACAAAATAAAAATGAAACAATGATTCATTTTTCTATCGACAATTGAGGGGGCTATGATATCCCGAAATATTGCAAATCATTTTTTGTGGGGGGTGGTATGTTTCATTTCCAACGGTAATTAATTGTTAGTAAATTATATTTTTCAACACTTTCTTTTAATCATCAACATTAATTAAATATTTGTCATGCTGTTGCAGATTGACTGTTTGTTTTGCGCGGGAAGTCGAAAAGACAAAGGAAAATTGAACTGAGAAGACAATAGATAGGCGAGACAGAAATCTTAGTATAACAAAAGAGGTGTGACAAAGGACTCATCTGGACAAACGCTAACTTGAACAAAGGGAAAGGACTTCCGGTCAAGGAACAAAAGAATGAGTGGGCGGTCGTCAGTACTTAAGCGGTCATCGGAGAGACCCGAGGAGACGGCGCAGAGAGCACAAGGTGTCTGACCGTCGATACGGTCGGGCGCTGCTAGCGAGCAGTGAGGCTCGCCCACCACCTTCCACCACACATAAGTAGTCGTAGTGTCATTTTCCATGCCCGCCACTCACCTACCACACACCGAAGAAAATAAAGAAGAGTCATCTTTTGTATACGCGTATCTGTTGTTATTGTTAGCTCACTACTAGATACATCGTCTAGGGGTCAGGAACGATGTCCGCTGTATACCCGCAACGTATACGAGTCAGAGTAGCGTGAGTTTGAAGAAGCCACTATGCAACAATGCCATTTTCTACATATATATTAACCCTTTGCATATTTTTACTTTGTTCCCTCAAGAAATAAGTCCAAGGTGGACGCTTGAGATAACGGATTTAAATTATGTAATACATCTATAATAAATATCTATTAGTATATACAATTGATTCTTAAAATTTCAAGCGCTCAAAAAATTACGGTTAATTTGATATTATTGACAAAGGAAAATAACTTATTACCTTCTATAATTGTAAATAATTATATTATTAAATGGTATCTGTTTTAAATTTAAGATATCACAAACAAACCCTATCACTAGTTAACTATTTTTACTTTGTTTCCAAAAGAAATAAGTCCAAGGTGGACACTTATGGTAACAATTTTAAATAATATAATATACTTATAATAATTATATCTATCTTTATATATAGTTAATTCTTTAAAACGTAATACCCTCTCAAAATTACGGTCAGTCTAGAGCTGTTAATATAAGGAAAAATAACACTTTGTCATTTATAATTTAAATATTTAATTTATTATATTTAATCTATTAGAAATTAAAAAATACACATAAAATATAGTTTTCTAAAATTATTCATCAATCTTTCTAATATATAATTAAAGATAATATTTTTATTTATTTACTGATCTATCTAATTAATTTAATATATTTTATTTTATTTTACAACTGAAAAAAAGCTAAGTAAATAAATTTTCTATTTGACCGTTTTTATTTTGAATTCAAGATAGTTACAGTGTAGCAATATTCACCGGAAGTTAACCAGACAAGATTTTATATATATATATATATATATATATATATATATATATATATATAAATTCAAACCAATTCTCAACAGATACTACAAAGGTAAGAGACAGATTTTATCTTCTCTAATAACTTATAATAACTTAAACTTAACTTTTTATAACTTAAAATATAGATTAATTATATTAACTTGATACTTCAAAGGAGTCTAATAATAGATGAGAAAAACTTTCTATCAGGGACCCCACTCTCAAAAAGTGTTTTAATACTTTTGAGAATGGTCCCTGGGAAAGAATTTTTCATTTATCCCCCTCATTTCATTTATTTTTATTTCATGCATTCATTCATTTTACCATTAATTTATATATATATATATATATATATATATATATATATATATATATATATATATATATATATATATGTATATATATATATATATATATATATATATATATATAGTTGGTCCGGAATATGTAAGAAAAATACTTTTGGTGGATTTTTTTTATATGGACATTTCGAAGGAAAATAAATGTATTAAACATTTTAAAAAGTATTAAAAAATTCAAAATTCAAATAAAATAAGATTAATGGCTTTGCTTATTTATCTCTTTGAGATCCTATCCAAAAGTGATTCGAATCTATTATATGCAATATTGTCTGTTGGGTTTCCGGGTTGATGTGCTTTAAGTTATATTTATATTAGACACGAAAAATTCACCTAAAAGTTTTTAAAAAATATAGATTTATAAAATAAGATAAGTTATTATTAATTATATATAGGGTCTCAGAGGTAGGTAAGCAAACCTGGTAATCTTAATTCATTTGAATTTTGAATTTTGAATTTTTGAATATTTTTTACATTCTTTTGTCCCATGCTTCTAAAAATTGCAGGAAATTTTTTTTCTTATATATTCCTCACTAACAAAGCTAGAAGCATTCGCAAAACCCTTGCAACATATATATATATATATATATATTATCAAGTCCTCTATGCAGCATCCAGTATCCGTGTAGATCATTGCTAGGCGGCCCACGTTTGCATGTATTGGCTTCCACAGGAGAACGTCGCTTATGAGTTCTTCCTTAGTTTTCCAGCATTCTCACTCGGGTGTTTTGGCAATACAGCTGCTTCCTTGTGGGGTGTTGTTTCCATGACTTGTTCAAGATCACATTCAGCATTCTTGTGCAGCTCCCATCTAGCTTATTTTCTAGGCACCTCGTTAGGGTCCAAATGGTGCAGCCATACAGCAGCACTGATACTACAGACTGGAAGAATTGTCGTTTTAATTTGTCAGTGAGATTGGATTTCCATATGACTGATAATGTTTATAGCCGACCATGCCTTCCCTATTCGTGTATTAACATCGCTTTCTGTGGATGAGATATTACTACCTTGGTATGCGAAATGTTCAACTGGGTTCAGAGGCTTACGGTCGAGTGTGGAGATGTCTCCTTTCTTCTTAAAACACATGAACACGGTTTTGTCGGAGATCACGTAGAGGGCGATATTCTTTGCTGCCTTCTCCCGGCTATGTAGTAGTGATTCGGGCTGTACCGGTGTATCTACAAGAAGTGCTAGGTCATCAGCATAATCTGCATCTGTGATAGTCTGTGCGAGATATTGCCTTTTTTAGTATGTGACCTTTTTTCTTTATGGTATCTAATGATGTTCAAAGTACGTAGTCTAGGTATATCATAAATATAAATGGTGTTAATGTATCTCCTTGTAGGTCTCCAGCGGCTATGTCAAAGAAATCTGTGTCTCCATCAGGTGAGCGTACCATTGCTTTAGTGTCTTTGTAGCGCATCATTACAGCGGTAACCGTTTCTTTGCGGAGAACGTATGCTAGTAGTATTTGTTCCATTTTTCGTCTGCGTATGGAATCAAATACCCTAGAGAAATCTACGAATAGCGGCCTTGCCTCTAGATTCTTTGCCCGAAGTCCTTCTATGATCCGACGAATAGTCAGGATCTGAGAGGTTTTGGATCGATTTCTGCGAAATCTGTTTTGTTTTTTTCTAAGGATTTTCTTTATTTCGGGTCAGAGGCGATTAAGAAGAAGGACATTATATATCTTAGCAGTAAGTTATGCCTCTGTAGTTCTTGGCAATTCCGAGGTCTCACCTTTTGGGGAATGGGAGGATGCAGCCTTTCGTCCATTTATATATTCTATTTTGTCTATAGCCTAAGCTATGTCAATGAACTTTCTCATCTTTCATACCCGAGGGTTATTTCGTTAAGACCTGCAGCTTTTCTACCTTTTAGGACTTCGTTGAATTCTTCTGTTGTAAAATCTTTTAGTAGACTATGTACGATTTTTTGGTTATTATTTTCTAGGATTTTTTTGGCAGCATTCTTTCATTTATACATGTAGAATTAAGCAAAAGTCACGTCTCCTGTTTAACAATTTTATTAACGATCATTTCCAGCTTTCTGGTCAACATTTTTACATTTGGATGGCACCGTGGAGTAGTCCACCGAAGTTTTTATTCCAAGTACTTTCGGCACTTCGAAGGCCCATCAACAGGGGTGATGTGTTTGTGTTCCAGTTTGTTTTTGTTTTTTTGTTTTGTTTTTTTGTGTTTTTTTTTTAATGATGGCACTTAAAAGTGCCGAAAGTACTTGGGATAAAAACTTCTATGGACTAATCCACGGATTCCATCCAAATGTAAAAACATTGGCCAGAAAGTTCAAAAAGATCGTTATTAAAATTGTTAAACAGGAGACGTGTCTTTTGTTTAATTCTACATATATATATATATATATATATATATATATATATATATATATTATATATAAAGAAATGGATACAATAGAAACCTACTCGAGTTTCACTATAAGGATCTTCAGGGTTAAATCCACTGAATTAATCGAGGTACCGATTAAATGCAGCCGATCACACGTGTGTTCATTGAATAAGATGTTACATTATAAAGAACGCTTGCTTATCTTTTTAAATTTCACATTTTTGTAATATCGCTGACTTAACCCCTGGATTTCGTGCACCTCCAACGATCGTGCCCATATTCACCGGTAAGCCACCTTTTATCTTTATGAATACACACATATATATATATATATATATATATTATATATATATATGTGTGTGTGTGTGTGTGTGTGTGTGTGTGTGTACATGTGTCTGTGTCTGTGTCTGTGTTTGGGTGTCTGTGTGCAAAGAAAAGGAAAACGTAGCCTGAACGACAAACATTTGCATAAAAACGTTGAATGACTGAGAAAACTCTGCTGGGATGCAACAAAGCAGACCAATATAAAAATTCAGCTTTACGGTTTACGGTTCCTTAACTAAAAGTTCCACGTGTAGATAAACCACTGTGATTAGTTTCTATTAGTACTGCAGTCAACTGTATTATAAATAGTTCAGCTTCCCATCAATACTTATCCCTTGAATTCCTGTCTGAAGATTGTGTTTTATCTTCGAATTAAACCTTTATATACAGATCCGTAAAAAATACTGAGGCAACTATCTTATATTATATATCTAGACCGATAACACACACACACACACACACACACACATATATATATATATATATATATATATATATATATTATATATATGATATCATATATATATATATATATATATATATATATATATGTAGTATATTAAGAAAATTGAAAAAACACAGGTTTAAATAAGTTGAGTGGTAAGTTTATTGGCCGACGCTGCAGTGTTTCGATCTATTAATTAGATCATCTTCAGGGCATTTGTTGGTATATGGAAGATGATAAAAAATTTTTATCACAGAATAACGATTAAAGCAAGTGATAGTCCTTGTTTATCAGTCTGTTCAAAATTTGAAGTCTGAAGAAAGGACGCTGAAAAAAGTGGACGGTTTGAAATATGACGTCAAATATTCTCTTTTATGGTGTGAGTATGAGAGGATGTGATTTAAACCTGTGTTTTTTCAATTGAAAAAGAGAGTGTGTGTATTCAAACCTGTGTTTTATCAATTTTCTTAATATAGTAAATATCGTCCGATTCACTTCCTTTTCTTCACACACACACACACACACACACATATATATATATATATATATATATATATATATATATATATGTGTGTGTGTGTGTGTGTGTGTGTGTGTGTGTGTCTGTTGTCGTTGTCGGTCTTGACATTGTAGAAAAAGAAGGCTCATATCCTCGGAATATTGAATGAAATAGAATGAAGCTTAACACATAACCTCTAACGGAGTTTTTCATTTATTTCACACCCATAGTTTAATACAAGATCCACAAAAAAATATTATAGATTTTTTTTTTTAATTTTTGAATTACCCATTTTCAATGTTAATTTTAATTTTATGTTCATGTGTGACAAACCCGGATTTTTTACCTGGAATTATCTGTCGCAAAAACTATCACACATAAACATAAAATTAAAATTAATATTGAAAATGGGTAATTCAAAAATTTTTAAAAAAATCTTCACTCATAATTTGACTTTCTCCCCTTTTTGCCTATGTTTCAAAATTTCCCTCCTTATCCCTACCTCTCCCTTTCACCTAACAACTTCCCCAATCCCCTACAACTAACCATATATATATATATATAATATATATATATATAGAGAGAGAGAGAGAGAGAGAGAGAGAGGGAACGAGAGAGAGAGAGTGAGAGAGAGTGTGTGTATGTGTTTTTTTTCACTCAATGTATCTCATGCTGATTATTTTTATAGGAGGGCTAACGTAAAATCGTAGTAAGCGAGATCGAACTTCAGTCACGTTATTACGTCCACTTTCGGACTAATATTTGGAAAGTTATGAACTTTGCTCTATCTATTGGTTACTATTGCTGTTCTTCTCCAAGGATGGCTTTGATATCAAATAACTGACGAACGGTTATATGTCATGAAACAAAGAAAGAAAGAGAAAGAGAAGATTATTTACAACGACTTTTAATCTTTTTATTATTTACTTTTGTAATATTGCATTATGATGCCCTTTCGTGTATTGAGTTTTGTGATCATTTTGCTGGTCTTGCTAACTTTTATAATCTTATTTAACATTTTCAATCTTATCGTGCAGTGAGTTTGGCAATATTAATTAGTTAGTAAAAACTAATAGAGCGCTCAATGCAAAACATGTAGTTTTAATTAATGAATTTAATTAAGATATTCAATTAATTAATTTGATTAGAATATGTGAAGATGCAAATATGCAAATATACAATTTCAACTCGAGATTCATGTAAATTTTTGGAATTAACTTACGGCATATTTGTTACCGACAAAAAGATGTCAACCATGAGTACTCTTGTGAGAAACTGCCACACGAGTGGGTTTTTTAAAATCTTTTTTAATAAGTCAGTTCTTAGTCGGCGTAGGACAAGGAATAACTTGAATTTTGGAGCTAGCGAACACGTCATTGGGACTTCGGTGGGTTACAATAAATCTTTCTTCATTAATTCGATAATAAGTCTTCCCTATTTTTGAGACCGGTCTGGAGGAATGGTGAAACCTAGAAGTATTTTTGTGACCACGTGTCTGATTTTTTTCATTTCTATGAGCTC
>CM042140.1:12666023-12668523 GCA_023376005.1 Doryteuthis pealeii | reverse complement strand
TCATGATTTTTATGACCCACTGGTCAACTATTAAGTGCCAAAGGACCAGAAGCAGACAACATTATCTGATGTTGCTTATCGGCCGGATTTTTATTTCTTATGAGTTTCCTCACCTCATCTAAATAATGGGACTTACCATTTTTATTAGAGAAAAAAAAAGAGATGTAAAAAATAGACTTTTTTATTCTAAAGAAAGAAAGGGAAGAAAAAGGACACCCTACTCAGAAAAATATTTGAAAGAAAGAGAGTAGAGGAAACACACACATGATAACTAACACTTTCAAGTTTTTACGATCATCAGGTAATTACTAAATTTTTAAGAATATTACAAAAGACTTAGAGATTTAGCTTTATAGTCTATTTCAGGGAGCTTAGACAAAGTGTCTAACTCTCCCGACCCATCAGATGTGAATGATGAATTCTTTATTACTTTAAAGGCATTTGAAAACAGATTTCTTTTTAAAATATTAATAGTCCTGTGATATGAATTCAAAATTAAAACCTTGATATTGCAAAAAGGATGTGTGTTAGTTTCAAATATGAGCACTTCCGCCACACTTATCTCGGTCACCGAATCATGTATCTATTATTGTAACATTTTTGAAAAAAGAAGACATATTCCAAGTTCAACACCAGACGAAATCTCTTTTGAAGAATATTACAAGTCCTATAAGTGGTTAAACATAGAACTAACGGACTAATTTACTTTATAAATGTAACTTGGCAAAACTTCCAAACGGATTGCAGTTTACTTAATTTACAAAAATTCCTTAATATTAAAAGGTGTCCTAATAAGTGTAACAGAGACCTATTTTCACATATATTGATCTATCGTGGTGTAATGGTTAAAGTCATAGGAAATGGACTCGTCACCCCGAGTTCAAATCATGGAGGTGGTAATTGTATTTCACTTAACGCTAATACCCTTGGGAAAGGTATGAATTCTACTCTCCCTCCAGCTATGGGTAAATAGTAGGGCAGACTGGGCTCTTTAACCTTGGTTAGGCAACTGGTCTAGGAGAAGGAAAACTCTGAATTCAAACCTGTTAAACTCCGCTTAAGAAATCGACTTTGTGTCACATCCTGCTCGTGCGGAGGGATTGGTAAATATATATATATTGATCTATCGTTTCGTAAAACGTGCTTCAATAACCATATCTATATCTATATCTATATCTATATCTATATATATATATATATAATTATATATATATATATATATATATATATTATATATATATATATTACCAATCTTTCCGCACGAATAGGACAAGAAACAAGGGAAATGTTTAAGCGGAGTTTAACAGGTTTTAATTCAGTTTTCCTTCTCCTAGACAGGTTGACTAACCAAAATTAAAGAGACTAATCTGTTCTACTATTTACCCATTGGTGGGGGAGAATAGTTGGATTCATACTTTTGCTCAAGGGTATTAGCATGTGAAATGCAAACAGCCTCGTCCAAGATTTGATCTTGTTTAGCCAAAACCATTTCCTACGATGATAACCATTACACCCCGCGCCTCTATGTATTTTCGTATTTTCATATATTTCGGCATTTCATTTATTTTTATTTTTTGGTGTTGTTGAATTTCTAAAACACCTAAAGCTAAATTCAAAAATTTGAATTATTAAATTATTAAATTTTGAATATTTGATTTTTTAAATGTTTGAATGAATAAATAATTAAGCTTTTCCTCATTTGAGTTATGTAAGTGGTCAATATTTTAGAAAAAATATTCTTCTGTTGGAATTTGAATACGGTCTCTTATATTCTATTTAAAAATGTTTTGTTGATTTATAAATCTGATCATAGCTATTTTGTCCTCCAAGCAGAAAATAAATTGATTTGAAATGTTTTTATATCCGATTGAAGATTTCCTTTGATTAGCATTAAAATTTAAAAAGTACTTCCCATAAGTATTTGAACAAGCAGAAAATCTGCTTTTATCGTCTAAAATTGTAGTGACTATTAAGGATATTTATAATCAAAATAAGGAGATTATAGTTGCTGCCCAATGCTCCCTGAACACTGTCAAAACAACCAGACATGAACTGGAGAATTGCAATGGAGACTACGAGTGTGTAGCTAGAAGAAAGCAACATAACAGCCGATCTGATTGCGTACGTACAGCAGAATTCCGAGGAATTCTACAGAAAAAAATGTTAGAGGACCCTCAGATGCCTACGTGGAGTTGCTAAACATTGCAGCCCAATGCTCCCTGAACACTGTCAAAACAACCAGACATGAACTGGAGAATTGCAGTACGAGTGTGTAGCTAGAAGAAAGCAACATAACAGCCGATCTGATTGCGTACGTACAGCAGAATTCCGAGGAATTCTACAGAAAAAAATGTTGGAGGACCCTCAGATGCCTACGTGGAGTTGCTAAACATTGCTGCCCAATGCTCCCTGAACACTGTCAAAACAACCAGACATGAACTGGAGAATTGCAATGGAGACTACGAGTGTGTAGCTAGAAGAAAGCAACATAACAGCCGAT
>CM042140.1:12651023-12663523 GCA_023376005.1 Doryteuthis pealeii | reverse complement strand
TGTGTTTGTGTGTGTGTGTGTGTGTGTGTGTGTGTGTGTCTACATTCGTGTGTGTGATTTTGAGTGTGTGTGTGTGTGTTTGTATAGTAACCCAGGTATGATATTAGACTACATTCATGGGTCAGACTCAACTTTTGTCAAGCAACACTTCGTTGCAATTACTCCCAGATCCATTCTAAGTTCTAATATCTGTTAAGTCCCATGTATTGGCATATATACCGTTTGAAAGATCTTATTATTAGATAGGATTAATTGACGCTATATAGCTGCATTGAACCGATCCCATATTGGTAACCATATAACTGTGTGTACATTATTCATATCATACAGGAATACTTGATATTATATGACTGTGCCCTAAGATTATCATTATTATTATTATTATTATTATTATTATTATTATTATTATTATTATTATTATTACATTGTACATTTCAAATACGTTATTGTTATCGTGTGTTTTTTAGATAACGTCACACTTTCTTATAGCTTTATTTATATGAAGTTTCGTGGAATTCGCTAAGTTTTGTGATAATTTGGTTTCTTAAAAAAAGAAAGAAAATATATCAAAGCTTTTAATTACAGCAATTTATGCGTCAATTTGAATCCTGCATCAAAGAAGTATCTTCTCTTTCTTTCTATCCCCTCTCCCCCTCACTCTCTTCGCATTTATCTCTTTACCTACTTTAAACCACTCACAGCGGCACTCCTACCACTGCCCAAACAAAGTACAAAAACTGATGGTTAGTTCATTATAATTGAGCAAAAGGACTCCGATTACAATAATAATATGACTTTATTAGAATAGAATGAGTTCAGAGGTGAATAAATAGTGATCTTTGAATTATTCATCAAACAAGTAAGAAAGGTTGGTACAGCTGTGGGGGTAATTTGGTAGGCAAAGAGTTAAGCGTTTATTATTATTACTAGCAAATATATGCACCCTTTGGGTGTAAGTATTTAGGTTTTGATGTAATAAAATATTGTATCAAATTAGAAAACTATTTAAGAAAATGATAAACTGAGGGGGTATGATCGAAAAATAGAACAGCTTTAAATCTAACTCTTCCATCATTTTCCATCACTCCCGTCTTTCATTTTTCCTAATTTATCTATTTAGTTAGATTATGAAGTATTTAATAAAATTAAAGTTCTTTCGTCTTGTTTATGGATTTCTTTTAAGATTATCCCCGAGATTTTTGCTCAGATTCGTTAAGAGAAAACCAAACAATTAGAAATCAATAATACTAAGCATATATTTATTAAAATCAAATTCTTAATATCAATATGCAAATTAGCCTTCTCGTTCACACTGTAAACCGCTATTTTGTTGAATATATAAATATACTTGCATGTCGTTAGTATGTAGATTAATCCAACAGTATTAATAAGGTATAACAATTTTATCAATAATTGAGGTTTAGATAAAAAATAAATTCATGGTGAATGTGACGTCAATAACTAAGGGAATTGTGACTTGAGTAGTGATTTAGTTTCGGTTACAGACAGACAAACACACAACCTCCATTATAATAAGATTATTATTATTATTATTATTATTATTATTATTATTATTATTATTATTATTATTATTCATTTACAAGATTGAATAAAAAGGTTGTACATGCATTCAATAATTATAATTTTTTTTACCTGGATTATCTTCAAAAGTTTCTTACCTGCAATGAAATGGAAAAAGAAAAAGAAACATTAGAAAAATACATTCTACAATTACACGCATTATAACATATGTAATCTTAATTCATATATTAATACACTTATCCCTTAATCTTTCGACCGTTATCATCTTGCAACACACTCTGGTTAAAATTGAGAGCGTCAAAATCGTCAAAGATTTAATGCCAAAATCTAAATTCTGATTATCTAGTGTTACTTATCCGCCGAATGCTTATGTCCTATGAGTGTCGTCATCTCATCACATAATGGACGATTCCGTTTTTATTATAAAGAAAAAGGACAGGCAACACAGAAAAAAAAAGAAGAAGAAAGAAAGAAAGAAAGAAAACAGGGGAAATATATAGAGATGGTATGAACGTGTGGAAGTGATAATGCTTATCTGTTTCAATTGAACATAATGAAAAATATGAGAGAAGGAAAGAAAGAGAAAAAAGAGTGAGAGAAAGAGTCAAATCAAGATTATCATATTTTTTACATATTGAACTATTTAGCAATTGCTCTAAAATAAACATATCAAACGCTTGTAATAATTAAATTATCATACTGTGGTATATCCACTGGTCCTGCTAGTATATTTATAGCACATAAATATGTTCTAATTATATATAATTTACACACACACACACACACACACACACACACATACATATATATATATATATATATATATATATATATATATATATATATATGTGTTGTGTATATGTTATATATATATGGGTGCTAAACAGTGCTATACTTACCTGCCCTCGGAGCGGGGGGTCCAGTGGCATCGGCCTCTGGACTGGCAAAGTAATTAACGGCGTGAACCAAGGGGACATCTCCCCAGGCAACACCTGCCACATTGATTTAAAGGGACGGGGCTTGTTTATTGCCCAGTGCCTGAGATACCCCCTTGAGTTGGGATGTACACATTTTCGTGCCTACCATTCCATGAGCTTCGGTTCGTGGTCCCACATTAAACGACCTTGTGCCATACCGCATAAGTTGAATGAGAGGTAAATAACTACTAAATGGATAGAGCATTTATATCAAAGGTAGCGTAGACATGGAGTCAATGGCGCTTGGTTTCGGACAATTTCTCGCCTATGCTATCTCGAAACAAAATAAAAAATGAAACAATGATCATTTTCTATCGACATTGAGGGGGCTATGATATCCCGAAATATTGCAAATCATTTTTTGTGGGGGGTGTATGTTTCATTTCCAACGGTAATTAATTGTTAGTAAATTATATTTTTCAACACTTTCTTTTAATCATCAACATTAATTAAATATGTGTCATGCCATTTTCTACATATATATTAACCCTTTGCATATTTTTACTTTGTTCCCTCAAGAAATAAGTCCAAGGTGGACGCTTGAGATAACGGATTTAAATTATGTAATACATCTATAATAAATATCTATTAGTATATACAATTGATTCTTAAAATTTCAAGCGCTCAAAAAATTACGGTTAATATAATATTATTGACAAAGGAAAATAAATTATTACCTTCTATAATTTTAAATAATTTATTTTATTAGATGGTATCTGTTTTAAATTTAAGATATCACAAACAAACCCCATCACTAGTTAACTATTTTTACTTTGTTTCTAAAAGAAATAAGTCCAAGGTGGACACTTATGGTAACATTTTTTTTTAAATATAATATACCTATAATAATTATATTTATCTTTATATGTAGTTAATTCTTTAAAACGTAATACCCTCTCAAAATTACGGTCAGTCTAGAGCTGTTAATATAAGGAAAAATAACACTTTGTCATTTATAATTTAAATATCTAATTCATTATATTTAATCTATTTGAAATTTAAAAATACACATAAAATATAGTTTTCTAAAATTATTCATCAATCTTTTTAACATATAATTAAAGATAATCTTTTTATTTATCTACTGATCTATCTAATTAATTTGATATATTTTATTTTATTTTACAACTGAAAAAAAAAAGCTAAGTAAATAAATTCTTCTATTTGACCGTTTTATTTTGAATTCAAGATAGTTACAGTGTAGCAATATTCACCGGAAGTTAACCAGACAAGATTATAATATATATATATATATATATATATATATATATATATATATAAATTCAAACCAATTCTCAACATATACTACAAAGGTAAGAGACAGATTTTTTTCTTCTCTAATAACTTATAATAACTTAAACTTAACTTTTTATAACTTAAAATATACATTAATTATATTAACTTGATACTTCAAAGGAGTCTAATAATAGATGAGAAAAACTTTCTATCAGGGACCCCCACTCTCAAAAAGCTTTTTAATACTTTTGAGAAGGGTCCCTTGGTAAGGATTTTTCATTTATCACCCTCATTTCATTCATTTTTATTTCACCCATTCATTCATTTTACAATTAATTTTTTACTATATATATATATATATATATATATATATATAGTTGGTCCGGAATATGTAAGAAAAATACTTTTGGTGGATTTTTTTTATATGGACATTTCGAAGGAAAATAAATGTATTAAACATTTTAAAAAGTATTAAAAAATTCAAAATTCAAATAAAATAAGATTAATGGGTTTGCTTATTTATCTCTTTGAAATCCTATCCAAAAGTGATTCGAATCTATTATATGCAATATTGTCTGTTGGGTTTCCGGGTTGATGTGTTTTAAGTTATATTTATATTAGACACGAAAAAATCACCTAAAAGTTTTTTAAAAATATAGATTTATAAAATAAGATAAGTTATTATTAATTATATATAGGGTCTCAGAGGTAGGTAAGCAAACCTGTTAATCTTAATTCATTTGAATTTTGAATTTTGAATTTTTGAATATTTTTTACATTCTTTTGTCCCATGCTTCTAAAAATTGCAGGAATTCTTTTTTCTTATATATTCCTCACTAACAAAGCTAGAAGCATTCGCAAAACCCTTGCAACATATATATATATATATATATATTATCAAGTCCTCTATGCAGCATCCAGTATCCGTGTAGATCATTGCTAGGCGGCCCACGTTTGCATGTGTTAGCTTCCACAGGAGAACGTCGCTTATGAGTTCTTCCTTAGTTTTCCAGCAGTCTCACTCGGGTGTTTTGGCAATACAGCTGCTTCCTTGTGGGGTGTTGTTTCCATGACTTGTTCAAGATCACATGCAGCATTCTTGTGCAGCTCCCATCTAGCTTATTTTATAGGCACCTCGTTAGGGTCCAAGTGGTGCAGCCATACAGCAGCACTGATACAACCACAGACTGAAAGAATTGTCGTTTTAACTTGTTAGTGAGATTGGATTTCCATATGACTGATAATGTTTATAGCCGACCATGCATTCCCTATTCGTGTATTAACATCGCTTTCTGTGGATGAGATATTACTACCTTGGTATGCGAAATGTTCAACTGGGTTCAGAGGCTTACGGTCGAGTGTGGAGATGTCTCCTTTCTTAAAACACATGAACACAGTTTTGTCGGAGTTCACATAGAGACCAATATTCTTTGCTGCCTTCTTCCGGCTATGTAGTAGTGATTCGGGCTGTACCGGTGTATCTACAAGAAGTGCTAGGTCATCAGCATAGTCTGCATCTGTGATAGTCTGTGCGAGATATCGCATGCTTCTTGCTTTTTTTAGTTTCTTTATAGTATTTAATGATGTTCAAAGTACGTAGTCTAGGTATATTATAAATATAAATGGTGTTAATGTATCTCCTTGTTGGACTCCAGTGGCTATGTCAAAGAACTCCGTGTCACAATCAGGTAAGCGTACCATTGCTTTAGTGTCTTTGTAGCGCATCATTACAGCGGTAACCGTTTCTTTGCGGAGAACGTATGCTAGTAGTATTTGTTCCATTTTTCGTCTGTGTATGGAATCAAATGCCCTGGAGAAATCTACGAATAGCGGCCTTGCCTCTAGATTCTTTGCCCTTCTATGATCAGACGAATAGTCAGGATCTAAGAGGTTGTGGATCGATTTCTGCGAAATCTGTTTTGTTTTTTCTAAGGATTTTCATTATTTCGGATCAGAGGCGATTAAGAAGAAGGGCATTATATATCTTAGCAGTAAGTTATGCCTTTGTAGTTTTTGGCAATTCCGAGGTCTCCCTTTTTGGGGAATGGGAGGATGCAGCCTTTCGTCCATTCATCCAAATGTAAAAACGTTGCCCACAAAGCTCGAAAAGATCGTTATTAAAATTGTTACACAGGAGACGTGTCTTTTGTTTAATTCTACATGAATATATATATATATATATATATATATATATATATATGTGTGTGTGTGTGTGCGTGTGTGTGTGTGTGTGTGTGTGTGTACATGTGTGTGTGTGTACATGTGTGTGTGTCTGTGTCTGTGTGCAAAGAAAAGGAAAACGTAGCATGAACGACAAACATTTGCATAAAAACGTTGAATGACTGAAAAAACTCTGCTAGAATGCAACAAAGCATACCAATATAAACATTCAGCTTTACGGTTTAAGGTTCCATAACTAAAAGTTCCACGTGGAAATAAACCACTGTGATTAGTTTCTATTAGTATTGCAGTCAACTGTATTATAAATAGTTGAGCTTCCCATCAATACTTATCCCTTGAATTCCTGTCTGAATATTGTGTTTTATCTTCGAATTAAACTTTTATATACAGATCCGTAAAAAATAGTGAGGCTACTATCTTATATTATATGTCTAGACCGACAACACACACACACACACACACACACACACACATATATATATATATATATATATATATATGTGTGTATATGTAGTATATTAAGAAAATTGAAAAAACACAGGTTTAAATAAGTTGAGTTGTAAGTTTATTGGCCGACGCTGCAGTGTTTCGATCTATTAATTAGATCATCTTCAGGGCATTTGTTGGTATATGGAAGATGATAAAAATTTTTATCACAGAATAACGAGAAAAGCAAGTGATAGTCCTTGTTTATCAGTCTGTTCAAAATTTGAAGTGTGAAGAAAGGACGCTGGAAAAAGTGGACGGTTTGAAATATGACGTCAAATATTCTCTTTGACGGTGTGAGTATGAGAGGGTGTGATTTAAACCTGTGTTTTTTCAATTGAAAAAGAGAGTGTGTGTATTCAAACCTGTGTTTTTTCAATTTTCTTAATATACTACATACCGTCGGATTCACTTTTCTTCACACACACACACACACACACACACACATATATATATATATATATATATATATATATATATATATGTGTGTGTGTGTGTGTGTGTGTGTGTGTGTGTGTGTTGTCGTTGTCGGTCTAGACATTGTTGATAAAGAAGGCTCATATCCTCGGAATATTGAATGAAATTGAATGAAACTTAACACATAACATCTAACGGAGTTTTTCATTTATTTCACACCCATGCTTCACACAAGATCCACAAAAAATATTATAGTTTGTTTTTTTTTAATTTTGAATTACCCATTTTCAATATTAATTTTAATCTTATGTTCATGTGTGATGAACCTGAATTTTTTTTACCTGGACTTATCTGTCGCAAAAACTATCACACATGAATATAAAATTAAAATTAATATTAAAAATGGGTAATTCAAAAATTTTTTTAAAAAAATCTTCCCCCAAAATTTGACTTTCTCCCCTTTTTGCCTATGTTTCAAAATTTCCCTCCTTATCTCTACCTCTCTCTTTCACCTAACCACTTCCCCAATCCCCTACAACTAACCATATATATATATATATATATATTATATATATATATATATATATAGAGAGAGAGAGAGAGAGAGAGAGAGAGAGGGGGAGGGAGTGTGTGTGTATATGTGTTTCATGCAATGTATCTCAAGCTGATTATTTTTATAGGAGGGCTAGCGTAAAATCGTAGTAAGCGAGATCGAACTTCAGTCACGTTATTACGTCCACTTTCGGACTAACATTTGGAAAGTTATGAACTTTGCTCTATCTATTGGTTACTATTGCTGTTCTTCTCCAAGGATCGCTTTGATATCAAATAACTGACGAACGGTTATATGTCATGAAACAAAGAAAGAAAGAGAAAGAGAAGATTATTTACAACGACTTTTAATCTTTTTATTATTTACTTTTGTAATATTGCGTTACGATGCCCTTTCGTGTATTGAGTTTTGTGATCATTTTGCTGGTCTTGCTAACTTTTATAATCTTATTTAACATTTTCAATCTTATCGTGCAGTGAGTTTGGCAATATTAATTAGTTAGTAAAAACTAATAGAGCGCTCAATGCAAAACATGTAGTTTTAATTAATGAATTTAATTAAGATATTCAATTAATTAATTTGATTAGAATATGTGAAGATACAAATATGCAAATATTCAATTTCAACTCGAGATTCATGTAAATTTTTGGAATTAATTTACGGCATATTTGTTACCGACAAAAAGATGTCAACCATGAGTACTCTTGTGAGAAACTGCCACACGAGTGGGGTTTTTTTTAAATATTTTTTAATAAGTCAGTTCTTAGTCGGCATAGGACAAGGAATAACTTGAATTTCGGAGCTAGCGAACTCCCCATTGGGACTTCAGTGGGTTACAATAAATCTTTCTTCATTAATTCGATAATAAGTCTTCCCTATTTTTGAGACCGGTCTGGAGGAATGGTGAAACCTAGAGGTATTTTTTGTGACCCCGTGTCTGATTTTTTTTCATTTCTATGAGCTCGTCGCTCTTCCTTTACCTCGTCTTTGTCTCCTGCAACATTCGTCGATAACCCACAACGCAACAATATGCATATTTGTTCCCTTTGCCGCTTTGTCTACCTTAAATTGCACAAAGTAGCTCTCCTACCCTTGCGATCCTTCCGTAAACTGTTGATGGTTAGTTCATCATAATTGAGTAGAAGGAACCAGATTACAATAATGATAAGACTTTATTCGAATAGAATGAGTTTTGAGGTGAACTTTGCAATATTCCATCATACAAGTAAAAATACCAAGAAAATGTGGTACAGCCATGTGGAACATTTGGTAGGCCATGAGTTAATATATATTTTTCCTACTACAAATAAGTTCGTATGTTTAATGCTTTGCTCCATTTTATTATTACATTTTTCAGGGTAAAAAAGAAAATTAATTAAACGAATACATTTTTATGACTTTAACAAAACAACCAATTCCTTATCAATATGCTCCAAAAGTTTTTTGTAAATAAAATTGTTAATGTTATATTTTAAAAACTAATGTTTCAAGTGGGAAAAAAACAACAACAATTTTTTTAGTGCACATTGTAATACGCGAATTCTTTAAAATTTTGAATATTTGATAAGGGATTTGTTAAATAATTTTCTTCCTCTTTCTTTTTCACTCCCAGGTGTTCCTAAAATCCATTATATATAAGAATAAGAATAAGAATATTACAATGAAAGTTTATAATAATAATAATAATAATAATAATAATCAGAAGAAGAAGAAGAAGAAGAAGAAGAAGAAGAAGAAGAAGAAGAAGAATATTAGAATGAAAGTCAATAATAATAATTGATCAAAATAATGACTATGACGGAATATCTTTTTAAGCAGAGACATTTTTGCGGTTAACACCGGCGTTAGGTTTGGTAAGTGATATTTATTCTTGACTATGTCCAGTGTTGCAGCACTTTGATAGTACCAACATTCGTTTATTCTAAAGGAACGCGATGAAATTCTTCTTTTGTAAACAAAAAATAAAGAAGCCCGGAAAACATCAACCCCAAACTGGTTAGACTTCAACGAAACTCTTATTGTTTTTGGGTGGTGTTGATTATGGTTCTTCTTCTTCTTCTTCTTCTTCTTCTTCTTCTTCTTCAATAGTCTGATGCTGAAAGGGTACCGATACCGTTAGTTGGGCATTTGGCATTAAGACATTGTTTACAGTTAACACGGCCACCTCAGATACGGATCTCCATGTTGCCCTTTATCTAGACAACTGATTCTCCTAATTCACTTTGTGGGCGACCTTTAGGCGGAACCCGTGCAGCTTAGACAAGTGAGAGAGAGAGAGGGGGAGGGGAGAGAGAGATGGAGGAGAGAAATCACAGACATAAGGAGAAAGAAAAGAGAGAGTAAACGAGGAAAAAAATGGAGGAAATAAAAATGCAAATAAGAAAAAGAAAGGGAGCGAAGAGAAAAAAGGAAGTGAAAAGAGAAATATAGTGAAAGAGAGTGAAAAGAGAATGTCAGAGAGGGAGAGAGAGAGAGAGGTGACAGAGAGAGGGGAGAGAGAGAAGATAAAGAGATATACAAATTAAAAGGAGTGAGAGAAACAGAGAGACAGAGAGAGGGGCGAGAGAGAGAGGGAGAAGACAGAGAAGACAGAGATATACAAATTAAGAGGAGACAGGAGAGAGGCACACAGAGAGACAGAGAGAGAGAGGGGAGAGAGAGAGAAGATAGAGAAGATAAAGAGATATACAAATTAAGAGGAGAGAAAGAGAGACAGACAGAGAGACAAAGAGACAGACAGAGAGAGAGAGAGAGGATAAAGAGAAAAGAGAAAGTGAATAAAGGAAATGGGGAAAAATAGAGGGAAATAATGATAGCGGAAATAACAATAAAAAGAGAGCGAGGGAGAGAGAGAAATATAGAGAAGCATCGAGATATCCATAAGAGGAGAATTAGGCTATAAGATAGAATAGGCGGGAGAAGGAGAGATAGAGACAGATAGATAGAGAAAGATAGAGAGAGAGGGGGAGAGGGTAATTTACGACTTGAGAGTGAGAGTATTTTGAACTGATATAGAAATACAATATCACGATCAGCGAAGACAATCTTAAACAAACTTGAAACTTTCATTTGATTCTCTAATGCGGTGAATAAATGTACACAGAATTAGTAAAGCTATCTTCTACTCTCTCTCTCTCTCTCTCTCTCTCTCCCCCCCTCTCTCTCTCTCTCTCTCTCTCTCTCTCTCTCTCTCTCTCTCTCTCTCTCTCTCTCTCTCTCTCTCAACGTTTAAGTAATGCTTATTGAAGAATCAACTGTTATTGCAGCGTCTGGATTGATATTTACTTTCACGTGGAATTGATATGCTGAAAATCATAAACACACACACACACACGCACACACACACACACACACACAAATATATATATATATATATATATATATATATATATATATGGACAGATAGATAGATAGATAGATATACTCCCTCTTTATATATAAGGTGTGTCAAAAAAGTATCGAGGCGTTTTGTACTTTTTGACAACGTTATTTTTTTCCAGAATACAAGGTGTGTTAAAAAGTACTAAAAGCTCGATACTCGCTGTCGTTTTTTGAAAAAGGTCCGAGCATCAATGAGACCAGTGACAAAGCCTCGATTGACAAAAATACACATACAAATACGTATGAAATGGGCAAAAGAGAACATGAAAGTCGATTTCTCAAAAGTACTGTTCATAGATGAAACTCGTGCAACACTTGATGGCCCTGATGGCTGGAGCAAAGGTTGGGTCGTAAATGGACGAGATCCTCATCACCACTTTAGACGCCAACAAGGAGGAGGGGGTATTATGATTTGGGCTGGTATTATTGGAGGTATCATGGTTGGCCCGTGGAGAGTGCCTGAAGGTACGAAAATAACCGCAGATGCTTATATAGCCTCCCTCAAAGAGCACCTGGAATCTTGGCTAAAAAGGCAGAGAATCCCCCTTAGGAGAACCATCATATTTTTACAACATAATGCTCCTTCGCATTAAGCACATAAAACTACAGAGTACCTGCAAAAATTAGGCTTCTGTGGACCTCGGAAGATGAACTGGCCGACCAATTCTCCAGACTTAAACCCAATTGAAAACTTGTGGAGCATTCTGGAGCGACGTGTTTATGAGAATGGACGCCAATTTAGAAGCAAAGATGACTTGTGGCAGGAAATATACAACGTATCACGTGAAATTACATCAGAGGAGATCCAGAAATTGACATGTTCGATGGACCAGCGCCTTTTCCAAGTCATTTTTTAAAAAGGATCACATATCTCATATTAACTAACTTCACTATCACTTTTGAATACTTTTTAGTTTTTTTATTTCAATTTAATCTTATCTTAGTTACTGTATGTATCTATAAAATCTATAAATGAAACAATAAAAGTATTATTTTCTTTTTTACTGGGGTTTTTATTACACTTCGCTAATAATTTGACACAAGAATAATTTCAGTAAATTAGGTAAATGACCGTAACTTCTGTTCCTTTTCGTATAACCTTACAATTTTTACAGATTGTTGTTATTCTCTGATTTCGTTAAATTCCAATCAGTAGTTTGTGGATAGGAGGGAAAAAAAGTCACTTCTTTAATAATTTGCAACGCAGTATATATATATATATATATATATATATATATAATATATATATATATATATATATATATGTGTGTGTATATATATATCCTCCCAAAACCCAGTAGAGTTCTCTAGGTGCGACTTAAATTAACTTTCGCTGCCAGCATAAAGCAAAGATCGTCTCTTGTTTACAGACTGGATGTCTCTGGTGATCATAAAATATATAAACAAATGTATGTATTTAATAGTTTAAACACCGCCCCTTAACGGCAGCTGTCAAATGGCCGAATTGTTAACGAATCGGGCTGAGGAAACATCAGTCGGGTTTCACTCCTGATCAGAGGTAGTTGCTTTGTGTCTAGCCATACTGAAGAGACGTGAAACATCGAAACACGGTGCCTGGGAATGACTTATATATTTCTTGCAAACAACCCCTTGTCTTTATTCTTTGATAGGTTTTCGGATACATTGTAATTGTCTATTATCAGCAGACATTTTGATTTAGAATAATTACAACTTCAGGAAAATTCAGGAGCATTTTATTACCATTA
>CM042140.1:12601023-12646023 GCA_023376005.1 Doryteuthis pealeii | reverse complement strand
TATGCAGCATCCTCACCGCATAAAAAACACCTACATAACAACACACAAAAAGGCAACCAAAAGTGTAACAAGACAAGATGCCAAATATGATACACATAATCACAGATTCTTCAATCCTAATACCACACAAAACCATAAAGATCCAACCCCCACAACTCACTTGTGACAGCGCAAACATCATCTACTATATCTACTGCACGAAATGTAAAATCAGTGGATATGTAGGGGAAAAACAAAGACCCTTCAGATTCAGATTAAACAACCTTAAATCTACAATATATCAAAAATCGGAAATGAGTAGCATCGCACAACACTTCAACAAACCACAACACAACCTCAAAAAATCTGAAGTGAATTTTAATTGACCACAATTTTCCATTCACACAAACACGCAAACACACTGAAATCAAATGGATCCCACGCTTACGAACACATACACACGGATTAAACACAGATTTAGTATTTCTCAACCCGTATAAATATTTCTCTATCACTAACACTGTCAGTACAGCAGAGGGTACAGAATGCAAACACACAATCCCCACATCACAAAAAAACATCAACACGTAGAATGATGACAGCATTGAGACATCAATAAGCAAGTCGACACACACACACACACATCACATACACACACACACACACACACATAGACAATCAGCCGCCAAAAACACAAAAACAAACAAAAAACACAATAAACGAGTAGTCGCATAAAAAAGAAGCTAAGAGGTCACTAGAAGCGAGCGTCCCCATACCACCCAAGGAGGTCACCACCAACATCAATGAAAGAGAATATATAGATGACAAAAAGGACAGATCCGCCATTCTATTCGTTCTGAAGAAGGGGAATAAACATCCCCGAAATATTTACGAAATAAAACGAAACTTAACATTCAAAAGCTGAGTTTCTTATATTTCACACCTAATGCTTCATACTAAGCGGTCAATCTTTTACATTGTGCTGTGAGCTAAAATTTCAGGTAAAAGCAAACTTCAGATACGCTTATATTAATAATTTCCAAAAAACATTTAACTTTCCAAATTTATTATTCATTTATTAGAAAAATATTATTCATTAAAAAATAACCATTAAAACATATTATAGCACAGGATTAATTCCCTTCTATTTTATATGTTTTTCTATGTTTTGAAGCAATACAGTGCTATTTTTCATAAAAACATACCAAAAAATGGGGGTGCTATTTTGGAGGGGCTGGACCGGATTAATGGCACTTCAGTTTATTTCAATGTGGAAAATTGATTTGTAATACGAGGAAATTGAATTAACAAAATGGTTAAACTCGTAAGTCAAAACACGACTGTATATATAGCAAGAAGACAGACAGACATACAGAGATGGGGGATAGTGGGTGAGAGAGTGAGAGAGAAGAAATAGATAGATATATTGTTCTGAACTGATATTGATTCCAGTATACACAGGCATAAACTGAGCGCTAAGAGACAAGACGGAGAACACTTCTCAATCACTAATGGAATCAGGTCGATTATATCCATCGACAATTTTTATTCCATTATACAAAGACCTGTCTGTAGAAGCGATGTATATCTATCTATCTATCTATCTATCTATGTGTCATTGTAAATAGAATTCATGAAGACAAAATGTGTAAAATGCAAATCAATTTCCCCAAATAATATTTTGGACTCATCTCAAGTAATTAGGAAAGTGATATTATCCATCCCATTACATATCTATCTATCTATTTATCTATCTCATCATCATGATCATGTCGTGCAATTAGCACGGATATCCATGACAATCCCTCGCCAAACTTCTCTGTCATTCATTGCCCCAGGGAGGTCCTCTGTGCAGCATCTAGTATCCTCGCACACTTGGTAGGCGGCCCATATTACAATGTCCATGTGTTGGCTTCCACAGGAAACGTCGCTTCTGGGTTCGTCCTTGCTCCTCCAGCAGTGTCCAGCATGCCTTGTCCGTCTCACTCGGATGGTTTGAGGGCAGGTGGCCATACGGCTGCTTCCTTGTGGGAGCTGTTTCCACGCCTTGTTCAAGACCGCACGCAGCATTCTTGTGCAGCTCCCATATAGCTTATTCTCAAGCACCTCGTTAGGGTCCAAGTAGTGCAGCCATACAGTAACACTGATACAACCACAGCCTGGAAGAATTGTCGCTTTAACTTGTCAGTGAGAACGGATTTCCATATGACTGATAATCTTGTTACATAATCTATGCGGTGGCATAAGATTATTGTCAATCCCCTGTAATTCTGAGGGGATGACCCTTTTCCTACTTATGTAAGGTAGTATAGAGATATGGTGGCGATCAGTGCAATTGATGGCCCTAAAAGTGAGTGACGGCGTTTGACCTCACTCTCACCTTGCCTTCCGGGGATAAATCGTGGGAACCGGAAGGCATAGAAGAACCTATTCCGGTTTAAGAATAGTAAGGAGCTTTAGTTTAGTTTGCAGTTAGACGTCAGGCAGAGCAGCAGCCATTTTATGCTTTGCCTAAAACTGGAACTCACGCGCGCAATGTTAGTCAGATATTTAGTTACGTGAAATGTATAGTTAAGGAAATAAAAGTTTATATAAGTAAAATGTTCTTGTGGTTGATGAATGTCTTAGTAACAAGACTAAGAATCTAGGACGACCAGCCAGCAGGAACATAGCAACAGCAGACCTTAGAAGATTCCAGACCCAGACGCAAGATGTTAGAAGATAGAACCAAAGCCGACCAAAAGAAATACGACCAGAGTAAAGAAGTAAGAAAGGGTATACAACACATATCGATTTGGTACCGTGAAAACCTCAGTATATAACAATCTGTTTATAGCCGACTATGACTTTCTATTCGTGTAGGATTAACTCTTTAATTGCTGTTAATTATCTTTAATTCCACTTGCAAGATTATAACAGTTATTTGCCCGCCCTGTCTGCTAGGGCTGTACACCGATTACACCTCTGCAGATGGGTAGAATTCCCTCCATGGGGTCGCTTGTTGGGCGTGGGTGGCGACCAGTGATACCTAAGACAGAATCCTGGTGGCTGGGTAGTCCATTACATTCAAAATTCTACTTTGGCCTTTACTTAGATGGGCAATTGGAGAGGGCTCTCCTGATCAATCGGCTGGTCACGTCCAGCCCTAGCACCTATATGATTGTTCCTTCCCTATGCCATTATGGCAACCCCCATCCCCTTTTATCATATATGTGCTGGAAGGCGGTGGCTGAGTGTCTTGTTGTGCTGGGTATGACATTAAAATGAATCTAATGGTCAAGTTCCAATTTTGGAGCGATGGAGAGTGTGGAGTACCCCTTCATCGCCATTATTCCAGGTCCTCTCTGGCCTGGAGCAGTAGTACCTGTAGGGTCCCACCTATGGTTTAAGTAAGAATAAATGCGTTAAAAAACTGTACTTAAAAATATGTTTAAGATAAAGATTTTGAATATGCACCAAGAATTAATAAAACAAAATATCTTCGGCATAAAATAACCCACAAGTGTTGACATGTAAAATTCAACGAACCCACAGTTATTTGCTTCACTCAGCCTTGTTTTTAAGAAGCATCACTGGTTATGATATAGATAGAAGATTAATAATTATAAATACAAACACTCGAAAAAGATCAGTTGGCGTTTCGGACACATGTGATATATTAGATTTAATTATTTCTCTTTATGTGGAGTACCCCTTCATCGCCATTACTCTAACGTAAAATGTTACCATGAGTGGTAGTACCTGTTAGGGTCCCATCTATGGTTTAAATTTTTAAAAATAGTTAAAATATGTTTAAAAAATTGATTTTGAAACAAAAGAATACCATCAAGAATGAAAAAAAATCTCCGGCATAAAATTACCCATCAAGGTTTGACATGCCGTAAAATCCAACCAAATTTACATCCATATTAACATTTATAAATCCATAGAACATAGACTCGCCATTAATTCCATCAATGGTGATATATCTAATAAATCAAAAACGGTTTATGAAAGCACCCTAAAAAAAACAATTAGAATACAAAGATAATAATAACAAATTGAGAAATAGAAACATCCTTTGGTTTACCCACCCCCTTACAACAGAACACTCAGGTAGGTAAAAGTATCAAATTGACTAGTATTTTGGGGATGATTATATTTGGGATCATCTATATTCTCCGTATATCCACAATGCATGCCCATGTTAATGCACACCTATAGATTTATACAAGGATTATTTCAAATCCCTAAGTGAGCTCAACGTAAGATAATTAATGAATTAATTATATACAGAACAATATTTACACTTTAAATAAGATAGAAAAACTTAAACACTGTCATTTGGCTATCACACATTTATTCATGGGTTGAAATGAATTTCAGTAGCCAAATGATGATTTTTATTTCTTAGTGAAAGTGTATATATATATATATATATATATATATATTGAAATAAAGATTTTTTTAAATTTTTATAGTGTGTTAGAAGCATTAATTAAAATGTAATAAGATTTTTTGAAGGCAAAATAATGCAAATTTATGTTGAAAAACATATTTATTTATTGGCCGAAAATATTGATAGTGAAAACAAGGAAAAAAAATTAAATAAATATGTTTTTCAACATAAATTTGCATTATTTTGCCTTCAAAAATCTTATTATATATATTATATAATATATATATATATATATATATATATATATATATAAAATACCTTAGTTCTGATATTAAGTTTTTTGTGCAGCGATTTCTTTACATATTTTTGCGCACAGTCTTATTGAATACGTATAATTTTTAAACATATAATTTTGACCCATGTGTTGGACGCAAAGGTGTTCTGCTCTTCCGTGTCAGGGTGGACCTGAGAGTAATGGCAATTAAGGAGTACTCCACATTACCATATCTCCATCACAGTAGTTTAGTGTCATGCTCAGGACATCTCTTTTTCTGAGTGGGGAGGGGGTATATTACCCCTCTGCAGAAGATACTTTCAGTATATTCTAAGCCCCGTCAACTGTTACTGGAGCACTTACGTACCTACTAAGTGAGAGAAATAAAAATGACATATAAATCAAATGATGAACGATCGTTGAAGGGTTAGTATCATTTTTACACTAATTTAACATAGCTAAAAAGAAAAAAAAAAACAAAAAACGTTCATATAAAATAATGTGAAACTATTTTCTTATACAATTACACTTAAAGTTCATCCCATTCTATTCGACGTCCACATTTTGTCATGAAGAATTTTTTTAAAAAAAGAAGTCTTTTATTTCATGTCTGAAGAGAACAATTGTATCGGCAAAGGCAACTCAATTAATGGGAAAGTAGAAATTCTAGACCTTGCTTCTTGTTAGACAGGAAAAGACGTCATTATTACTTACATATAAGAGGCAAATTAACTTAGCAGAAAGTACTCCTGCACAGACGACGATGCACTATACTGATATTTATAAATGTAGGTACATTGGAAATCGAAAGATTGTGTTGCGTTTCATAGTATAGAGAATGTGTCCACCCATTTAAAAATGAGTGGTCGAATTGCTAACTTTTACGAATACTCGAACATGGATACGTGAGGTTAGTTGGAAATGCACAATATTATGAGATACATTTCTATTGGTGTTAGAGGAGGTTTCAAGCTCTCTACGAAACAATTTCTAATCCAATTAGATCATCAGGGAAACTTAGAGAGGGATTAGTATTATCTCCGTTATTCGGACTATTGTCCCCATCTTCAGGTATTTCTTGTCGGACTCGGGAACCTTCTCGGAATCGGGAACCTTCTTTGCGAACTCAAGAAGGTTCCCGAGTCCGACAAGAAATACCTTAAGAAGGCCGGAGGGTATATCGGCCGAAACGTTGTACAAATAACAATGAAGATGGGGACAATAGTCCGAATAACGAAGATAATACTAATCTTCAAACCTCATCTCAAACATTCAGAGAAATTAGAGAGGGAGTTTGAGTGTGTGTATGTGTGTGTGTGTAATAGAAATAAATAAATAATGAAAGAAGGCATGTCACCTTCTTATATACACATATATATATATATATATATATATATATATATATATATATATATATATATATATAGTTCTACACCTGAAAAAAGAGAGATAAACATGACATTATATATATAAGTGGGAAGCGCATGGTGTAATGGTTAAAGTCATGGGAAATGGACTCGTCGCCCCGAATTCAAATCCTGGATGTGGTAATTGCATTTCACTTAGTGCTGATACCTTTGGGAAAGGTATGAATCCTACTCTCCCTCCAGCTATGGATAAATAGTAGGGCAGACTGGGCTCTTTAACCTTGGTTAGGCAACCGGTCTTGGAGAAGGAAAACTCAAAATTCAAAAAGTCTATAATGGTAAATGTGTAAACGTTCGCATATATAAATCTACACAAACACTCTCACCACACACACACACAATATATATATATATATATATATATATATATATATATATATATATATATATATATAAAGTAAAATTAAAGTCGTCTGGGTGGCCTAAAGTCTGCATCAGCCAATCAGCAAGGGAGTCTATCCCCTTTTCACTAGCGCTAGACCAAGGAGATTGTTTTTTGCGTCTGAGGTGAAGCACCACATCAGCTCCTTACTTTACCGCACAGATCCCTGTGCTACTCATACGCTGAGATGGCGAGGGCCGGTATCGAACTAGCAACCTTGTGGTTTCTAGCTGAACGCTAGTGACCGTTTCTTTAATATGATTATAAAATTTGACACGGACTTCCAGATATTTCCCAGAATAATGCATTAACCAGGAAAACCTGAGTTTTCGCTCCATCCGGGACACTCCCGGTCAATATCTATAGAATATCAATTTGTTTTTAATACAGGTACACATTTTTGCCACAAGCGACCTCTTACTATACAGCATAAACATAACTGGTGGACCGGGAGAGTGAGGAGAAACAAATCCTTTTAGCACCGATCTAACGCCCTCTGGCGGTCAGAATGCGAATCGCGTCTACTACAAACATTGTCATCTATTTTCCATTCAATATGATCACGTAACCAGGAAGGAGATGCTGAAAGAAAACAGTTATTTTTTTGTGTGTATTTACAGTATATACTGTAGAAAATATTTTACAGTTTTTGTTTTACTTTTTAATATTGTTATATAAGAAATATTATTTATCCTAGGATCCCTGTTGACTCAAACACATTGTTAATAGAATTGTTTTCTGATTTCTTAGTTGCGTAAGAATTTAGAATTCCAAGAACATGAAGGAAGGAATATTGCCTATAGTTTCTGTAAGTTATGAATTTAAAATTAACAGTCTAAACTTCTAAGTTGAGTGGTTGTTATCATTTAAACCATCTGCTCACAAGATGGGGGTGGCGGTGCGACAAAAAAGGGACAGAGGGGGTGGCGGTGCGACAAAAAAGGGACAGAGGGGGTGGCGAGGCAAAAAAGGGACCGGTAGAGGCGATAGAGTTGCATTAGGAGCAATTGAAAAATGAATAACTTTTTCATAAAATCTAAATGAAAAAAATCATCCATAAATACTAAGGAACACGTATGCAGTTTATACAGAATTAAACTGACATGAGAATTATAAACCATTCGATATTGCTGACACAGTTAAAACTACTAAATAAATTGGTTAATAAATAAAGTTTTATTTGGGGAATACATCTTTGTGTTTCATCTTGTTGTTTTCAATTTGAAGCATACAAAAATGGGTATGTGTGCATTTGTATATGAGTCTGGAGGTGTGTGGTGTAATGGTTAGTGTCGTAGGAAATGGACTCGCCAACCCGAGTTCAAATCCTGGACAAGGCTGTTTGCATTTCACTTAGAGCCAAAACCATTGGGAAAGGTATGCATCGAACTGTTATCCATCCAGCTATGGGTAAATAGTAGGGTATACTGGACTGTTTAACCTTAGATAGGTAACCAGTCTAGGAGAAGGAAAACTCTGAATTCAAACTTGCTAAACTCAGTTTAAGAAATTGACCTTGTGTTACATACTACTTGTGCGGAGGGGTTGGTATATATATGCATATATATATGTGTGTGTGTGTGTGTGTGTGTGTGTGTGTGTGTGTGAGCCGGAAATCGGATTGGAATTGACTGGGAAGCCAAGGAAGGGCTAGCCTGAAAAAGTTTGGGAATCGTTGATTTACACGAATATAAAAAATAAAATTTCACTTAGGAAATCCTGTAAATGCAAGTGTACTATATTACATCGTATAGAGTAAAGGGGTGTGATTTTTTTTTTAGAGAAAATGGTTGGCTGCTGTTTTCTTGTTTTTTGTTTTTTTTTTGTTTTTTTGTTGTTGTTTTTTGTTGTTTTTTTTTTCAAATACGGTGAAACATTACGAGTGCCATGTAACGGGAATAACACTACTTTACTCGTGCAGCAGTGCAAGATACCCCTGTTATGTCTTGCCAGCCTGGCTCGAACTCTCGTCATTGGGAATGCGAAAAACACGGCTTAAGAGTGACGCGGACACATGGCTTGATTCAGATGCTCAGATGCACGTAAAGTTGCGTGATCTCTGACGTCAATAAATAGACAGGCCAAATGCGAGCCGGGAGAAGCTTGAGTAGGTATGAGTGTTACACATTCAAAATGATGGACATATATATATATATATATATATATATATATATATATATATATATATATATTCATAAAGACAGCAGAGTCAAAGATAGAAGGGACGTTTGTGCTAGTTTTGTTCGATGCTTTTTGCTCTGGATTGTGAGCTAATATTTGAGATACGAGCGAGCTTCAGATACGTTTATGTTAATAAATTCACTAAAAACATGTAACTTTCCAAATTTATTAGGCCAAAGAAAAATATTATTAATGAAAAAAATAAACATCAAAATATATTACAGGACATATTTCATTATATTTTAATCTATAATGTTTTCTACAATAAAATGGAGCGATGGTGTCTATCCCCCTTTCACTAGCGATAGACCCATGAGATTGTATTTTGCGTCTGAGATGGAACGCCACACCTACCATCAGCTACTTACTTTACCGCACAGATCCCTGCGCTACTCATACGAGTGGGTCGGTATTGAACTAGGAAACTTGTGGTTCCTAGTCGGACGCTCCACCGACTGATCGAAGACTTTCAGAAGAGTTATCCTTCGAACAGATACTTCTGATGTTCTCTTCCTACTAAGCAAATAAAATGTCAAATTTTACTTACTTCAGATCTATCTCGAAAAAATATTTATTCATGATAATCAAAATAGCAATAATCCTCGTCTTAGCTGTTACACTCCCTACGTTGGTGCTGGTGTCATGCGATGACCATATATGAATTCAATATATAATATATATATATATATATATATTATATATATATATATAATTGGTAAAGAAAAAGCTTAAAAATCGGTCATTTTGTGGTTATTAATCTATTTCAAACCACAGCTATCAGTGTATACCTATGAGTTTCATCAGACCGCTGACGTTATTGGAAACCAGCAGTCTGGTGATACTCCTAGGTATACACTGATTCTTGTGGGTAGAAATAGATCTATAACCGCAAAATGACCGATTTTTAAGCTTTTTCCTTGCCAATTATATTGATCTGTTCAATAATATTAAACATCGAGCTCTCAACTTGGACCTGAACAAATCTAACATTCTGCTATTGGAACAAAGGTCTAACTTAAATTCACCCTAATACCAACTAACTTGGTAACCCATCTACGGATATATATATATATATATATATATATACACACACATATATATATATGTAATTCCATGTTAAATCATCCAGGCCATGTCACCCACCCACCTCAATTTTTCCGAATTTTTTTACATGTGTGGACAATGTTAAAGTTAGACAATCCTCAAAATTTGAGCTTCCAATTCCTAGAATTGGCGGAGTTATGTCGAGTTTTAGCACTCCAAATTTGGTGGGGTTCGCGAAAAATGGTGACTTTTCGTAGTCTATTTTTGTGTGTAAAATGAGTTCTAGAATTTCCCTACCCCTTAAGATTGGTTTATAAAAGCATTTTTACCCAAGATATCCAAAAACGCCATTAAAAAAAGTCTGAAAGTCAACCAATTTTAAGTTATCGATGATTTCTGATTTTTTCATAGTAAGAATAATATTCCGATGTATGGATGTCAAAAACGTTCGCAAAAATGAAGACGAACAAGATACTATGGATACTGCTGGTTAATTAAGGACGAACTCATGTGACTTTCTCCTATGGACATCTAAATTTGTACATAGCAGTGATAGCGGACTAGCAAAAACTTACATTGTTCAGCTGTGTGCAGATACTGGATGCCGTGCGGAGAAGCGAATACCTATTGGGACGCGTGGTGAGAGAGATGTTAAGTATCTGGTCGGCATCCTTAGTTCCAGATGTAATAAGTAAGTAAGCAAGCCAATAAGAATCCAGTGTTAGGGTATTCTTTGTAAGTCCGTCTTCCAAAATAATCCAAGTATCAATGACATAAGCTCAGAATGTTGTCTCTATTAATACAGCAGAAGCAGCAGCAGCAGTGCCAGTGATTGGACAATAGAAATCCACCCCAGGTCACGTGGTAGTCAACGAGTCTATATTTAGGAGTGACCATTTGCCCCATGCCTTATATCATAATAATTCAACAAGAGAGTCGTCGGAATCACTGCTGTCGACACGACTTGATGATATTTACAAAATGAAGCGCAAAATAAGTTTCTGGTAATGTTACGTCCATGTAGAAATGTAAATTAAGGGGATCGTATGTAATGGTTATCGTCATATCGCTGACACGAGTTCAAATCGTGGACGAGGCTGGTTGTATTTCATTAAGCTCTAATACACTTGAAAAAGGTATACATATAAGGATTCTTCCTCCAGCTATGGGTAAATAGGAAGATAGACTGTGCTCTTTAACCATGGTGTGGCAACCGGTCTAGGAGAAGGATAACTCTGAATTAAACTTTGTTAAACTCCACTTAAGAAATTTACCTTGTCTCACTTACCTCTCGTGCAGGGGGGGGGATTATACGATGTTTTTCCGTGAATTCCCCAAATATAGTAACCCCTATATATATATATATATATATATATATATATATATAGTATATTAAGAAAATTGAAAAAACACAGGTTTAAATAGGTTGAGTGGTAAGTTTATTGGCCGACGCTGCAGTGTTTCGATCTATTAATTAGATCATCTTCAGGGCATTTGTTGGTATAAGGAGGGTTAATTAATTAATAGATCGAAACACTGCAGCGTCGGCCAATAAACTTACCACTCAACCTATTTAAACCTGTGTAAGTGAATATCAATCTAGAAGCTGCAATGAATGTGGATTGTGTAATGAGTACTACATAAACGTTGTAGGAGAAGGCAATTTCTCAATTCAAACCTCTTAAACTTCGCTTAAACATGTGTCACATTCTACTCGTTCGGTAAATACATGAAATTGTTATATATATATATATATATATATATATATATATATATATATATTATAAAAAAGAAGGTTTGCAAAAAGGATTATGTTTGTTTGTTTTTTATTTTATTAACTTACATATGCGACACGTGTTTCAGATCTGTTATCTTCTTCTTTGAATTATTATATTTTGGCAGATTATGTCTGATATTTGATAGGTTGTGTGTATTTTTGTAACTTTCTTTTTGATTATAATGGTTTTGTAATAATGGTTAAACGCTACGTTATTTTTCTCAATCCTTGCGTGCGATTTGCGCGTGACTTGCGTGCCACTTGCGCGTGACTTGTGCGTAAAAATTGAGAAAAAAATGTAACGTTCCACAAGTGCACTCATTCCTAAATTCTATCTTCAGTATTGCTATCATTTAATTATCTATTTTCTATCTTCTTCTATTTTATATATAATGGAGATTCGCTTCCGGTTTTTGTCTGTAACAAAAACTGCGTCACTGCTTACGTCATACTACGTAAGACGTCATAACATAGAATAGATACTGTCAAAATTTGAACATGCAATATTAGACTGTCCTCATTGGTTTTTTAAAGAAGTTTTAATAAATACATAGCTGGTATTATCTATATATATATATAGTTTGTTTTATTTTAATATGTATTTAAAGTTATCAGAACTAAGTTTCCATTTCAATTCTTTTATTTTTTACTCCTTTAATAAATTTATTTTATTTTTTACTCCTTTAATAAATTTGATGATTTTACTTTACTTATGATACAAACTCTCTGATATTAAATTTTCAACTCCCATCCCATCAGGCAATATTTATTTTACGTCGCCCAGAGGGCGTTTTTTTATTTTGCTAGTAGTTATAAATCATGTTTAGTAAAAGCAGTGACTATTCTGTGTTTTTAATATATTGAGCACTTTTGGATTATTTACTGATGCTAGCCGGACGGAAAAGTTAAAGCGGTAATTGGATACTATATATAGATACATGCATATATATGTTATATTATATAATTTGCGTATTTCATTATGTGGTTCATATGTTTGTGTAGTAAAGTTGTTGTTATTGTTGTGTGTATGTATAAGTGCGTTTGTTTAAGTTCAGTTTAGTTGTGTGTTCTAGTGTGTTTATTTTATTTATTTATTTATTCATTTTGTGTGTGTGTGTGTTCCTATGTATGTGTGTTTCTGTTTGTGGTTGTGCTGGGTGTGTTTTGCATAGTTTCTGTGTTCTATTATGTAGATAAAGTTATTGTTGCGTGTATGTGTGTGTTATATATATATATATATAATCTCATGTCTCATACAAGCACAATGACCCATACACACATATCAAAACATATAAACATATATATATATATATATATATACAATATATATAATATATTATATATATATAATATATATATATAATATATTTTAAAAATGGACTCCCCCGTCGATTATCTGCGTATCAGGGTTCATATACATAATGAACTCCTACACAGAGATTTGTTTATAGTGGTGAAGGCTTGTGTTGGACCATCCACACTTTTTGGCACAGTCGATATGAAAGAATTGGTGCATCAAGGGTTGCCACAAACCCAATCAACGACTGACCTCAGGAATTTTGAATTCAGTTATCCCTCTCCTAGACTGGTTACCTACCCAAGGCTGAAGAGCCCAGTCTACCCTACTATTTAACCCATAGATGGGGGGAGAATATATGGATTCATACCTTTCCCAAGGGTATTAGCGCTAAGGGAAATGCCAACAGCTTCGTCTAGGAATTGAACTCGAATCGACGAGTCCATTTTCCACTAGCCCACGCCACCCATATATATATATATATATATATATATATATATTATATATATATATATATATATATATATATATATATATAAACATACGAACATATAAGCATGGCCATAAACATTTCTTATACTCGTGCGTTTTGGGAAGTCTATATTAACTAAATATAGTTCGATGTTCGCGTTTCCGTAGTATACAGTAGACGTAGACGTGCTATTTACTCTTAGAAAATTTTAGGGAAAAATGTCTCTACTACCTGATAATAATTACGCGAATTGATTCAGTTTGGCGTGGTGTATCCTATCATTAAAAACGCGTCCATTTTTCTTCCTTAGTTACTTTGCTATTGTTGAAAAAAACCCATGTAAACGGAAGTCGCACGCGCATGCGCAGTCCACTCAATACCATTATCTGCAGTGTCCATTTTTGTCGATGGAACGTCAGTGCTGCCATTATCGTTCTTTCAAATATTCCTCTATTTATTTATCATTCTCGAATTCGACTACCAGATCCCGAATCCTCACTAAGCACGCTCTAAGTGCTCGGAGGTTATTTTTTCTTTCTGATGATTGTTTTATATCTATCCAATAACATCATATTCACTGCTGTAAAAACTTGTTTTTCATGGGCGAAATACTTTCTAGAAACAACAAGATCTACTGAGCTATCCCCTATTTATTGAGTGCCAACCATCCGGTTTCGAGCCCAGCTAGAATGTTGAATGCGATATTTTCTGACACGTTTGTCGCAATATACGTAATTCACAACCTGACAAGTATTGTAGGTGGGACACTAAACTGCATCTGATGGTGAGGCTCCTTCACTGGCATTACTTCCAGGTCCATTCTGACGCAGAGTGGTAGTATCTGTTAGGGTCTTATCTATAGGTTAATTAGATATGTTAAGAAATTATTCGTATTCGCACATGGCCATGTGCAAAAACCAACCTCTTAAGAAAAACTACACAAAAATGGAAACATGAACATAAAATAAACGCGATTCCCTAACCTCTAAGCATAAAATAACTTTAGACAGGTTAACATGCCATTTCTATCTATGGGTCAAATACATCAGTTTAAAGATTATTTGTATTCGCTCGGGACCGTGTGCAAAAAAAAACAACAAAAAATAATTAATAAAAAATATACAAAAATGGAAATATGAATGTAGAATAAACGCTTTTCTGTAATATCTTAGCAGAAAATAACCCTAGACGGTATGATATACCGTTAGATATATCAATTATTGTTATAATGAATCATAACAAATTGTAATAATCATAGCTAATGGGTTTTGGCATCACTTACTTTACCAGCTGCTTTCATTAGCGGCATCGAACTTCCCCAGCTACGATCTGAGCTATATAAATGTATATATTTCGTTCATTAATAAGGAAATTATATTGAAAATACAATTAAATTTTTTTTTCCATATCTAAACTGTGAACACATAAGTATTTACCCAACCCGTTCTTCACATGTAAGATGTGACACATGGTAGGGAAGTATGGGACATCAAAGAGAATAGAACTCGCTATTCACTAGTGATGGATCTGCAAGACTAGCTTGCTAACTCTTACACCACAATGGAATATCCCCCGACCGTGGTCATGTATACATAGTTTAATTAAATCACCAGAAAAGATAATAGAAACATGTAAAGTATTAACAGAAATAATGGGGTGAAATAGTATCTCTGTCGTAAAGGAAAGGAGACAAGGCAATTATAGTGTATATATAATTGGGTTAACAATTTATTGGTTGTAGTATTAAATGTGAGAGTATACAAATTGTGTAAATGTCTGTAAGAGGTTGCCAGAGAATTTCTCTTGGCGGGATATATATAAGTATGCTTAGAGGTTTAAGAAAATTAACTTTGTAGTATCTGTCTCAGCAATATCCCGAAGTTGTCCGGTAAGGTCGCTGCTTCTATAATGTCTGCCTGTCGGAGTTGTGTTCTTCTCACGGGTGCGGACTCTGTTCTTCCTCTGTGCCTGCCGTATCTGTTCTGCTGAATCAGGGTTCAGTGTCTGCCCCCTATTCTCCGGACTTCCGGGTGAGGGCAGATAACCCTATTTCCAATAGTATTACATATTGGATCCAAAAACATTAAATATACATTAAGCAACGGGGAAGTAAAAAAAAAAAAAAGTAAATGAAGAATGCGATATAGAAGTTTGTTTGGATGTTACTTTAAAAGCTGATAATCCTATTTTGTCTATTATACTGAGGGAAAATGGAATGATTTGCTGGATTGTTTGAAATTCTAATTCAAGGGAGGCATATGCTTGTTTTAAAATATATAAAACCCTCATAAGACCTCATATAGAATATTGTACTCAGGCCTGGGCTCCAGTCTCTAAACATAGAAATTTAAATATAATTTTGAGATTGATGAGCAATTTTTTTTGTATAAGAGGAATGATAAAAATAATAAAAAGAGAAAATTATGGGGAGAGATTAAAGAAATTAGGATTAATTGCTTTACTAGAAAAAAAATGAGGGGTAATCTGACTGAAATTTTTAAAATAATTAATGGAAGACATGTAAATATTAATACGGTTGTTTCTAAATCTTCCGCCCGTTATCATCCTGCAACACCCTCTGGTTAAAAATGAGACCGTCCAAATGGTCCAAGATGCAATGCAAAAATGGGAATACAGATTATATGGTGTCGCTTAATCGCCGATTTCTTATTTGTTTCATTTCATTTCATCCAATTTTAAAAATGAAACATTCCAAATGGTCTTGTGTCACTTAAATGCCCAACGTAAAATTAAAATGAATTTAAAAAATACAAGATACATGTATGTTTCATTTGTAATATTGAAATTGTGAATTACGATAGATATTTTGGTAACTTTGATCTGATGTCGTCCAGGCCTCCTGTCCTAATTTCCGCTATGTTTTATAGAGCCAGCGTCAGAGGAATTTCCAGGCCAACTTTTTTTCCTTTTTTTTTTCACTTTTATTTTTGTATTATTTGTTGCAAAGACAACAGTGGGATTTATATGTAATGAATTTGCAAATCATCATTTCTGGATTAAATAGCCCCTCTTGATTTTTGTTTCGTTTCGGGGAAATTCCTCGGGTCCCGCTAGTTATTTAATATTTCTCCAAGAAGTGTAAATTTGCTGTCGAGACATATCTCAAAAAGTAATTCTATTAACCGATTGAATGTGTTTTTCTATAAGAATGATATTTTTTGGAACAAATTTTCTAATCAGATCAAAAATAGCAACAGCATAAAAACAGTCAAGATTAATTTAGTTGATTTCATCGAAAATGGTAAGAAAAAGTATTAAATATCAGACGAATTACTTAACAGAATTTGATCGTTATATAGATATTATATTAATCATGTATATATTCCATATATTTTATGTGACAATAAGTAAAAAAGAGAGATGCCCAAGGAGATAACAAGTAAATAATAGCATTCAGTTCATTCTTACTAAGATTATATAGCATATCTATCTATCTATCTATCTATCGACCTATCTATGGAAAACCGACCTGTCGGCTGAGGCGTTAGAATGCACTGACTAAACCTCTGCAGAGGGGTAAGACTCCCCCAATGGGGCCACCTATTGGCCGTGGGTGGCGACCTGTGATGCTTAAGGATAGAGCCCAGTTGGATGAGCAGTTCATGACATGCAATACTCCACTTTGGCCCGATCTTGGGCTAGACGGTCGGTCGGAGAGGCCCCCTCCGATCAATAGGCTGGTAACGTCAAGCCCTAGCACCTATATGATTTCCCAACCCTATTGCCCTTATGGCAAGCCCCACCCCATTTTATCATATGGATGCTAGAAGGCGGTGGCTGCGGGTCTACATGTCCTGGGAATGACGTTAAACTCTATCTGATGGTGAGGTTCCAGTTTTGGAGGTTTGGGGAATGTGGAGCACCCCTTCATCACCATTGCTCCCTGGTCCACTCGAACCCGGAGTGGTAGTACCTGTTAGGGTCCCATTTATGGGTTAAATAGAAAAATGTATTTATAAAAAAATAGTATTATCCATTAAGAATTGATTTATTTCACAACTTTATCGGCATTAAATGATCCACTGAGGTTGATATGCCGTAAAACAAAACAAAACAAACAAACTATCTATGGAAAAATAGGTAGTACAATAACAATCTAAGCTTCAACAACAGAAGATATGCAAATAGTACCACCTTATCCAAACACGTAAGGCACGTTAAAGACACAATGGGCAACAACAAAAAAACTATGATAAAATTGTTTGATATGATAAAACTCCTATATTTCTCGCCCTCTATCAATCTGGGGAAAAATCATCTGGACGCCGCGTGCATTAAGACAAAAAGCATGTTTATATTTTTAAATGTATGTCTCGCGTTATAACATTCCATTATGTGAGCAGGATCCACGTTATATAAACGCTCAACAAGCCACCGTTTTAACATTTTAGTATTTTTGACCGTCTGAAGTTTGCATAAAATGCATGAAACTGCAGTTACGGAATATTAACACCATAATTTTTAATCTCTGATTTATACCTGCTCTGCTATTTTAGCATTGAGCACCTTCATACTCTAATAGTTTTTACATTTATTCTCCATTATATTATATTATATTATATTATATTATCTATCCTAGATAGCTGTGTATAAATAGAATTTTGAAGACCTAATATTTCGTCAAAAATTAGAGTCGACCTATACATGAGGAATTCCTTTGGATGGTTGAAAGTGAAACATTATGTTAATAACTAAAACAACCCTTGGTTGCAAAAATTGATTTTATAAATCAATGATATCCTCATGATACATCAAAGGTCGAGATATAATGAGAATGATTTATACAAGGATCTATCTATATATCTATATATCTATTATAATTTATGCGCGTTAGTGTAATAGTTATCTTCATTGGAAATGGAATCGGCGACCTGGGTTCAAATCCAAGACGAGTTGTTTCACTTCACATTAATTCCTTGGAAAAGTATGAATTCAACTGTTCTCCCTTAGCTATGGGTAAATAGTAAGTCAGACTTTTGTTCTTTTGTCTTAGTTAAGCACCAATCTAGAAGAAGGAAAACTTTGAATTCATGCATGAGTTTGCTCTGTATCACTCTTATCTTGGCGTTTATATATATATATATATACTAGCAAATATATGCACCCTCCGGGTGCAAGTATTTAAGTTTTAATGTAATAAATATTGTATTGAATAGAAAGGCTAATGAAACTAAATAAGAATAGAGATAAAAAGATTTGCAGAGGGAGTATAATAAAAAATGGAACAACTGATTGCATGACAGGGATTTCATTTAAGAATTGAAGAGATTTTTGAAACAGTTAGAAGCACCATGCAAATTATACTGTCAATTGCTCCATAAACGACATCCAATAACCCGGTTACAGGAAGCTAGATACTGAAGTCGGATCGACCTTACATAGATGGTTGAAAGTGAAACATTATGTTAACTTTTTGCAAAAATGATTTTATAAATCAATGATATCCTCATATACATCAAAGGTCGAGATATATATGAGAATGATTTATACAAGGATCTATCTATATATCTATATATCTATTATAAATTATGCGCGTTTAGCGTAATAGTTATCTTCATGAAATGGAATCGGCGACCTGGGTTCAAATCCAAGACGAGTTGTCTCACTTCACATTAATTCCCTTGCAAAAAGTATGAATTCAACTGTTCTCCTTAGCTATGGGTAAATAGTAAGTCAGACTTTTGTTCTTTTGTCTTAGTTAAGCACCAATCTAGAAGAAGGAAAACTTTGAATTCATGCATGAGTTTGCTCTGTATCACTCTTATCTTGGCGTTTATATATATATATATACTAGCAAATATATGCACCCTCCGGGTGCAAGTATTTAAGTTTTAATGTAATAAAATATTGTATTAATTAGAAAGGCTAATGAAACTAAATAAGAATACAGATAAAAGATTTTGAAACAGAGGAGTATAATAAAAATGGAACAACTGAAAACTTACTCTTCCATCACTTTCATCTTTCATTGTTATTATTTCTAATTTAAGTATTTAGTTAAAAGAGGAAGTAAATAATAAAATGACAGTTATTTTATCTTTTTAATGGATTTCATTTAAGATTCATTGAAGAGATTTTTGCTTATATTCATTAAAATAAAACCAACAGTTAGAAATCAATAATACTAAGCACATATTTATTAAATTCGATTTTTTAATATTAATATGGAAATTAGCCTTCCCGTTCACACTGTAAACTGCTATTTTGTGTATATATAAATATAATTGCATGTTGTCAGCATGTAGACATAGTTAACAGTATTAATAATGTAAGACAATGTTATTAATAATTGAGGTTTAGATAAAAATAAAATCATGGAGAATGTGATGTCAATAACTAAGGGAATTGTGACTTGAGCAGGAATATAGTTTCGGTTACAGACAGAAAAACACACATTCTCCATTATAATAAGATTATATATATGTGTGTGTGTGTGTGTGTGCGCGTGTGTGTGTTGTTTCAGGGACAAAGTACGCATCAGCAACTGCCATTATGTACTGCATTGTGCAGTGGACACCTTTAACTACGACGTTACCTAATATAAATGACGTCTCCTTTGATTCCGTCATCCCTGAACATCTTTTGGGATGCCATCTTGTTCAATATATCACAATAAAAATATCCATAGATCCAGCGTAGACATTAAACAACTAGTCATAAATAATAAGACTGGGCATTAACCTTTAGGGTGTCCAGTGTATGACGTTAAACTGTATCTGGTGGTGAAGTTCCTATTCTGGAACTCTGGGAGTGTGGAGTAGCCCTTCATCGCCATTATTCCCAGGTCCACCCTGACCCGGAGTGGCAGTACCTGTTAGGGTCCCATATATGGGTTAAATAGAAGCGCGTGGTGTAATGGTTAAAGTCATAGGAAATGGACTCGTCGCCACGAGTTCAAATCCTGGACACGGTAACTGCATTTTCACATAGCGCTAATACCCTTGGGAAAGGTAAGAATTCAATTCTCCCTCCAGCTATGGGTAAATAGCAGGGCAGACCGGGCTCTTTAACCTTGATTAGGCAACCGGTCTAGGAGAAGGAAAACTCTGAATTCAAAACTGTTGAACTCCGCTTGATAAATTAACCTTGTGTCACATCCTGTTCGTGCGGAGGGGTTGGTAAATATATATATGGGTTAAATAGAAGAACATGAAAAATGTGTTTGAAAATTTGAGCCCAAAAAATAATTTTCAATAACCATCAAGAATGAATAGAACAAAACGTATTTGGCATGAAAGAACCCAGTAAGGGTTGAATGCCGTAAAATCAAAAAAAGAGAAAAGATTATTCTTTTGGGTCTTTGTGGCTAAAATGGTGTATAATATATGTTAAAGAAAATCGATAAAAAATCTTAGTTAAATGAGTTAGAATAAAGTAAGAAACAAAAGTCAGATATAGACTTTCTTTGATCGATGTCTGGTGTTAACGCTTACACCAACCACGGGTATCAATAATGAAGTATTCCAAGTTTAGAAAGAAAGAAGTAATGGAAGAAATAATGAGCAACGTAGGAAAAATGTTGAGCATTGAATCTATTCCTCTAAATGATTATTGAACAAGAGTAAAAGCTTCTGTCAAATTGATGACATGTCAAACCCGCATGCGTTCACCGAAAAGGCGCCGAATAGAAATCGTCGGAGAAAAAATAATTGACGAAAGAAATGTTGCTATACGAAGCAACATTTGTTTGGTTTGGTTTGATTTTATTTTGTTTAACGGCATATCAACCTGTTGGTTATTTAATGCCATATCTTTATATATATATATATATATATATATATATATATATTATATTTATATTGTGTGTGTGTGTGTGTGGGTGGGTGTATTTGGCAGCATTCTTTCATTTATACATGTAGAATTAAACAAAAGACACATTTCCTGTTTTAACAATTTTATTTTTGATCTTTTTGAGTTTTCTGGCCAACTTTTTAATGTTTGGACTTATCCACGAATTCCACCCAATTCTAGCTTAAGAAAAGCCAAAGTGGAGTGTTGCATGTCATGAATTGCTTAGTCATCAGAATTCAATCCCGAGTCGCCACCAACGGCCATTAGGTGGCTCCTTTGGAGTGGAGGTTACCCCTCTGTAGACGTGCTGTGGTTTTGTTCTACAGCCCCAGCTGGCAAGGCAGCCAGCATTTGGGGATACGAACAAAAAATTATGGCAGGCCAATTCTTGAGTGACAGTCTTTGGAGCACTTAATGCTCACAAAGTGTGATTGCCTGGAGAGAGAAGAATAGCCTCGACAGAAAAAAGAGCCAGAAAGAGAGAGAAAAGCCAGAAGTCCCAGAAAGCATCACAATTTGTGTGCATTAAATGCACCAAAGACTGTCACTCAAGAATTGGCCAGCAAGGTCACTTGTGCAGATGCAGATAATTCTTTTTACACAAACCATCGTCCTTAGTGGACGTAAAGGATCCAATATGTAGTAAAACAAAATAACCACCCTAGGTTTATACAAGTCTAGTTTGGCCGACATAACTTTCAGTATTTTTCAAATGTTTCCTCTATAAAGCGACCATAAGACTTGTTTATCTATATAAACCACATTAAAAATTTTCAGGAAGATTTTGAATTTCGATTCAAGGATCTTTTAAACATGGAAATTTCTGAATGGATTAATTTGATTTTGAAGTGTAAAATGCAAATTTAGACACCTTCTTTAAAAAAAGAATTTATTGAAATGGCTTTCAATCTTGAAATGAAATCTATAGACACATTTAAAGAAATTGAATATTACTTGATAGATGAAACGCTTTATCAAACTATCCCACTATGTGTAACAGTTGAACCAATTTTAGTAGATTTTTCCAAGTTTGTATATCGTGTAAATTTCGGTTAGACATATGCATTATTTACTAAGGAAACATAGCAGTTTGAACATATAACTTACCGATTCGTGGGCTCACAAATCAGCCTTGTAACATTTGTGATCCTCTCACTGCACACGAAACTTATCCTTCGCCTTAAAAATAAATCCAGAATTAAAGGTGCGTTTGCGTTTATAATTAATTGAATATTTTCTCGTTTAAATTGTATTAGACACCGGTAACGTAGTAAGGGTTTGTAATCTAATTTTCAATTAATTTATTTGGGAACGGATGAAATTAAATTTGGCTACAAGGAGTTCATCAAGTCAAAAGTTAGAGAAGGTGATAAGTGTTAAGATTCTTGTGACCATTTTTAGGCTGCAGGTGAAAGCACTTTACAGTGGAGATCCGTTGTGGTCCTTAGTGGTAAGCAGAACCCTTGGTGGTTCCTTAGTATTAAGCAGGATCCTTGTGTTGTTGATCAGCTCGTCCGTGTCAAATTAGAGCAACTGAAAACATTTCAAGATCGGCCATTAAATAGTTAACCAACCACGAGCTTGTTGATTAAATGATTGAATCCACGCGACCATGAAGAGATTATAAATTTAAGTGGTGTGCTCCAGCACACCTTATATTGCAAAATAAGGAAGCGCGTGATGTAATGGTTAAAGTCATGGGAAATGGACTCGTCGCCCCAAGTTCAAATCCTGGACGTGGTTAATTGCATTTCGCTTAGCGTTAATACCCTTGGGAAAGGTATGAATCCGACTCTCCCTCCAGCTATGGGTAAATAGTAGGGCAGACTGGGTTCTTTAACTTTGGTTAGGTAACCGGTCTAGGAGAAGGAAAACTCTGAATTCAAACCTGTTAAACTGCGCTTATGAAATTGACCTTGTGTCACATCCTGCTCGTGCGGAGGGGTTGTTAAATATATATATTGCAAAATATTCAATAAGAGTGATTATGTAAAAAAAAAAGAAGATTTCTCAATTGCCCCGTCACCTCTTTGTAATCACTAGTCATGTAGCATGTCTTGAGTATGTATCGCATGGATCCCATACTTCTCCAGGTCTAAAACTGGTTTGAATTCAGAGTTTTCCTTCTAGAGCGGTTTCTATACTAAGGTTAAAGAGCACAGTCTGTCCCACTATTTACCTGTAGCTGTAGGTGGAATAGTTGGATTCATGCCTTTCCCAAGGTTATTAGCGCTATGTTATATGAAAACAGTAATAACCAGGTTTTGATAACAGTTACACATCGAGCTTTGGCATAAATATGTATTTTATCAACTTTTAATCAGTTATATGGTCTCACCAGTTTGATCTCCAAATTGGGATTTGGTTTCAAGGAACGAGAAATAGTTACCAGATCAGGGTGCGATTTTGGTAACACAAGACTTTTTTTTTTTTTTCGAAAATCTCGTCCACAAAGGGTGAGAGTTTTTGGCACCAATCTTTTGCAAATATTTGTCACTGGCCCAGGTTCTGATAAAATAATCAGGAACAGTCTGGTTATTCAATTTAATTAATCATCGTCACAGGACGTATTTGATGAGTGCTTTTTACTTTGTTACACTACCCCATCCAGTTCGTGAAGTAACCAATCGACCAGAACGTTTTTTTCCACACTCTGTCGACATCCAAAATGCCTTGCGCCATATAAAAAAACCTATGCCCAGGATATAATTCTATTTCTATAAACCTTTTAAACTTGTTTCTGTGGAATTGTTCTAAAATGTGACATAGATTTGATCGCATATATTTGCTCGATATTCTCATGTTCCATTTTCATTACAATCTTAAACCAAAACCTCCCCGACAAAAACTATGGAATTGGCCATAATATGATGTTCATCATTATTTTGGTTTTTTTTTGTTGGGTTTTTTTTTGCAGTAAATAAACTAATAACAGATAAGACATAAAACTTTTTAATCTAATTGGACATCCTCGTTTTCATAAAATATACTCTAAACAAACTAGATTAGATTATTTTTAAATAAATGGGATAATTTGTTACCAGCCCAGACAGTGAAGATGTCATGGAATAACCCAATATTGAAGAAGAAAATTGTTTTTAAACTATCCCGGGCAAACTTATAGAATTACATACTTATTGATGTTCACCTTGTTTTGCTTTGTTTTTTGTTTTTTTGTTTTTTGTTTTTTGTTTTTTGTTTTTTTTTTGCAGTAATAAATAAATGTTTTGCGTCTTTCTGTTCTTAGTTTATTTACTGCAAAAAAAACAAAAACAAAAAACAAACAAAAAAAAAAAACAAAGCAAAAACAAGGTGAACATCCAATAAGTTGCTAATTCTATAAGTTTTTGCCGGGATAGTTAAAAACAATTTTTTCTTCAATATTGGGTTATTCCATGACATTTTCACTGTCTGGGCTGGTACAAATTACCCATTTATTTAAATAATCTAAATCTAGTTTGTTTAGAGTATAATTTTATGAAAACAGGATGTCAATTAGATAAAATGTTTTATGTCTTTCTGTTATTAGTTTATTTACTGACAAAAAAAAAACCAACAAAAAACAAAACAAAATAATGATGAAACATCATCTATATGGCCAATTCCAATAGTTTTTGTCGGGGAGGTTTTGGTTTAAAGATTGTAATGAAAATGGACATGAGAATATCGAGCAATATATGCGATCGAAATCTATGTCACATTTTAGAACAATTCCACAGAACAAGTTTTAAAAAGGTTTATAGAAATAGAATTATATCCTGGGCATAGGTTTTTTTTTATATGGCGCAAAGGCATTTTTTGGATGGTCGACAGAGTGTGGAAAATAAACGTTCTGGTCCGATTGTACTTCACGAACTGGGATGGGGTAGTGTAACAAAGTGAAAAGCACTCATCAAATACGTTCACTGTTGACGTGATTTAATTAAATTGAATAACCAGAACTGTTCCCTGATTATTTATCAGGAATCCTGGGCCAGTGACAAATATTTGCAAAGATTGGTGCAAAACTCTCACCCTTTGTGACGAGATTTTCGAAAAAAAAAAAGTCTTGTGTTTACCAAAATCGCACCCTGATCTGGTAACTATTTCTCGTTCCTTGAACACCAAATCCCAATTTGGAGATCAAACTGGCGGAGACCAATATAACTGATTAAAAGTTGATAAATACATATTTTATGCAAAGCTCGATGTGTATACTGTTATCAAAACCTGGTTATTACTGTTTTCATATAACATAGCGCTAATAACCTTGGGAAAGGCATGAATCCAACTATTCCACCTACAGCTACAGGTAAATAGTGGGACAGACTGTGCTCTTTAACCTTAGTATAGAAACCGCTCTAGAAAGGAAAACTCTGAATTCAAACAGTTTTAGACCTGGAGAAGTATGGGATCCATGCGAATACATACTCAAGACATGCTACATGACTAGTGATTACAAAGAGGTGACGGGGCAATTGAGAAATCTTTCTTTTTTTTTACATAATCACTCTTATTGAATATTTTGCAATATAATATATTTAACAACCCCTCCGCACGAGCAGGATGTGACACAAGGTCAATTTCATAAGCGCAGTTTAACAGGTTTTGAATTCAGAGTTTTCCTTCTCCTAGACCGGTTACCTAACCAACGTTAAAGAACCCAGTCTGCCCTACTATTTACCCATAGCTGGAGGGAGAGTCGGATTCATACCTTTCCCAAGGGTATTAACGCTAAGCGAAATGCAATTAACACGTCCAGGATTTGAACTTGGGGCGACGAGTCCATTTCCCATGACTTTAACCATTACATCACGCGCTTCCTTATTTTGCAATATAAGGTGTGCTGGAGCACACCACTTAAATTTATAATCTCTTCATGGTCGCGTGGATTCATCATTTTAATCAACAAGCTCGTGGTTGGTTAACTATTTAATGGCCGATCTTGAAATGTTTTCAGTTGCTCTAATTTGACACGGACGAGCTGATCAACAACACAAGGATCTGCTTAATACTAAGGAACCACCAAGGGTTCTGCTTACACTAAGGACCACAACGGATCTCACTGTAAAGTGCTTTCACCTGCAGCCTAAAAATGGTCACAAGAATCTTAACACTTATCACCTTCCTCTAACTTTTGACTTGATGAACTCCTTGTAGCCAAATTTAATTTCCATCCGTTCCCAAATAAATTAATTGAAATTAGATTACAAACCCTTACTACGTTACCGGTGTCTAATACAATTTAAACGAGAAAATATTCAATTAATATAAACGCAAACGCACCTTTAATTCTGGATTTATTTTTAGGCGAAGGATAAGTTTCGTGTGCAGTGAGAGGATCACAAATGTTACAAGGCTGATTTGTGAGCCACGAATCGGTAAGTTATATGTTCAAACTGCTATGTTTCCTTAGTAAATAATGCATATGTCTTAACCGAATTTACACGATATACAAACTTGGAAAATCTACTAAAATTGGTTCAACTGTTACACATAGTGGGATAGTTTGATAAAGCGTTATCATCTATCAAGTAATATTCAATTTCTTTAAATGTGTCTATAGATTTCATTTCAAGATTGAAAGCCATTTCAATAAATTCTTTTTTTAAAGAAGGTGTCTAAATTTGCATTTTACACTTCAAAATCAAATTAATCCATTCAGAAATTTCCATGTTTAAAAGATCCTTGAATCGAAATTCAAAATCTTCCTGAAAATTTTTAATGTGGTTTATATAGATAAACAAGTCTTATGATCGCTTTATAGAGGAAACATTTGAAAAATACTGAAAGTTATGTCGGCTCAAACTAGACTTGTATAAACCTAGGGTGGTTATTTTGTTTTACAACATATTGGATCCTTTACGTCCACTAAGGACGATGGTGTAGTGTCAAAAAGAATTATCTGCATCTGCACAAGTGACCTTGCAGGCTAATTCTTGAGTGACAGTCTTTGGTGCATTTAATGCACACAAATTGTGATGCTTTCTGGGACTTCTGGCTTTTCTCTCTCTTTCTGGCTCTTTTTTCTGTCGAGGCTATTCTTCTCTCTCCAGGCAATTACACTTTGTGAGCATTAAGTGCTCCAAAGACTGTCACTCAAGAATTGGCCTGCCATAATTTTTTGTTCGTATCCCAAATGCTGGCTGCCTTGCAACTGGGGCTGCAGAACAAAACCACAGCACGTCTACAGAGGGGTATAACCTCCACTCCAAAAGAGCCACCTTAATGGCCGTTGATGGCGACTCGGGATTGAATTCTGATGACTAAGCAATTCATGACATGCAACACTCCACTTTGGCTTTTCTTAAGCTAGAATTGGGTGGAATTCGTGGATAAGTCCAAACATTAAAAAGTTGGCCAGAAAACTCAAAAAGATCAAAAATAAAATTGTTAAACAGGAAATGTGTCTTTTGTTTAATTCTACATGTATAAATGAAAGAATGCTGCCCAAATACACCCACCCACACACACACACACACATATATATATATATATATATATATATATATATATATATATATATATATTAAAGATATGGCATTAAATACCAACAGGGTTGATATGCCGTTAAACAAAAATAAAATCAAACCAAACCAAACAAATGTTGCTTCGTATAGCAACATTTCTTTCGTCAATTATTTTTTCTCCGACGATTTCTATTCGGCGCCTTTTCGGTGAACGCATGCGGGTTTGACATGTCATCAATTTGACAGAAGCTTTTACTCTTGTTCAATAATCATTTAGAGGAATAGATTCACATGCTCAACATTTTTCCTACGTTGCTCATTATTTCTTCCATTACTTCTTTCTTTCTAAACTTGGAATACTTCATTATTGATACCCGTGGTTGGTGTAAGCGTTAACACCAGACATCGATCAAAGAAAGTCTATATCTGACTTTTGTTTCTTACTTTATTCTAACTCATTTAACTAAGATTTTTTATCGATTTTCTTTAACATATATTATACACCATTTTAGCCACAAAGACCCAAAAGAATAATCTTTTCTCTTTTTTTGATTTTACGGCATGTCAACCCTTACTGGGTTCTTTCATGCCAAATACGTTTTGTTCTATTCATTCTAGATGGTTATTGAAAATTATTTTTTGTACTCAAATTTTCAAACACATTTTTCATGTTCTTCTATTTAACCCATATATATATTTACCAACCCCTCCGCACGAACAGGATGTGACACAAGGTTAATTTATCAAGCGGAGTTCAACAGTTTTGAATTCAGAGTTTTCCTTCTCCTAGACCGGTTGCCTAATCAAGGTTAAAGAGCCCGGTCTGCCCTGCTATTTACCCATAGCTGGAGGGAGAATTGGATTCTTACCTTTCCCAAGGGTATTAGCGCTATGTGAAAATGCAGTTACCGCGTCCAGGATTTGAACTCGTGGCGACGAGTCCATTTCCCATGACTTTAACCATTACACCACGCGCTTCTATTTAACCCATATATGGGACCCTAACAGGTACTGCCACTCCGGGTCAGGGTGGACCTGGGAGTAATGGCGATGAAGGGCTACTCCACACTCTCCAGAGTTCCAGAATAGGAATTTCACCACCAGATACAGTTTAACGTCATACACTGGACACCCTAAAGGTTAACACCCAGTCTTATTATTTATGACTAGTTGTTTAATGTCTACGCTGGATCTATGGATATTTTTATTGTGATATATTGAACAAGATGGCATCCCAAAAGATGTTCAGGGATGACGGAATCAAAGGAGACGTCATTTATATTAGGTAACGTCGTAGTTAAAGGTGTCCACTGCACAATGCAGTACATAATGGCAGTTGCTGATTGCGTACTTTGTCCTGATAACAACACACACACGCGCACACACCACACACACACACATATATATATATCTTATTATAATGGAGAATGTGTGTTTTTCTGTCTGTAACCGAAACTATATTCCTGCTCAAGTCACAATTCCCTTAGTTATTGACATCACATTCTCCATGATTTTATTTTTATCTAAACCTCAATTATTAATAACATTGTCTTACATTATTAATACTGTTAACTATGTCTACATGCTGACAACATGCAATTATATTTATATATACAACAAAATAGCAGTTTACAGTGTGAACGGGAAGGCTAATTTCCATATTAATATTAAAAAATCGAATTTAATAAATATGTGCTTAGTATTATTGATTTCTAACTGTTTGGTTTTATTTTAATGAATATAAGCAAAAATCTCTTCAATGAATCTTAAATGAAATCCATTAAAAAGATAAAATAACTGTCATTTTATTATTTACTTCCTCTTTTAACTAAATACTTAAATTAGAAATAATAACAATGAAAGATGAAAATGATGGAAGAGTAAGTTTCAGTTGTTCCATTTTTTATTATACTTCCTCTGTTTCAAATCTTTTTATCTGTATTCTTATTTAGTTTCATTAGCCTTTCTAATTTAATACAATATTTTATTACATTAAAACTTAAATACTTGCACCCGGAGGGTGCATATATTTGCTAGTATATATATATATATATAAACGCCAAGATAAGAGTGATACAGAGCAAACTCATGCATGAATTCAAAGTTTTCCTTCTTCTAGATTGGTTGCTTAACTAAGACAAAAGAACAAAAGTCTGACTTACTATTTACCCATAGCTAAGGGAGAACAGTTGAATTCATACTTTTTGCAAGGGAATTAATGTGAAGTGAAACACACTCGTCTTGGATTTGAACCCAGGTCGCCGATTCCATTTCCTATGAAGATAACTATTACGCTAAACGCGCATAATTTATAATAGATATATAGATATATAGATAGATCCTTGTATAAATCATTCTCATATATATCTCGACCTTTGATGTATGATGAGGATATCATTGATTTATAAAATCGATTTTTGCAACCAATGGTTGTTTTTAGTTAACATAATGTTTCACTTTCAACCATCCAAAGGAATTCCTCATGTATAGGTCGACTCTAATTTTTGACGAAATATTAGGTCTTCAAAATTCTATTTATACACAGCTATCTAGGATATAATATAATATAATATAATCTTATTATAATGGAGATTGTGTGTTTTTCTGTCTGTAACCGAAACTATATTCCTACTCAGTCACAAATCTCTTAGTTATTGACATCACATTCTCCATGATTTTATTTTTATCTAAACCTCAATTATTAATAAAATTGTCTTACATTATTAATACTGTTAACTATGTCTACATACTGACAACATGCAATTATATTTATATATACAACAAAATAGCGGTTTACAGTGTGAACGGGAAGGCTAATTTGCATATTAATATTAAAAAATCGAATTTAATAAATATGTGCTTAGTATTATTGATTTCTAACTGTTTGGTTTTATTTTAATGAATATAAGCAAAAATCTCTTCAATGAATCTTAAATGAAATCCATTAAAAAGATAAAATAACTGTCATTTTATTATTTACTTCCTCTTTTAACTAAATACTTAAATTAGAAATAATAACAATGAAAGATGAAAATGATGGAAGAGTAAGTTTCAGTTGTTCCATTTTTTATTATACTCCCTCTGTTTCAAATCTTTTTATCTGTATTCTTATTTAGTTTCATTAGCCTTTCTAATTCAATACAATATTTTATTACATTAAAACTTAAATACTTGCACCCGGAGGGTGCATATATTTGCTAGTATTATATATATATATAAACGCCAAGATAAGAGTGATACAGAGCAAACTCATGCATGAATTCAAAGTTTTCCTTCTTCTAGATTGGTTGCTTAACTAAGACAAAAGAACAAAAGTCTGACTTACTATTTACCCATAGCTAAGGGAGAACAGTTGAATTCATACTTTTTGCAAGGGAATTAATGTGAAGTGAACACACTCGTCTTGGATTTGAACCCAGGTCGCCGATTCCATTTCCAATGAAGATAACTATTACACTAAGCGCGCATAATTTATAATAGATATATAGATATATAGATAGATCCTTGTATAAATCATTCTCATGTATATCTCGACCTTTGATGTATGATGAGGATATCATTGATTTATAAAATCAATTTTTGCAACCAATGGTTGTTTTTAGTTATTAACATAATGTTTCACTTTCAACCATCCAAAGGAATTCCTCATGTATAGGTCGACTCTAATTTTTGACGAAATATTAGGTCTTCAAAATTCTATTTATACACAGCTATCTAGGATAGATAATATAATATAATATAATATAATGGAGAATAAATGTAAAAACTATTAGAGTATGAAGGTGCTCAATGCTAAAATAGCAGAGCAGTTGTGTATCAGAGATTAAAAATTATGGTGTTAATATTCCGTAACTGCAGTTTCATGCAATTTATGCAAACTTCAGACGGTCAAAAATACTAAAATGTTAAAACGGTGGCTTGTTGAGCGTTTATATAACGTGGATCCTGCTCACACAATGGAATGTTATAACGTGAGACATACATTTGAAAATATAAACATGCTTTTTGTCTTAATGCACGCGGCGTCCAGATGATTTTCCCCCAGCTTAATAGAGGGCGAGAAATATGGGAGTTTTATCATATCAAACAATTTTATCATAGTTTTTTTTTTTGCCCCTTGTGTCTTTAACGTGCCTTACGTGTTTGGATAAGGTGGTACTATTTGCATATCTTCTGTTGTTGAAGCTTAGATTGTTATTGTACTACCCATTTTTCCATAGATAGTTTGTTTTGTTTTGTTTTACGGCATATCAACCTCAGTGGGTCATTTAATGCCGATAAAGTTTTGAAATAAATCAATTCTTAATGGATAATACAATTTTTTTATAAATACATTTTTCTATTTAACCCATAGATGGGACCCTAACAGGTACTACCACTCCGGGTCAGAGTGGACCAGGGAGCAATGGTGATGAAGGGGTGCTCCACATTCCACAAACCTCCAAAACTGGAACCTCACCATGAGATAGAGTTTAACGTCATTCCCAGGACATGGAGACCCGCAGCCACCGCCTTCTAGCATCCATATGATAAAAAGGGGTGGGACTTGCCATAAGGGCAATAGGGTTGGGAAAATCATATAGGTGCTAGGGCTTGACGTTACCAGCCGATTGATCGGAGGGGGCCTCTCCGACCGCCCGTATAGCCCAAGATAGGGCCAAAGTGGAGTATTGCATATCATGAACTGCTCATTCACCTGGGCTCTATCCTTAAGCCTCACAGGTCGCCACCCACGGCCAACAAGTGGCCCCATTGGGGGAGTCTTACCCCTCTGCAGTTTGTGCAGTCGGTGCATTCTAACGCCCCAGTCGACAGGGCGGTTTTCCATAGATAGGTCGATAGATAGATAGATAGATAGATATGCTATATAATCTTAGTAAGAATGAACTGAATGCTATTATTTACTTGTTATCTCCTTGGGCATCTCTCTTTTTTACTTATTGTCGTATAAAATATATGGAATATATACATGATTAATATAATATCTATATAACGATCAAATTCTGTTAAGTAATTCGTCTGATATTTAATACTTTTTCTTAACATTTTCGATGAAATCAACTAAATTAATCTTGACTGTTTTTATGCTGTTGCTATTTTGGATCTGATTAGAAAATTTGTTCCAAAAAAATATCATTCTTATAGAAAAACACATTCAGTCGGTTAATAGAATTACTTTTTGAGATATGTCTCGACAGCAAATCTACACTTCTTGGAGAAATATTAAATAACTAGCGGGACCCGAGGAATTTCCCCGAAACGAAACAAAAATCAAGAGGGGCTATTTAATCCAGAAATTATGATTTGCAAATTCATTACATATAAATCCCACTGTTGTCTTTACAACAAATAATACAAAAATAAAAGTGAAAAAAAAGGAAAAAAAGTTGGCCTGGAAATTCCTCTGACGCTGGCTCTATAAAACATAGCGGAAATTAGGACAGGAGGCCTGGACGACATCAGATCAAAGTTACCAAAATATCTATCGTAATTCACAATTTCAATATTACAAATGAAACATACATGTATCTTGTATTTTTTAAATTCATTTTAATTTTATGTTGGGCATTTAAGTGACACAAGACCATTTGGAATGTTTCATTTTTAAAATTGGATGAAATGAAATGAAACAAATAAGAAATCGGCGATTAAGCGACACCATATAATCTGTATTCCCATTTTTGCATTGCATCTTGGACCATTTGGACGGTCTCATTTTTAACCAGAGGGTGTTGCAGGATGATAACGGGCGGAAGATTTAGAAACAACCGTATTAATATTTACATGTCTTCCATTAATTATTTTAAAAATTTCAGTCAGATTACCCCTCATTTTTTTTCTAGTAAAGCAATTAATCCTAATTTCTTTAATCTCTCCCTATAACTTTTCTCTTTTTATTATTTTATCATTCTTCTTTGTATGCCCACCAATCTCAAAATCATATTCACATTTCTATGTTTAGAGACTGGAGCCTAGTCCTTAGTACAATATTCTATATGAGGTCTTATGAGGGCTTTGTATATTTTAAAACAAACATATACCTCCCTTGAATTAGAAATTCCAACAATCCAGCAAATATTTCCATTTTCCCTCAGTATAATAGACAAAATAGGATTATCAGTTTTAAAAGTAACATCCAAACAAACTTCTATATCGCATTCTTCATTTACTTTTTTTTTTTTTACTTCCCCGTTGCTTAATGTATATTTAATGTTTTTGGATCCAATATGTAATACTATTGGAAATTGGGTTATGTGCCCTCACCCAGACGTCCGGAGAATATGGGGCAGACACTGAACCCTGTTTCAGCAGAACAGATACGGCAGACACAGAGGAAGAACAGAGTCCGCACCCGTGAGAGGAACACGACAACTCCGACAGGCAGACATCATAGAAGCAGCGACCTTACCTGACAACTTCGAGACATTGCTGAGACAGATACTACAAAGTTAAGTTTCTTAAACCTCTATACATACTTATATATATCCCGCCAAGAGAAATTCTCTGCCAACCTCTTACAGACATTTACACAATTTGTATACTCTCACATTTAATACCACAACCAATAAATTGTTAACCCAATTATATATACTATAATTGCCTTGTCTCCTTTCCTTTACGACAGAGATACTATTTCACCCCATTATTTCTGTTAATACTTTACATGTTTCTATTATCTGTTCTGATGATTTAATTAAACTATGTATACATGACCACGGTCGGGGGATATTCCATTGTGGTGTAAGAGTTAGCAAGCTAGTCTTGCAGATCCATCACTAGTGAATAGCGAGTTCTATTCTCTTTGATGTCCCATACTTCCCTACCATGTGTCACATCTTACATGTGAAGAACGGGTTGGGTAAATACTTACATGTTCACAGTTTAGATAAGGAAAAAATTTTTTAATTGTATTTTCAATATAATTTCCTTATTAATGAACGAAATATATACATTTATATACATTCAGATCGTAATACAGCTATTAATTAAACTAGCAAATATATGCACCCTCCGGGTGCAAGTATTTAAGTTTTAATGTAATGAAATATCGTATTAAATTAGAAACGCTAATGAAACTAAATAAGAATGCAGATAAAAAGATTTGGAACAGAGGAGGGTATAATCGAAAAATAGAACAACAAATTTACTCTTCCATCACTCTCGTCTTTCATTGTTATTTTTTCTAATTTGAGTATTTAGTTAAAAGATGAAGTAGAGAATAAAATGACAGTTATTTTTTCTTGTTAATGGATTTGATCTAAGATTAATTGAAGAGATTTTTGCTTATATTCATGAAAATAAAGCCAAACAGTTAGAAACCAATAATACTAAGCATATATTTATTAAAATTACATTTTTAATATCAATATGCAAATTAGCCTTTCCGTTCACACTGTAAACCGCTATTTTGTTGTATATATAAATACAATTGCATGTTATTAGTATGTAGATATGGTTAACAGTATAAATAATGTAAAACAATTTTATTAATAATTGAGGTTAAAATAAGGATAAATTCATGGTGAATGTGACGTCAATTTCTAAGGGAATTGTGACTTGAGTCGTGATTTAGTTTCGGTTACAGACAGAAAAACACACAATCTCCATTATAATAAGATATCAATTTGTTACGATTCATTAAAATAATAATTGATTGATTCTAACGGTATATCATACCGTCTAGGGTTATTTTCTGCTAAGAGGTTACAGAAACGCGTTTATTCTACATTCATATTTCCATTTTTGTATATTTTTTATTAAGGTTTTTTTGGTGTTTTTTTGCACACGGCCTCGAGCGAATAGGAATAATCTTTAAACTGATGTATTTGACCCATAGATAGAAATGGCATGTTAACCTGTCTAAAGTTATTTTATGCTTAGAGGTTAGGGAATCGCGTTTATTTTATGTTCATGTTTCCATTTTAGTGGAGTTTTTCTTAAAAGGTTGGTTTTTGCACATGGCCATGTGCGAATACGAATAATTTCTTAACATATCTAATTAACCTATAGATAAGACCCTAACAGATACTACCACTCTGCGTCAGAATGGACCTGGAAGTAATGCCAGTGAAGGAGCCTCACCATCAGATGCAGTTTAGTGTCCCACCCACAATACTTGTCAGGTTGTGAATTACGTATATTGCGACAAACGTGTCAGAAAATATCGCATTCAACATTCTAGCTGGGCTCGAAACCGGATGGTTGGCACTCAATAAATAGGGGATAGCTCAGTAGATCTTGTTGTTTCTAGAAAGTATTCTCGCCCATGAAAAACAAGTTTTTACAGCAGTGAATATGATGTTATTGGATAGATATAAAACAATCATCAGAAAGAAAAAATAACCTCCGAGCACTTAGAGCGTGCTTAGTGAGGATTCGGGATCTGGTAGTCGAATTCGAGAATAAATAAATAGAGGAATATTTGAAAGAACGATAATGGCAGCACTGACGTTCCATCGACAAAAATGGACACTGCAGATAATGGTATTGAGTGGACTGCGCATGCGCGTGCGACTTCCGTTTACATGGGTTTTTTTCAACAATAGCAAAGTAACTAAGGAAGAAAAATGGACGCGTTTTTAATGATAGGATACACCACGCCAAACTGAATCAATTCGCGTAATTATTATCAGGTAGTAGAGACATTTTTCCCTAAAATTTTCTAAGAGCAAATAGCACATCTACGTCTACTGTATACTACGGAAACGCGAACATCGAACTATATTTAGTTAATATAGACTTCCCAAAACGCACGAGTATAAGAAATGTTTATGGCCATGCTTATATGTTTGTATGTTTATATATATATATATATATATATATATATATATATATTTGGGAATAAAAAGGCCTTAAATACCATGGGTATCGTGGTTATGGACCATTTCCACTCGCGAGTATGTTCACGAGCTTCTTCAGACCACTGATATATTTTATTTAGACAGGCACATGGCCAAACTCATTTTATATTCATACATTTCACCTCCCTCATTCAGGGGTGGTCATATTGCATTCTTTCTCTTCAAGTGTCTTTTTTATTGGTGGAAATTTATATATATATATATATATATATATATATATATATATATATATAATTACATATTTATGGAGGCGCGTGGGCTAGTGGAAAATGGACTCGTCGATTCGAGTTCAATTCTTAGACGAAGCTGTTGGCATTTCCCTTAGCGCTAATACCCTTGGGAAAGGTATGAATCCATATATTCTCCCCCCAGCTATGGGTTAAATAGTAGGGCAGACTGGGCTCTTCAGCCTTGGGTAGGTAACCAGTCTAGGAGAGGGATAACTGAATTCAAAATTCCTGAGGTCGGTCGTTGATTGGGTTTGTGGCAACCCTTGATGCACCAATTCTTTCATATCGACTGGGTCAAAAAGTGTGGATGGTCCAACACAAGCCTTCACCACTATAAACAAATCCCTGTGTAGGAGTTCATTATGTGTATGAACCCTCATACGTCGATAATCGACGGGAGAGTCCATTTTTTAAATATATTATATATATATCATATATATATATAATATATTATATATATTGTATATATATATATATGTTTATATGTTTTGATATGTGTGTATGGGTCATTGTGCTTGTATGAGACATGAGGTTATATATATATATATAACACACACATACACGCAACAATAACTTTATCTACATAATAGAACACAGAAACTATGCAATGTATGTAAATACATACAAAACACACCCAGCACAACCACAAACAGAGACACACATACATAGGAACACACACACACACACACACACACACACAGAATGAATAAATAAATAAATAAAATAAACACACTAGAACACACAACTAAACTGAACTTAAACAAACACACTTATACATACACACAACAATAACAACAACTTTACTACACAAACATATGAACCACATAATGAAATACGCAAATTATGTAATATAACATATATATGTATGTAGGTGTATATGTATACATATATATGCATGTATGTATATATAGTATCCAATTACCGCTTTAACTTTTCCGTCGGGCTAGCATCAGTAAATAATCCAAAAGTGCTCAATATATTAAAACACAGAATAGTCACTGCTTTTACTAAACATGATTTATAACTACTAGCAAAATAAAAAAACGCCCTCTGGGCGACGTAAAATAAATATTGCCTGATGGGATGGGAGTTGAAAATTTAATATCAGAGAGTTTGTATCATAAGTAAAGTAAAATCATCAAATTTATTAAAGGAGTAAAAAATAAAATAAATTTATTAAAGGAGTAAAAAATAAAATAAATTTATTAAAGGAGTAAAAAATAAAAGAATTGAAATGGAAACTTAGTTCTGATAACTTTAAATACATATTAAAATAAAACAAACTATATATATATATAGATAATACCAGGTATGTATTTATTAAAACTTCTTTAAAAAACCAATGAGGACAGTCTAATATTGCATGTTCAAATTTTGACAGTATCTATTCTATGTTATGACGTCTTACGTAGTATGACGTAAGCAGTGACGCAGTTTTTGTTACAGACAAAAACCGGAAGCGAATCTCCATTATATATAAAATAGAAGAAGATAGAAAATAGATAATTAAATTGATAGCAATACTGAAGATAGAATTTAGGAATGAGTGCACTTGTGGAACGTTACATTTTTTTCTCAATTTTTACGCATAAGTCACGCGCAAGTGGCACGCAAGTCACGCGCAAATCGCACGCAAGGATTGAGAAAAATAACGTAGCGTTTAACCATTATTACACAACCATTATAATCAAAAAGAAAGTTACAAAAACACACACAACCTATCAAATATCAGAAATAATCTGCCAAAATATAATAATTCAAAGAAGAAGATAACAGATCTGAAACACGTGTCGCATATGTAAGTTAATAAAATAAAAAACAAACAAACATAATGCTTTTTGCAAACTTCTTTTTTATAATATATATATATATATATATATATATATATATATATATATATATATATATATATATATATAACAATTCATGTATTTACCGAACGAGTAGAATGTGACACATGTTTAAGCGAAGTTTAAGAGGTTTGAATTGAGAAATTGCCTTCTCCTACAACGTTTATGTAGTACTCATTACACAATCCACATTCATTGCAGCTTCTAGACTGATATTCACTTACACAGGTTTAAATAGGTTGAGTGGTAAGTTTATTGGCCGACGCTGCAGTGTTTCGATCTATTAATTAATTAACCCTCCTTATACCAACAAATGCCCTGAAGATTAATAGATCGAAACACTGCAGCGTCGGCCAATAAACTTACCACGCAACCTATTTAAACCTGTGTCTTTTCAATTTCTTAATATACTATATATATATATATATATATATATATATATATATAGGGTTACTATATTTGGGGAATTCACGGAAAAACGTCGTATAATCCCCCCCCTGCACGAGAGGTAAGTGAGACAAGGTAAATTTCTTAAGTGGAGTTTAACAAAGTTTAATTCAGAGTTATCCTTCTCCTAGACCGGTTGCCACACCATGGTTAAAGAGCACAGTCTATCTTTCTATTTACCCATAGCTGGAGGAAGAATCCTTATATGTATACCTTTTCCAAGTGTATTAGAGCTTAATGAAATACAACCAGCCTCGTCCACGATTTGAACTCGTGTCAGCGATGTGACGATAACCATTACATACGATCCCCTCAATTTACATTTCTACATGGACGTAACATTACCAGAAACTTATTTTGCGCTTCATTTTGTAAATATCATCAAGTCGTGTCGACAGCAGTGATTCCGACGACTCTCTTGTTGAATTATTATGATATAAGGCATGGGGCAAATGGTCACTCCTAAATATAGACTCGTTGACTACCACGTGACCTGGGGTGGATTTCTATTGTCCAATCACTGGCACTGCTGCTGCTGCTTATGCTGTATTAATAGAGACAACATTCTGAGCTTATGTCATTGATACTTGGATTATTTTGGAAGACGGACTTACAAAGAATACCCTAACACTGGATTCTTATTGGCTTGCTTACTTACTTATTACATCTGGAACTAAGGATGCCGACCAGATACTTAACATCTCTCTCACCACGCGTCCCAATAGGTATTCGCTTCTCCGCACGGCATCCAGTATCTGCACACAGCTGAACAATGTAAGTTTTTGCTAGTCCGCTATCACTGCTATGTACAAATTTAGATGTCCATAGGAGAAAGTCACATGAGTTCGTCCTTAATTAACCAGCGGTATCCATAGTATCTTGTTCGTCTTAATTTTTGCGAACGTTTTTGACATCCATACATCGGAATATTATTCTTACTATGAAAAAATCAGAAATCTTCGATAACTTAAAATTGGTTGACTTTCAGACTTTTTTTAATGGCGTTTTTGGATTTCTTGGGTAAAAATGCTTTTATAAACCAATCTTAAGGGGTAGGGAAATTCTAGAACTCATTTTACACACAAAAATAGACTACGAAAAGTCACCATTTTTCGCGAACCCCACCAAATTTGGAGTGCTAAAAATCGACATAACTCCGCCAATTCTAGGAATTGGAAGCTCAAATTTTGGGGATTGTCTAACTTTAACATTGTCCACACATGTAAAAAAATTCGGAAAAATTGAAGGGGGTGGGTGACATGGCCTGGATGATTTAACATGGAATTACATATATATATATGTGTGTGTATATATATATATATATATATATATCCGTAGATGGGTTACCAAGTTAGTTGGTATTAGGGTGAATTTAAGTTAGACCTTTGTTCCAATAGCAGAATGTTAGATTTGTTCAGGTCCAAGTTGAGAGCTCGATGTTTAATATTATTGAACAGATCAATATAATTGGCAAGGAAAAAGCTTAAAAATCGGTCATTTTGCGGTTATAGATCTATTTCTACCCACAATAATCAGTGTATACCTAGGAGTATCACCAGACTGCTGATTTCCAATAACGTCAGCGGTCTGATGAAACTCATAGGTATACACTGATAGCTGTGGTTTGAAATAGATTAATAACCACAAAATGACCGATTTTTAAGCTTTTTCTTTACCAATTATATATATATATATATATATATATATATATATATATATATATTGAATTCATAAATGGTCATCGCATGACACCAGCACCAACGTAGGGAGTGTAACAGCTAAGACGAGGATTATTGCTATTTTGATTATCATGAATAAATATTTTTTCGAGATAGATCTGAAGTAAGTAAAATTTGACATTTTATTTGCTTAGTAGGAAGAGAACATCAGAAGTATCTGTTCGAAGGATAAATCTTCTGAAAGTCTTCGATCAGTCGGTGGAGCGTCCGACTAGGAACCACAAGTTTCCTAGTTCAATACCGACCCACTCGTATGAGTAGCGCAGGGATCTGTGCGGTAAAGTAAGTAGCTGATGGTAGGTGTGGCGCTCCAACTCAGACGCAAAATACAATCTCCTGGGTCTATCGCTAGTGAAAGGGGGATAGACTCCATCGCTCCATTTTATTGTAGAAAACATTATAGATTAAAATATAATGAAATATGTCCTGTAATATATTTTGATGTTTATTTTTTTTCATTAATAATATTTTTCTTTGGCCTAATAATTTTGGAAAGTTACATGTTTTTAGTGAATTTATTAACATAAACGTATCTGAAGCTCGCTCGTATCTCAAATATTAGCTCACAATCCAGAGCAAAAAGCATCGAACAAAACTAGCACAAAACGTCCTTTATCTTTGACTCTGCTGTCTTTATGAATATATATATATATATATATATAATATATATATATATTATATATATATGTCCATCATTTTGAATGTGTAATACTCATACCTACTCAAGCTTCTCCCGGCTCGCATTTGGCCTGTCTATTTATTGACGTCAGAGATCACGCAACTTTACGTGCATCTGAGCATCTGAATCAAGCCATGTGTCCGCGTCACTCTTAAGCCGTGTTTTTCGCATTCCCAGTGACGAGAGTTCGAGCCAGGCTGGCAAGACATAACAGGGGTATCTTGCACTGCTGCACGAGTAAAGTAGTTGTTATTCCCGTTACATGGCACTCGTAATGTTCCACCGTATTTGAAAAAAAAAACAACAAAAAAACAACAACACAAAAAACAAAAATAAAACAAAAAAACAAGAAACAGCAGCCAACCATTTTCTCTAACCCCCCCCCTTTACTCTACACGATGTAATATAGTACACTTGCATTTACAGGATTTCCTAAGTGAAATTTTATTTTTATATTCGTGTAAATCAACGATTCCAAACTTTTTCAGGCTAGCCCTTCCTTGGCTTCCCAGTCAATTCCAATCCGATTTCCGGCTCAACACACACACACACACACACACACACACACAACACATATATATATGCATATATATACCAACCCTCCGCACAAGTAGTATGTTAACACAAGGTCAATTTCTTAAACTGAGTTTAGCAAGTTTGAATTCAGAGTTTTCCTTCTCCTAGACTGGTTACCTATCTAAGGTTAAACAGTCCAGTATACCCTACTATTTACCATAGCTGGATGGATAACAGTTCGATGCATACCTTTCCCAATGGTTTTGGCTCTAAGTGAAATGCAAACAGCCTTGTCCAGGATTTGAACTCGGTTTGGCGAGTCCATTTCCTACGACACTAACCATTACACACACACACCTCCAGACTCATATACAAATGCACATACCCATTTTTGTATGCTTCAAATTGAAAACAACAAGATGAAACACAAAGATGTATTCCCCAAATAAAACTTTATTTATTAACCAATTTATTTAGTAGTTTTAATTGTGTCAGCAATATCGAATGGTTTATAATTCTCATGTCAGTTTAATTCTGTATAAACTGCGTACGTGTTCCTTAGTATTTATGTGATGATTTTTTTCATTTAGATTTTATGAAAAAGTTATTCATTTTTCAATTGCTCCTAATGCAACTCTATCGCCTCTACCGGTCCCTTTTTTGCCTCGCCACCCCCTCTGTCCCTATTTTGTCGCACCGCCACCCCCATGTTTGGAGCAGATGGTGTAATTGATAACAACCACTCATCTTAGAAGTTTAGACTGATGTTAATTTTAAATTCATAACTTACAGAAACTATAGGCAATATTTCTTCCTTCATGTTCTTGGAATTCTAAATTCTTACGCAACTAAGAAATCAGAAAACAATTCTATTAACAATGTGTTTGAGTCAACAGGGATCCTAGGATAAATAATATTTCTTATATAACAATATTAAAAAGTAAAACAAAAACTGTAAAATATTTTCTACAGTATATACTGTAAATACATAAAAAAATAACTGTTTTCTTTCAGCATCTCCTTCCTGGTTACGTGATCATATTGAATGGAAAATAGATGACAATGTTTGTAGTAGACGCGATTCGCATTCTGACCGCCAGAGGGCGTTAGATCGGTGCTAAAAGGATTTGTTTCTCCTCACTCTCCCGGTCCACCAGTTATGTTTATGCTGTATAGTAAGAGGTCGCTTGTGGCAAAAATGTGTACCTGTATTAAAAACAAATTGATATTCTATGGATATTGACCGGGAGTGTCCCGGATGGAGCGAAAACTCAGGTTTTCCTGGTTAATGCATTATTCTGGGAAATATCTGGAAGTCCGTGTCAAATTTTGTAATCATATTAGAGAAATGGTCACTAGCGTTCGGCTAGAAACCACAAGGTTCCTAGTTCGATACCGGCCTTCGCCAACTCAGCGTATGAGTAGCACAGGGATATGTGCGGTAAAGTAAGGAGCTGATGGTAGGTGTGGCGCTTCATCTCAGACGCCAAAACAATCTCTTTGGTCTAGCGCTATTGAAAAGCGGATAGACTCCCTCGCTAATTGGCTGATACTGACTTTAGGCCACCCCGACGACTTTAATTTTACTTTATATATATATATATATATATATATATATATTGTGTGTGTGTGTGGGTCAGAGTGTTTGTGTAGATTTATATATGCGAACGTTTACACATTTACCATTATAGACATTTAACATTTAGTATTTAGCATTTTAAAAACATTATTCATCATTCTGTAGTTTTCTATCTATCTATCTATCTATCTATCACACATTCGCACATACAAATTCACACAAACACACAAGCACTCTCTCTCTCTCTGTCTCTTTCTCGCTCTCTCTCTCTCTCTCTCTCTCTCTCCATATTTATACACAGATGCATATACATATGTGTGTATTTACCAACCTCTCCGCACGAGAAGGATGTGACACAAGGTCAATTTCTTAAGCGCAGTTCAACAGGTTTGAATTTTGAGTTTTCCTTCTTCTAGATCGGTTGCCTAACCAAGGTTAAATAGTTCAGTCTGCCCTACTATTTATCCATAGCTGGAGGGAGAGTAGGATTCATACCTTTCCCAAAGGTATTAGCACTACGTGAAATGCAATTACCACATCCAGGATTTGAACTCGGGCACGAGTCCATCCCATGACTTTAAACATTACACCACACGCTTCCCACTTATACATATATATATATATAATGTCATGTTTATCTCCCTTTTTCTCGAGTGTAGCATTATATATATATATATATATATATATATATATATATAGTATATAAAAGAAGGTGACATGCCTTCTTTCATTCTTTATTTTATTTATTTCTATTACACACCACACTACACACACTCAAACTCCCTCTCTAATTTTCTCTGAATGTTTGAGATGAGGTTTAAAGATTAGTATATCTTCGTTATTCGAACTATTGTCCCCATCTTCATTGTTATTTGTACAACGTTTTCGGCCGATATATACCCTCCGGCTTCTTAAGGTATTTCTTGTCGGGACTCGGGAACCTTTCTTGAGTTCGCCAAAGAAAGGTTCCGATTCCGAGAAGGTTCCCGAGTCCGACAAGAAATACCTGAAGATGGGGACAATAGTCGAGATAAAGGAGATAATACTAATCCCTCTCTAAGTTTCCCTGATGATCAATTGGATTAGAAATTGTTTCGTAGAGAGCTTGAAACCTCTCCTCTAACACCAATAGAAATTTATCTCATAATATTGTGCATTTCAACTAACCTCACGTATCCGTGTTCGAGTATCGAAAAATTTAGGAATTCGACACTCATTTTTAAATGGGTGGACACATTATCTTACTATGAAACGCAACACAATCTTTCGATTTCCAATGTACCTACATTTATAAATATCAGTACAGTGCATCGTCCGTCTGTGCAGCGAGTACTTTCTGCTAAGTTAATTTGCCTCTTATATGTAAGTAATAATGACGTCTTTTCCTGTTCAACAAGAAGCAGGTCTAGAATTTCTACTTTCCCATTAATTGAGTTGCCTTTGCCGATACAATTTTTCTTCAGACATGAAATAAAAGACTTCTTTTTTTAAAAAAATTCTTCATGACAAAAATGTGGACGTCGAAAGAATGGGATGAACTTTAAGTGTAATGTATAAAAAAATAGTTTCACATTTATTTATATGAAAGTTTTTGTTTTGTTTTTCATCTTTTAGCAATGTATCTCCT
>CM042140.1:12559434-12600923 GCA_023376005.1 Doryteuthis pealeii | reverse complement strand
AATGATGGTGTCAGCATAGACATATGGCATAGTTTGATTGGACGATGCGAATTACATACATGGGGAAAAGGAAAAGGAGCGTCAGAGATCAGTGATGTGGAATGTCTGGGAGAATGCGTTAATGAAGGAAGACGTGGATTTCCTGTTCGTGCAGTTAGATTGGGTTGGGGACAATTAAAATACTCTTGAGTAAAAAGAGTGGCCTTTGTTATTACTAAAATTCCAATGTGCACGAGGCAAGATATCTTTCAGCATCCCCAAGCTGAGTTCCAGACTCCATGACATTATGAATTGCCAGCAAACTGGAAAGCTGCAACCCAGGATCTTCCAATGTTAAATAGCGACGCAGAGAGATCAAGTATATAAATATTTCTACTATCAACACCTCACTCCATTCGAAGCAGCGAGCCCGTAAACTTAAGCAACTGGACATCGTATTCTTTCATCCGAAATGGTCCAGACGTAACAAAAGTTACAAGTCATCATCTCCATTCCGACAAGAACAAGATAAAAGAGACAACCGTTACACACATCTATCCTGTCCCGACAAGGAGACATAGTATTATTCATTGTATTCCGTAATCCTTAATCCTATTCTCCAAAGAATAGATCACCCGATAGTTGGGATTCCATTCCGCGTTTTCCGAATATGAAAAAAAAGAGGTGCTCACAACTCCTCAGAAATACTAAAACTAGTTTGCTCGGTTCTTTGTTTAATGAAGTACGTCTTGTTATTAATGCTAAATCCATCCTAAATAAAAAAACCGTAGCGGATACTATTTAACCGTTGTTGCAGGAATGAGAGGTTCATACCTTCCCAACAGATATACATTTCAAAAGGTAACGTAATTAGCGCGACTGGATGTTTGAACTTCACTTGCAACCCCCCCCCCCCCCCCCCCCCCCCCCCCCCCCCCCCCCCCCCCCCCCCCCCCCTATCCAGCCCACATTAGAGAGTTTACTCCCGGTGGACACCAACCAGAACTATAGTCTCACCATCGGATGCATTTAGTGTCTTACCTAGCATCAGCCTTTTCTTTCTTTTTCTTTTTTAAAGACCTGACCCCTTTAATGGGCTTCAGTCGGCTATCTGAACCTCGTTAAATGTCTGATTTTTGTAATCGAAATGATCCCAATGAAGGACTAAGATTGATTGGTTGTCCTTTCTCTTTTTGTCAATTTTCATTTCGGTCAGTCTATCAAGAGAGTCGGCCCTAAAGTTAGCATTCCAAAATGTATTTCCTTTCAACTTGGTGAGTTTGAATTTTTGCCCATCTGATTGTTTGCGTGTGTTTCCTTTGCTTTGTGGAGAGGGAAATGCAAAGACAACGGTAAGCAAACATGAAGGGGACGTGGATATAGCACATGCAAATGCTAAGAGAATCTCTGACGTCACAATAGAATTGCAGACAGAGGAAAAGTTTGAAAATCATTATGAGCAAAGAGGACAGACAGGATTAAAGGGAAAGAAAAAACGGGACAGAACGACAGCAAAAGAAAAAGCATCAGATAGATACATTAATACATTATACAAAAATGAAAGGAAAAAAAGAAAGCAAAAAGGAGAATAGTAGAATTTTAAAAACTAACGGAATATATATTTTATATAATATATATATAGTATATATATATATTAATATATTAAAGTAAGTAATTTGCTGAAGCATTTTAAGTTGTTATACATACATAGCAATTGAAGGCAATACAATGCGTATTAAAAATAAAAACAAAGATGTTGGTTATTTTATTTATCTTTTGTTTTTATTTTCCATACGCATTGGCTATTTGCCTGTCAAAATTGCTACATAGAGGAACTATATATATATATATATAATATTATCAAAAGGTTCACGGTAGTAACCAACTCGAGTGTTCACTATAAGATCTTCAGGATTAAAATCCACTGGATATAAAGATATTGATTAATTGCAGGATTGCACGTGTGATATTTGGCATAACCGTTAGTCACAGGACCGCAGTCAAAGAACGCCGATTCAAGATTCGAAAATTCAAAAATTCAAAAAATTATCTTGTGAATCTTGCATCAACTAAACCATGCTGACCTGTTTCACGGTAAGTCGCCTTTCCACAAATACCATATATATATAGTATATATATATATATATATAATATATATCACTATATGTCCATTAGCAAGTAGTCATCGGAGTCACTTCCTAGTCAGACATAGTGTTGTTTTAGCCACACTGAAAGAGGTTGAACGCCGAAACACGTGTCTGGGGATGACTTATTAATTATAATAATATAGTTAGAGTTTTCGCCTATGTGATTTCTTAAAACCTCGCATAGCGAGAAACTATCAGTAACCCCAGTGACGTTCACTAACTAAGATATGTACGGCTCTAATCCACGATATTAGCCCCTATATACTGCACATATATAAATAATCTAATATATATATATATATATATATAATATATAATATATATATAATAGTTTAGTATTTTCAAGATAAGAGTTTTCAATATCATGTTATAAGCATATACATTCTAAGTTAGGTATGGAGACATAGGGTCAATGGGCTTCGAAACAGTAAAATTTCTCAAATATGCGAACCTCGTACTAACACACACACACCACACACACGCATATATATATATTATATATATATAATATATATATATATATATATAAAGAAAATTGAAAAAACAATTTCCATATTTACTCCCATATATATATATATATTATATATATATATATATATATTATAATATATATATATAACGTTCTTCAAACCTTTCATAAAAAATCTTTCTACGTGACGATGACCTAAAATCGAAACTTAGTTGAAAACAATAAAAAATAAATAACCCAACAGAAATATTCCATGTTGGTCTGATCACTTTTTTCATCTCATATATATATATAATAATATATATAATATAATATATTATATATATATATATATATATATATCTATATATTATATACCGTTTTTTTACCAGTATGTGCCTGGTGTTCAGCACATCAATATGTTGAATACGTATTATGAGTACTACTTCAAATCTCGGGGAACTTATTTTATAGCAAAGATGAATTTCTGGGAAAGTGCTTCCATAAAATCATAATTGATTATGTAATTACTTTACATTAAGATATATATCTTAAATAATAATACTCCTTAAAGATATATGTTAATAACAATAAAAACACCAATTACAACTAAACAGATTTACCAGAAGACTTTAACTCCAGTAGTATACACCAAAAATATATAAAGAAAACCGAATAAAAGACAAAAGAGGTGGGAGTGAAGATAGATGACAGATGGAATTACAAATTACTTCAGCCTGAATAAAGGAGACATAAGTTTATTGAAAACCATAGCTTTAATATCAGAGAAAGACAGTCTAGACTTAAAATCTAAAATTTCATACAAACTAATTAATATGACAGAAAAAGAAATAACAATTATGCCAACCAGACAAGTATATATAAAATATAGCCTACGTATAACTTTAGTTTTCCGAGGAAGGTGTACCTTGATCACCGAAACCGTGGTAGAGAGAAAAACTTTGTTCTTACAAAACTATATATATATATATATATATATATAATATATATAATATACTATATACATATGCATGTATGCTGTTGTATTGTGTGCAAATGCGTTAATGATATTCTCTTTAGCGAATGTTTTAGCATTTCATTTCAATAGATCCCTTACGGCTATTCGATCGTGAATACAACATGTTTCCTCTTGAAATGCTGTTTAGGCTAGAACCTGTTATTTACTCAGAGACTTTTTGGCGTATTTCATATTACGCCCGATGATGCTGTTTTCGAATACCCAATTTTGTTCGATACAATACAATATCGATATATATCTGGAACAGCAACAGTCCGACGTAACATGACATGACACGAACACTTCCTATGTACCAATTTTTCATAGTATATATATATAGTATATATATTATATATATATATAATAGAGAGAGAGAGAGAGAGAGAAAAATAATTATATTCCTTCCCCTCAAATATATTTTTGAGTGGCCTACAATATAACTTGACAAATGTATCATATTATTCTAATAATTATTTCTTAATATGCATACTTTTCCCTCATTAATAAAAAGAAAATAGATATATTATAGAGAAAATTAACTATTTATTCTCGAATATCTTAGATTCTTTCTGTCTCAGCCTCACTCTGGCTTCACTTGCTCCAGAACACGAGGGAAAAATACTTGAAAAAATCTGAGCTTCTTTTAATGGGGTTCTCAGAACAGCTTTCCCCACCTTCCACCTGTTCGAGTAGTAATCTTTACCCGTTTTGTCGACCACTTATATTTCTTGGTGATTAAGGCAACCCAATGTTAATTACTGACTTTGCTCTCGCATGTCAGATATAGCTATCGGTTATTATCAGCGAATTTTATTGCATTTGGTTTATCGGTAAGTCTTTTTAAAATTATCAACTCGTCTCTTTCCGTCCCATCTATGGTTAATAGAAAAATGTATTTATGAAAAAAATTGTATTATCATTAAGATTGATTTATTTCAAAACTTTATCGGCATTAAATGACCCACTGAGGTTGATATGCCGTAAAACCAAACCAAAACCAAACCAAACAAACCAAACAAATCGTCTCTTTCCAGCTGTTTGCTTCGTTTTTTATATTAATTATTAGTTGCATCACGTACCATTTTCCTTTAACTCTTGATTATTAATATATATCATCGCTCTGTAAACTATTTTAGGCAACATAGCAATAACTTTTAGTTTGTACGATTAATCTAAATCCACTCTAATTTTAAAACCTTTTAAATCTTAGAATCCCTCCTGAATTGTTGTTTTTTAATATGCACTTAAACATAAAACAAAGTTTCTGTAATTTTATGCTAGAAATTGGGTTAATTACGAATAAGTGATTGAGAAGGCACCTGTTTCTTTCGAATTCTTCGCTTGTTAGTTTTACATTAAAAAAAAATACGATTGTAAAAAATATACGCAATGTGTTTGCACAATAAAGCCATTTTTAAAAACTTTTACAGTGTAAACTTTATTTTTGTTTATTTAATTTCTATTTTCGTTTTCTCAAAGTCCACTTTATTTGAAACGAAATTGTCAATGCCCACTGTTGGCATTCAAGTTTCTGTTGCAGAGTTGATATAAGATATCTGATAAGTATTTGGTATTTTTTAATTTCTAATTTAAAGAAAAAATTACGTATATTTACACTATCATATATATATATATATATATATATATATATATTATATAATATATATATATAAGAGAGTTTTATAATTTGCTTGAAGCATGTGTATATATTGGTTAGAAGGTTGATTTAGAAGGCTATCACAATGCAGGTGTAAGAAAAAAATAATAATACGGTAACAATGGTGTTGTGTGTTAACCTGTATTTTATTCTTGAATTTTCGAGATAAAAATCTCTTTTCAAAAGATCACTAGAACTGAAGCAGTAACTAGACTACTTCAGTTCCAGTGATCTTTTGAAAAAGAGATTTTATCTCGAAAATTCAAGAATAAAATACAGGTTAACACACAACACCATTGTTACCGTATTATTATTTTTTTCTTTACACCTGCACTGTGATAGCCTTCTAAATCAACCTCCTAACCAATATATATATATAATATATATATATATATATATATATATATATATATATATATATATATATATATATATATATATATATATATACTTGAAAGGAGATGACTCGCAGAAAGAAAAAAAAATCGAGCGAGTTATAATTCTGACTGTCGGTAAAAAGAAAGACATCGAATGTGTCGGAATAATAACAAATATATAAAAGTGCTCAATTCATACGTAGGGCTCGTTTAGAGAACCGAAACACTCGCAAAATCATTATTTTATGTTATCAATTTTTGTTTATTTCCAGCTAGTTTCGAGCTTATGTCATCTAGAAAGTTTTTATGCTTCTTAAAATTTCTTAAAGGAGTTAATATGCTATAAGAGAAGTGACGAAAAGTGCATTGGGGACGTAGCATATCCATTTGTTGAAAGAACAGTATTTTCTGGTGCCCAGGTGTCTTCAGCTGACATTTATATATCTGTAGTCTGGACAAGTGAGCTTTAGATTTGGTACGTATATTTTAAACCTAAACAGGAGGTGTTTAAAATTAACCGTCACTTTCGAACATCTTTGTTCACTGTCGAGGCCACGTGCTCAGTTGCAACAATTCGATCACCGTTATATTTTCTATAAATCTTCAATAAAATATGCCTACAAGAGAATCTTCTGCTTAAATTTCTTTATATATATTATTATATATATATATATATATATATATATATTATATATATATATATATAATATACAAGCGTGTTGGTAGATCCTTGCGGAGAGAAAAAACCCGGCAGAGAGTTTGATTGTAAAAATATACTACCAAACATCAACCAGGAAGAAAAAAATTTTTTGAAAAAAAGAAAAGACCAAGATATTCGTACCAACAAAAAATAATCTATTGGTATAGTATTTGGCCAAAAGAAAAAACAATTTATATGTATATATTATGTATATATATATATATATATTCATATAACCGCTAGGAGAAGCTAATTTGTAAAAAGTGCTCGATACCTAAGTAGAGCAAGTAATAAGGATAATCTACTGAGTCAGACGAACCTACTATTAGTTTCGCATAAAGCTCTTCAGGCTAAAATCTGTCAGATTTTAGCCCTGAAGAGCTTTATGCGAAACTAATAGTAGGTTCGTCTGACTCAGTAGATTATCCTATTATATATAATATATATATATATATATAAGATATATAGAGAGAGAGAGAGAGAGAGAGAGAGAGAGAGAGAGAAGAGAGAGAGGCAGACAAGCAATACAGGCAGATAGACACAGACGACACAGAGAGACAGATATCTTTAGCAATTTTGATTACAAAGTATCAATGCCGTCGAGTAAAATAATAAATGATATCAAATAATATCATTTAGACTGTATCATTTTCCCCTAGAAATAATAAAATTCACGTATTCCTTAGTTCGACGATTTTTTTATAAAAATAACTGATTATTCTCTTAATTTGAATAATCTAATCTAATTTGCTTAACGTATATTTCATGGAGCATAATTTTCAGCTATTAATAAATAATGTTTTGCGTCTTATCTGTTATTAGTTTTATTTACTGCAAAAAAAAAAAAAAAAAAAAAACAAAACAAAAAAAAAACAAAACAAAACAAGGTGAACATCCTATAAGTATGCTAATTCTATAAGTTTTGCCCGGGATAGTTAAAAACAATTTTCTTCTTCAATATTGGGTTATTCCATGACATCTTTCACTGTCTAGGCTGGTAACAAATTATCCCATTTATTTAAAAATAATCTAATCTAGTTTGTTTAGAGTATATTTTATGAAAATAGGATGTCCAATTAAATAAAAATGTTTTATGTCTTATCTGTTATTAGTTTATTTACTGCAAAAAAAAACAACAAAAAACAAAACAAAATAATGATGAACATCATCTATATGGCCAATTCCATAGTTTTTGTCGGGGAGGTTTTGGTTAAGATTGTAATGAAAATGGAACATGAGAATATCGAGCAAATATATGCGATTGAAATCTATGTCACATTTTAGAACAATTCCACAGAAACAAGTTTTAAAAAGGTTTATAGAAATAGAATTATATCCTGGGCATAGTTTTTTTTTATATGGCGCAAGGCATTTTGGATGGTCGACAGAGTGTGGAAAATAAACGTTCTGGTCGATTGGTTACTTCACGAACTGGGATGGGGTAGTGTAACAAAGTGAAAAGCACTCATCAAATACGTTCACTGTTGACGATGATTAATAAATTGGAATAACCAGACTGTTCCTGATATTTTATCAGGAACCTGGGCCAGTGACAAATATTTGCAAATGGTGCCAAAAAACTCTCACCCTTTGTGGACGAGATTTTCGAAAAAAAAAAAGTCTTGTGTTACCAAAATCGCACCCTGATCTGGTAACTATTTTCTCGTTCCTTGAAATCAAATCCCATTTGGAGATCAAACTGGTGAGACCATATAACTGATTAAAAGTTGATAAAATACATATTTATGCCAAAGCTCGATGTGTAACTGTTATCAAAACCTGGTTATTACTGTTTTCATATAACATAGCGCTAATAACCTTGGGAAAGGCATGAATCCAACTATTCCACCTACAGCTACAGGTAAATAGTGGGACAGACTGTGCTCTTTAACCTTAGTATAGAAACCGCTCTAGGAAGGAAAACTCTGAATTCAAACCAGTTTAGACCTGGAGAAGTATGAGATCCATGCGATACATACTCAAGACATGCTACATGATAGTGATTACAAAGAGTGAAGGGGCAATTGAGAAATCTTCTTTTTTTTTACATAATCACTCTTATTGTTGGAATATTTTACAATATATATATTTAACACCCCTCCGCACGAGCAGGATGTGACACAAGGTCAATTTCATAAGCGCAGTTTAACAGGTTGAATTCAGAGTTTTCCTTCTCCTAGACCGGTTACCTAACCAAAGTTAAAAAAACCCAGTCTGCCCTACTATTTACCCATAGCTGGAGGGAGAGTTGGATTCATACCTTTGCAAGGGTATTAGCGCTAAGTGAAATGCAATTACACGTCCAGGATTGAACTTCGGGGCGACGAGTCCATTTCCCATGACTTTAACCATTACATCACGCGCTTCCTTATTTTGCAATATAAGGTGTGCTGGAGCACACCACTTAAATTTATAATCTCTTCATGGTCGCGTGGATTCAATCATTTAATCAACAAGCTCGTGGTTGGTTAACTATTTAATGGCCGATCTTGAAAGGTTTTCAGTTGCTCTAATTTGACACGGACGAGCTGACCAACAACACAAGGATCCTGCTTAACACTAAGGAACCACCAAGGGTTCTGCTTACCACTAAGGACCACAACGAATCTCCACTGTAAAGTGCCCTCACCTGCAGCCTAAAAATGGTCACAAGAATCTTAACACTTATCACCTTCTCTAACTTTTGACTTGATCAACTCCTTGTAGCCAAATTTAATTTCCATCCGTTCCTAAAATAAATTAATTGAAAATTAGATTATAAACCCTTACTACGTTACCGGTGTCTAATACAATTTAAACGAGAAAATATTTAATTAATTATAAACGCAAACGCACCTTTAATTCTGGATTTATTTTTAAGGCGAAGGATAAGTTTCGTGTGCAGTGAGAGGATCACAAATGTTACAATGCTGATTTGTGATTTTGAGCCACCAATCGGTAAGTTAAATGTTCAAACTGCTATGTTTCCTTAGTAAATAATGCATATGTCTAAACCTAAATTACACTATATACAAACTTGGAAAATCTACTAAAATGTGTTCAACTGTTACACATGGTGGGATAGTTTGAAAAAGCCTTTTCATCCATCAAGTAATATTCAATTTCTTTAAATGTGTCTATAGATTTCATTTCAAGATTGAAAGCCAATTCAATAAATTCTTTTTTAAAGAAGGTGTCTACATTTGCATTTTACACTTCAAAATCAAATTAATCCATTCAGAAATTTCCATGTTTAAAAGATCCTTGAATCTAAATTCAAAATCTTCCTGCAAATTTTTAATGTGGTTTATATAGATAAACAAGTCGCTATTCAAAACAATTTCTTCTGGTCGCTTTATAGAGGAAAAATTTTAAAAATACTGAAAGTTATGTCGGCCCAAACTAGACTTGTATAAACCTAGGGTGGTTATTTTGTTTTACTACATATTAGATCCTTTACGTCCACTAAGGACGATGGTTTGGTGTAAAAAAAAGTATCTGCATCTGCGCAAGTGACTCTGCTGGCCAATTCTTGAGTGACAGTCTTTGGTGCACTTAATGCACACAAATTGTGATGCTTTCTGGGACTCTGGCTTTTCTCTCTCTTTCTGGCTCTCTTTTCTGTCGAGGCTACTCTTCTCTCTACAGGCATCACACTTTGTGAGCATTAAGTGCACCAAAGACTGTCACTCAAGAATTGGCCTGCCATAATTTTTTGTTCGTATTCCAAATGCTGGCTGCCTTGCCAGCTGGGGCTGTAGAACAAAACACAGCACGACTACAGAGGGGTAAAACCTCCACTCCAAAGGAGCCACCTAATGGCCGTTGGTGGCGACCTGTGATGAAAGGATTGAATTCTGATGACTAAGCATTCATGACATGCACCACTCCTTTGCTTTTCTTAAGCTAGAATTGGGGGGAATCGTGATAAGTCCAACATTAATAAAGTTGTCTCCATTTGAAACTAAAAAGTAATACAAAATAAAATTGTTAAACACGAAATGTAGTCTTTTGTTTAATTCTCATGCTAATAAATGAAAGAATGGCTGCAAATACACCACCCACACGACACACACACACAGTATATGTTTAATATATATATATACTTACTATATATATATATATATATATATAAAGAATGCATTAAAATAACCAAACAGGGTTGATATGCCGTTAAACAAAATAAAACCAAACAAATGTTGCTTCGCATAGCAAATTTCTTTCGTCAATTATTTTTTCTCCGACGATTTCTATTCGGCGCTTTTCGGTGAACGCATGCGGGTTGACATGTCATCAATTTGACAGAAGCTTTACTCTTGTTCAATAATCATTTAGAGGAATAGATTCAATGCTCAACATTTTTCCTACGTTGCTCATTATTTCTTCCATTACTTCTTTCTTTCTAAACTTGGAATACTTCATTATTGATACCCGTGGTTGGTGTAAGCGTTAAACACCAGACATCGATCAAAGAAAGTCTATATCTGACTTTTGTTTCTTACTTTATTCTAACTCATTTAACTAAGATTTTTTTATCGATTTTCTTTAACATATTATACACCATTTTAGCCACTAAGACCCTAAAGAATAATCTTTTCTCTTTTTTTGATTTTACGGCATTTCAACCCTTACTGGGTTGTTTCATGCCAAATACGTTTTGTTCTATTCATTCTTGATTGGTATTGAAAATTATTTTTTGGGCTCAAATTTTCAAACACATTTTTCATGTTCTTCTATTTAACCCATATATATATTTACCAACCCCTCCGCACGAGCAGGATGTGACACAAGGTTATTTTATCAAGCGGAGTTCAACAGGTTTGAATTCAGAGTTTTCCTTCTCCTAGACCGGTTGCCTAATCAAGGTTAAAGAGCCCAGTCTTCCCTGCTATTTACCCATAGCTGGAGGGAGAATTGAATTCATACCTTTCCCAAGGGTATTAGCGCTATGTGAAAATGCAGTTACCGTGTCCAGGATTTGAACTCGTGGCGACGAGTCCATTTCCTATGACTTTAACCATTACACCACGCGCTTCTATTTAACCCATATATGGGACCCTAACAGGTACTGCCACTCCGGGTCAGGGTGGACCTGGGAATAATGGTGATGAAGGGCTACTCCACACTCCCCAGAGTTCCAGAATAGGAACTTCACCACCAGATACAGTTTAACGTCATACACAGGACACCCTAAATGTTAATGCCCAGTCTTATTATTTATGACTAGTTGTTTAATGTCTACGCTGGATCTATGGATATTTTTATTGTGATATATTGGACAAGATGGCATCCCAAAAGATGTTCAGGGATGACGGAATCAAAGGAGACGTCATTTATATTAGGTAACGTCGTAGTTAAAGGTGTCCACTGCACAATGCAGTACATAATGGCAGTTGCTGATGCGTACTTTGTCCCTGAAAACAACACACACACACGCACACAACACACACACACACATATATATATATCTTATTATAATGGAGAATGTGTGTTTTTCTGTCTGTAACCGAAACTATATTCCTGCTTAAGTCACAATTCCTTAGTTATTGACATCACATTCTCCATGATTTTATTTTTATCTAAACCTCAATTATTAATAACATTGTCTTACATTATTAATACTGTTAACTATGTCTACATGCTGACAACATGCAATTATATTTATATATACAACAAAATAGCAGTTTACAGTGTGAACGGGAAGGCTAATTTGCATATTAATAAAATCGAATTTAATAAATATGTGCTTAGTATTATTGATTTCTAACTGTTTGGTTTTATTTTAATGAATATAAGCAAAATCTCTTCAATGAATCTTAAATGAAATCCATTAAAAAGATAAAATAACTGTCATTTTATTATTTACTTCCTCTTTTAACTAAATACTTAAATTAGAAATAATAACAATGAAAGATGAAAGTGATGGAAGAGTAAGTTTCAGTTGTTCCATTTTTTATTATACTCCTCTGTTTCAAATCTTTTTTATCTCTATTCTTATTTAGTTTCATTTAGCCTTTCTAATTCAATACAATATTTTATTACATTAAAACTTAAATACTTGCACCCGGAGGGTGCATATATTTGCTAGTATATATATATATATAAACGCCAAGATAAGAGTGATACAGAGCAAACTCATGCATGAATTCAAAGTTTTCCTTCTTCTAGATTGGTGGCTTAACTAAGACAAAAGAACAAAAGTCTGACTTACTATTTACCCATAGCTAAGGGAGAACAGCTGAATTCATACTTTTCCCAAGGGAATTAATGTGAAGTGAGACAAACTCGTCTTGGATTTGAACCCAGGTCGCCGATTCCATTTCCAATGAAGATAACTATTACGCTAAACGCGCATAAATTATAATAGATATATAGATATATAGATAGATCCTTGTATAAATCATTCTCATATATATCTCGACCTTTGATGTATCATGAGGATATCATTGATTTATAAAATCAATTTTTGCAACCAAGGGTTGTTTTTAGTTATTAACATAATGTTTCACTTTCAACCATCCAAAGGTATTCCTCATGTATAGGTCGACTCTAATTTTTGACGAAATATTAGGTCTTCAAAATTCTATTTATACACAGCTATCTAGATATAATATAATATAATATAATCTATTATAATGGAGATTGTGTTTTTTTCTGTCTGTACCGAATACTAGATTCCTACTCAAAGTCACAAATCTCTAGTTATTACATCACATTCTCCCATGATTTTATTTTTATCTAACCTCAATTATTAATTAAAATTGTTCTCTACATTATTGAATACTGTTAACTATGTCTACATACTGAACAACATGCAATCTAATTTTATATATACAAACAAAAATAGCGCGTTTAACAGTGTGAACGGGAAGGCTAATTTGCATAGTTAATATTAAAAAAAATCGAATTTAATTAAATATGTGCTTAGTATTATTTGATTTCTAACTGTTTGGTTTTATTTTAATGACTATAAGCAAAAGATCTCTTCAATGAATCTAAATGAAATCCATTAAAAAGATAAAATAACTGTCATTTATTATTTAGCTTCCTCTTTAACTAAATAACTAAATTAGAAAATAATAACAATGAAGATGAAAATGATGGAAGAGTAAGTTTCAGTTTTCCATTTTTTATTTATACTCCTCTGTATTTTCAAATCTTTATCGGTTATTCTTAATTTAGTTTCATTAGCCTTTCTAATTCATACCAATATTTTATTACATTAAAACTTAAATACTCACCCGTGAGGTGCATTATTTAGTTATATATATTATATTATAAACGCAAGATAAATATACAGAGCAAACTCATGCATGAATTTCAAAGTTTTCCTTCTTCTAGATTGTGCTAACTAAGACCAAAAGAACAAAAGTCTGACTTTACTATTTACCCATAAGCTAAGGTGAGAACAGTGAATTTTACAGTACTTTTTGGAAGGGAATGTAATGTGAAAGTGAACACACACTTCGTCTTGGATTTGAACAGGTCGCCGATTCATTTCCCAATGAAGATAACGTTACAACTAAGCGCGCATAATTTATAATAGATATATTAGAATATATATACTAGATCCTTGTATATAAATCATTCTCATGTATATCTCGACCTTTGTGTATGCTGAGGATATCATTGCATTATAAAAATCAATTTTGGCAACCAATGTTGTTTTAGTATTAACATAATGTTTCACTTTCAACCAGTCCAAAGGAATTCCTCATGTATAGGCGACGTCGTAATTTTTGACGAAATATTACGGTCTTCAAATATCTATTTATACACAAAGCTATCTAGCGATAGGTAATATAATATAATATATATAATGGAGAATAAATGTAAAAACTATTTAGGTATGAAGGTGGTCAATGCTAAATAGCAGAGCAGTTGTGTATCAAGATTAAAAATTATTGTTAATATTCGTAACTGCAGTTCATGCATTTATGCAAACTTCCAAGACGGTCAAAATACTAAAATTGTTAAAAACGGTGGGCTTGTGGAGCGTTTATATAAACTGGATCTGCTCACACAATGGAATGTTATAACGTGAGACAACAGTTTGAAAATAAAACATGCTTTTTGTCCTTAATGCCACGCGGCGTCCAGATGATTTCCCCCAGCTTAATAGAGGCGAGAAATATGGAGTTATCATTATCAAAACAATTTTATCATAGTTTTTTTTTTGCCCCTGTGTCTTTAACCGGCCTTACGTGTTATGAAAGGTGGTACTATTTGCATATCTTCTGTTGTTTGAAGCTAATGTTATTGTACTAACCCAGTTTTCCATAGATATTTGTTTTGTTTGTTTTACGGCATAATCAAACTCAGTGGGTTCATATAAATGCGATAAAGTTTTTGAAATAAAATCAATTCTTAATGGATAATACAATTTTTTATAATACATTTGTCTATTTAACCCAAGATGGACCCCTAACAGGTCTACCACTTCGGGTCAGAGTGGACCAGGGAGCAAAATGTGATAAGGGGTGCCCACATTCCACAAAGCCTCCAACTGGCAACCTCACCATGAGATAGAGTTAAGCGTTCATTCCCAGGACATGGAGACCCGCAGCCAACCGCCTTCTAGCATCCATATGAATAAAAAGGGTGGGACTTGCCATAGGGCAATAGGGTTGGGAAAATCATATAGGTGCTAGGCTGACGTTACCAGCGATTGATCGGAGGGGCCTCCCGACCGCCCGATAGCCCAGATAGGGCCAAAGTGGAGCTATTGCATATCATGAACTTGCTCATTCACCTGCCGTATCCTTAAGCCTCAAGGTCCGCCACCCACGCCAACAAGTGGCCATTGGGAGTCTACCCCTTGCAGTTTGTGCAGTCGGCTGCTTCGAACGCCCCCATCGACAGGGCGTGAGAATGCACCGACTGCACAAACGTGCAGAGGGGGTAAGACTTCCCCCAATGGCGCCAACTTGTTGGCTGGGTGGCCGACTCTGTGAGGCTTAAGAAGAGCCCAGGTGAATGAGCAGTCATGATATGCAATACTCCACTTTGGCCCTATCTTCGGGGCCTATACGGCGGCGGAAGGCCCCCTCCGATCAATCGGCTGGGAACGTCAAGCTCCTTAGCACCTATAGATTTTCCCAACCCTATTGCCCTTATGGCAAGTCCCACCCCTTTTATATATGGATGCTAGCAGGCGTGCTGCGGGTCTCCACTGTCCTGGAATGACGTTAAACTCTATCTCATGGTAGGTTCCAGTTTTGGAGTTTGTGAATGTGGAGCACCCCTTCATCACATTTGCCCCTGGTCCACTTCTGCCCGGATGTAGTACCTGTTAGTGTCCCATCTATGTGTTAATAGAAAAAATGTATTATAAAAAAAATTGTATTATCCATTAAAATTGATTTATTTATCAAAACTTTATCGGCATAATGATCCCACTAGGTTGATATGCCGTAAAAACAAAACAAAACAAACTATCTATGAAAATGAGTAGTACAATAAACAAATCTAAGCCTTCAACAACAAAGATATGCATAATAGTACACCTTATCCAACACGTAAGGCACGTTAAAGACACAAGGGGCAAAAAAAAAAACTATGATTAAATTGTTTGATATAGAAACTCCCATATTTCTCGCCTCTATTAAGCGGGGGAAAATCATCGGACGGCCGCAGCATTAAGACAAAAAGCAAGTTTATATTTTTCAAATGTATGTCTCAACGTGATAACATCCATTGTCGTGAGGCAGGATCACGTTATATAAACGCTCAACAAGCCACCGTTTTAACATGTTAGTATTTTTTGACCGTCTGAAGTTTGCATAAATTGCATTTGGAAACATGCAGGTACGAATATTACACCATAATTTTTAATCTCTGATACACAAACTGCTCTGCTATTTTGCATTGAGCACCTTCTATACTCTATATTTTTACATTTATTCCTCCAATTATATCTTACTATATATATATTATCCTATCCTAGATAGGATGTATAAGTAGAATTTTTGAAGACCTTAATATTTCGTCAAAAATTAGAGTCACCTATACATGAGGAATCCTTGGATGGTTGAAGTGAAACATCATGTATAAAACACTAAAAAACAACCATTGGTGCAAAAATTATTTTTTATAAAATCAAATGATATCCTCATCAATACATTCAAAGGTCGAGATATACATAGAAATGATTGGATAACAAGACTATCTTATATATCTATATATCTATTATAAATATGCTGCCGCTTAGTGTAATATTATCTTCTTTGGAAATGGAATCGGCGACCTGCGGTTCAAAATTCCCAGACGAGTGTGTTTCACTTCACATTAAATCTCCCTTGCAAAAAAGATGGAATTTCAAACTTGTCTGTCCCTAGCTATGGGTAAATTATAAGTTCCAGACTTTTTGTTCTTTGTCTTAGTTAGCAACCAATCTTGAGAAGGAAAGAAAACTTTGAATCATGCAGGTTTGCTCTGTATCACTCTTATCTTGGCGTTTATATATATATAATATTACTAGCAAATATTATGCATCCCTCCGGGTGCAAGTATTTAAGTTTTAATGTAATAAAACTTTGTATTGGAATTAGAAAGGCTATGAAACTAATTAAGAATTACAGATAAAAAGATTTGAAACAAGAGGAGTATAATAAAAAGGAACAACTGAAACTTAAACTCTTCCATCATTTTCATCAGTCATTGTTTTATTTCTAATTTAAGTATTTAGTTAAAAGAGGAAGCTAGAATAATAAAATGACAGTTATTTTATCTTTAATGATTCATTAAGATTCATTGAAGAGTTTTTGCTTATATTCATTAAAAGTTAAAACCAAACAGTTGAAATCAATAATACAAGCACATATTTATTAAATTCATTTTTATATTAATATGCAAAATTAGCCTTCCCGTTCACACTGTATAAACCGCTATTTTGTTGTATAATATAATATAATTGCATGTTGTCAGTATGTAGACATAGTTAACAGTATTAATTAATGTAAGACAATTTATTAATAATTGAGTTTAGATACAAAATAAAATCATGGAGAATGTTGATGTCAATAACTAAGAGAATTTGTGACTGAGTAGGAATATATTCGGTTACAGACAGAAAAGAACACACAATCTCCATTTATAATAAGATTATATTTATATATTCTAGTCCTAGATAGCTGTGGTATAAATAGAATTTTGAAGACCTAATATTCTTCAAAAATAGAGTCGAGCCTATACATGAGGAATTCTTTGGATGTTGAAAGTGAAAACATTATGTTAACTAAAAACACCTATTGGTGTTGCCAGAAAATCCGATTTATAAATCAATGATATCCTCATCCATACATCAAGTCAGAGTATACTATGAGATACTTTATACGAAGGAATCGTATCTATATATCTATATCATCTATTATAAATTATGCGCGTTAGCTAAGTTATCTTCATGAGAAATGGAATCGGCGACCTGGGTTCAAATCCAAGACGAGTGTCGTTTCACTTCACATAATCCCTTGCAAAAAGTATTGGAATTCAACTGTCTCCCTTAGCTATGGTAAATAGTAAGTCGACTTTTGTTCTTTGCTTAGTAAGCAACCAAAATCTAGATGAAGGAAAACTTTGAATTCATGCTTGAGTTTGCTCTGTATCACTCTTATCTTGGCGTTTATATATATATAATATACTGCAAATATAGTGCATCCCTCCGGGTGCAAGTATTTAAGTTTTAATGTAATAAAAAATATTGTATTAAATTAGAAGGCTAATTAAACTAAATAAGAATACAGATAAAAAAGATTTGAAACAGAGGAAGTATAATAAAAAATGGAACAACTGAAACTTACTCTTCCATCATTTCATCTTTCATTGTTATTATTTCTAATATTAATATTTAGTTAAAGAGGAAGTAAATAATAAAATGACAGTCTATTTTATCTTTTAATGGATTTCATTTAAGATCATTGAAGAGATTTTTGCTTATATTCATTAAATATAAAACCAAACAGTTAGAAATCAATAATACTAAGCACATATTTATTAAAATTCGATTTTTTAATATTAAGATGGAAATTAGCCTTCCCGTTCACACTGTAAACTGCTATTTTGTTGTATATAAAATATAATTGCATTGTGTCAGCATGTAGACATAGTTACAGTATTAATAATGTAAGCAATTATTAATAATTGAGGTTTAGATAAAAATAAAATCATGGAGAATGTGATGTCAATAACTAAGGGAATTGTGACTTGGCAGGAATATAGTTTGGTTACAGACAGAAAAACACACATTCTCCATTATAATAAGATATATATATTATGTGTGTGTGTGTGTGTGCGCGCGTGTGTGTGTTGTATCAGGGACAAAGTACGCATCAGCAACTGCCATTATGTACTGCATTGTGCAGTGGACACCTTTAACTACGACGTTACCTAATAAATGACGTCTCCTTGATTCCGTCATCCCTGAACATCTTTTGGGATGCCATCTTGTTCAATATATCACAATAAAAATATCCATAGATCCAGCGTAGACATTAAACAACTAGTCATAAATAATAAGACTGGGGTGTTAACCTTTGGGTGTCCATGTGTATGACGTTAAACTGTATCTGGGTGAAATTCCTATTCTGGAACTCTGGAGAGTGGAGTAGCCCTTCATCGCCATTACTCCCAGGTCACCCTGACCCGGAGTGGCAGTACCTGTTAGGGGTCCCATTATGGGTTAAATAGAAGCGCGCGGGTGTAATGGTTAAGTCATGGGAAATGGACTCGTCGCCACGAGTTCAAATCCTGGACCGGTAACTGCATTTTCACATAGCGCTAATACCCTTGGGAAAGGTAAGAATCCAATTCTCCCTCCAGCTATGGGTAAATAGCAGGGCAGACCGGCTCTTTAACCTTGATTAGGCAACCGGTCTAGGAGAAGGAAAACTCTGAATTCAAAACTGTTGAACTCCGCTTGATAAATTAACCTTGTGTCACATCCTGTTCGTGCGGAGGGTTGGTAAATATATATATGGGTTAAATAGAAGAACATGAAAAATGTGTTGAAAATTTGAGTACAAAAAATAATTTTCAATAACATCTAGAATGAAATAGAACAAAACGTATTTGGCATGAAAGAACCCAGTAAGGGTTGACATGCCGTTAAAATCAAAAAAAAGAAAAGATTATTCTTTGGTCTTTGTGGCTAAAATGGTGTAATAATATAATGTTAAGAAAATCGAAAAAATCTTAGTTAAATGAGTTAGAATAAAGTAAGATAACAAAAGTCAGATATAGACTTTCTTTGATCGATGTCTGGTGTTAACGCTTACACCAACCACGGGTATCAATAATGAAGTATTCCAAGTTTAGAAAGAAAGAAGTAATGGAAGAAATAATGAGCAACGTAGGAAAAATGTTGAGCATGTGAAATCTATTCCTCTAAATGATTATTGAACCAAGAGTAAAAGCTTCTGTCAAATTGATGACATGTCAAACCGCATGCGTTCACCGAAAAGGCGCCGAATAGAAATCGTCGGAGAAAAAATAATTGACGAAAGAAATGTTGCTATACGAAGCAACATTTGTTTGGTTTGGTTTGATTTTATTTTGTTTAACGGCATATCAACCCTGTTGGAATTAATGCCATATCTTATATATATATATATATATATATATATATATATATATATTATATATATAGTGTGTGTGTGTGTGTGGTGGGTGTATTTGGGCAGCATTTTTCATTTATACATGTAGAATTAAACAAAAGACACATTTCCTGTTTAACAATTTTATTTTTGATCTTTTGAGTTTTCTGGCCAACTTTTTAATGTTTGGACTTATCCACGAATTCCACCCAATTCTAGCTTAAGAAAAGCCAAAGTGGAGTGTGCATGTCATGAATTGCTTAGTCATCAGAATTCAATCCCGAGTCGCCATCAACGGCCATTAGGTGGCTCTTTTGGAGTGGAGGTTATACCCCTCTGTAGACGTGCTGTGGTTTTGTTCTGCAGCCCCAGTTGGCAAGGCAGCCAGCATTTGGGGATACGAACAAAAAATTATGGCAGGCCAATTCTTGAGTGACAGTCTTTGGAGCACTTAATGCTCACAAAGTGTAATTGCCTGGAGAGAGAAGAATAGCCTCGACAGAAAAAAGAGCCAGAAAGAGAGAGAAAAGCCAGAAGTCCCAGAAAGCATCACAATTTGTGTGCATTAAATGCACCAAAGACTGTCACTCAAGAATTAGCCTGCAAGGTCCACTTGTGCAGATGCAGATAATTCTTTTTGACACTACACCATCGTCCTTAGTGGACGTAAAGGATCCAATATGTTGTAAAACAAATAACCACCCTAGGTTTATACAAGTCTAGTTTGAGCCGACTAAACTTTCAGTATTTTTCAAATGTTTTTCTCTATAAAGCGATCATAAGACTTGTTTATCTATATAAACCACATTAAAAATTTTCAGGAAGATTTTTGAATTTCGATTCAAGGATCTTTTAAACATGGAAATTTCTGAATGGATTAATTTGATTTTGAAGTGTAAATGCAAATTTAGACACCTTCTTTAAAAAAAGAATTTATTGAAATGGCTTTCAATCTTGAAATGAAATCTATAGACACATTTAAAGAAATTGAATATTACTTGATAGATGATAACGCTTTATCAAACTATCCCACTATGTGTAACAGTTGAACCAATTTTAGTAGATTTTCCAAGTTTGTATATCGTGTAAATTCGGTTAAGACATATGCATTATTTACTAAGGAAACATAGCAGTTTGAACATATAACTTACCGATTCGTGGCTCACAAATCAGCCTTGTAACATTTGTGATCCTCTCACTGCACACGAAACTTATCCTTCGCCTTAAAAATAAATCCAGAATTAAAGGTGCGTTTGCGTTTATAATTAATTGAATATTTTCTCGTTTAAATTGTATTAGACACCGGTAACGTAGTAAGGGTTTGTAATCTAATTTTCAATTAATTTATTTTGGGAACGGATGGAAATTAAATTTGGCTACAAGGAGTTCATCAAGTCAAAAGTTAGAGAAGGTGATAAGTGTTAAGATTCTTGTGACCATTTTTAGGCTGCAGGTGAAAGCACTTTACAGTGGAGATCCGTTGTGGTCCTTAGTGGTAAGCAGAACCCTTGGTGGTTCCTTAGTATTAAGCAGGATCCTTGTGTTGTTGATCAGCTCGTCCGTGTCAAATTAGAGCAACTGAAAACATTTCAAGATCGGCCATTAAATAGTTAACCAACCACGAGCTTGTTGATTAAATGATTGAATCCACGCGACCATGAAGAGATTATAAATTTAAGTGGTGTGCTCCAGCACACCTTATATTGCAAAATAAGGAAGCGCGTGATGTAATGGTTAAAGTCATGGGAAAATGGACTCGTCGCCCCAAGTTCAAATCCTGGACGTGTTAATTGCATTTCGCTTAGCGTTAATACCCTTGGAAAGGTATGAATCCGACTCTCCCTCCAGCTATGGGTAAATAGTAGGGCAGACTGGGTTCTTTAACGTTGGTTAGGTAACCGGTCTAGGAGAAGGAAAACTCTGAATTCAAACCTGTTAAACTGCGCTTATGAAATTGACCTTGTGTCACATCCTGCTCGTGCGGAGGGGTTGTTAAATATATATATTGCAAAATATTCAATAAGAGTGATTATGTAAAAAAAAAGAAGATTTCTCAATTGCCCCGTCACCTCTTTGTAATCACTAGTCATGTAGCATGTCTTGAGTATGTATCGCATGGATCCATACTTCTCCAGGTCTAAAACTGGTTTGAATTCAGAGTTTTCCTTCTAGAGCGGTTTCTATACTAAGGTTAAAGAGCACAGTCTGTCCCACTATTACCTGTAGCTGTAGGTGGAATAGTTGGATTCATGCCTTCCCAAGGTTATTAGCGCTATGTTATATGAAAACAGTAATAACCAGGTTTTGATAACAGTTACACATCGAGCTTTGGCATAAATATGTATTTTATCAACTTTTAATCAGTTATATGGTCTCGCCAGTTTGATCTCCAAATTGGGATTTGGTTTCAAGGAACGAGAAATAGTTACCAGATCAGGGTGCGATTTTGGTAACACAAGACTTTTTTTTTTTCGAAAATCTCGTCCACAAAGGGTGAGAGTTTTTGGCACCAATCTTTGCAAATATTTGTCACTGGCCCAGGTTCCTGATAAAATAATCAGGAACAGTCTGGTTATTCCAATTTAATTAATCATCGTCAACAGTGAACGTATTTGATGAGTGCTTTTCACTTTGTTACACTACCCCATCCCAGTTCGTGAAGTAACCAATCGACCAGAACGTTTATTTTCCACACTCTGTCGACCATCCAAAAATGCCTTGCGCCATATAAAAAAAAACCTATGCCCAGGATATAATTCTATTTCTATAAACCTTTTTAAAACTTGTTTCTGTGGAATTGTTCTAAAATGTGACATAGATTTCGATCGCATATATTTGCTCGATATTCTCATGTTCCATTTTCATTACAATCTTAACCAAAACCTCCCCGACAAAAACTATGGAATTGGCCATATAGATGATGTTCATCATTATTTTGTTTTGTTTTTTGTTGGGTTTTTTTTGCAGTAAATAAACTAATAACAGATAAGACATAAAACATTTTTATCTAATTGGACATCCTGTTTTCATAAAATATACTCTAAACAAACTAGATTAGATTATTTTTAAATAAATGGGATAATTTGTTACCAGCCCAGACAGTGAAAGATGTCATGGAATAACCCAATATTGAAGAAGAAAATTGTTTTTAACTATCCCGGGCAAAACTTATAGAATTAGCATACTTATTGGATGTTCACCTTGTTTTTGCTTTGTTTTTTGTTTTTTTGTTTTTTGTTTTTTTTTTTTTTTTTTGCAGTAAATAAACTAATAACAGATAAGACGCAAAACATTATTTATTTAATAGCTGAAAATTATGGCTCCATGAAATATACGTTAAGCAAATTAGATTAGATTATTCAAATTAAGAGAATAATCAGTTATTTTTATTAAAAAAATCGTCGAACTAAGGAATACGTGAATTTTATTATTTCTAAGGGGAAAATGATACAGTCTAAATGGATATTATTTGATATCATTTATTATTTTACTCGACGGCATTGATACTTTGTAATCAAAATTGCTAAAGATATCTGTCTCTCTGTGTCTGTCTGTGTCTATCTGCCTGTATGCTTGTCTGCCTCTCTCTCTCTCTCTCTCTCTCTCTTCTCTCTCTATTATATAATATATATATATATATATTATATATATATATAGGATAATCTACTGAGTCAGACGAACCTACTATTAGTTTCGCATAAAGCTCTTCAGGGCTAAAATCTGACAGATTTTAGCCCTGAAGAGCTTTATGCGAAACTAATAGTAGGTTCGTCTGACTCAGTAGATTATCCTTATTACTTGGCTCTACTTAGGTATCGAGCACTTTTTACAAATTAGCTTCTCCTAGCGGTTAATGAATATATATATATATTTATATACATATATATACATATAAATTGTTTTTTCTTTTGGCCAAATACTATACCAATAGATTATTTTTTGTTGGTACGAATATCTTGGTCTCTTTTCTTTTTTCAAAAAAATTTTTTCTTCCTGGTTGATGTTTGTAGTATATTTTTACAATCAAACTCTCTGCCGGGTTTTTTCTCTCCGCAAGGATCTACCAACACGCTTGGTATTATATATATATATATATATATAATATATATATATATATATATATATATATATATATAATAGAAATTTAAGCAGAAGATTCTCTTGTAGGCATATTTTATTGAAGATTTATTGAAAATATAACGGTGATCGAATTGTTACAACTGAGCACGTGGCCTCGACAGTGAAACAAAGATGTTCGAAAGTGACGGTTAATTTTAAACACCTCCTGTTTAGGTTTAAAATATACGTACCAAATCTAAAGCTCACTTGCCAGATATCCAGACTACAGATATATAAATGTCAGCTGAAGACACCTGGGCACCAGAAAATACTGTTCTTTCAACAAATGGATATGCTACGTCCCCAATGCACTTTTCATCACTTCTCTTATAGCATATTAACTCCTTTAAGAAATTTTAAGAAGCATAAAAACTTTCTAGATGACATAAGGTCGAATCTAGCTGGGAATAAGCAAAAATTGATAACATAAAAGAATGATTTTGCGAGTGTTTCGGTTCTCTAAACGAGCACTACGTATGAATTGAGCACTTTTATATATTTGTTATTATTCCGACTCATTCGATGTCTTTCTTTTTACCGATAGTCAGAATTATAACTCGCTCGATTTTTTTCTTTCTCTTTCTGTCGAGTCATCTCCTCTTCAATATATATATATATATATATATATATATATATATATATATATATATATATATATATATATATATATATATATATATATATATATATTGGTTAGGAGGTTGATTTAGAAGGCTATCACAGTGCAGGTGTAAAGAAAAAATAATAATACGGTAACAATGGTGTTGTGTGTTAACCTGTATTTTATTCTTGAATTTTCGAGATAAAATCTCTTTTTCAAAAGATCACTGGAACTGGAGGAGACTGCTTCAGTTCTAGTGATCTTTTGAAAAAGAGATTTTATCTCGAAAATTCAAGAATAAAATACAGGTTAACACACAACACCATTGTTACCGTATTATTATTTTTTTTCTTTACACCTGCATTGTGATAGCCTTCTAAATCAACCTCCTAACCAATATATACACAATGCTTCAAGCAAATATAATAAACTCTTATATATATATATATATTATATATATATATATATATATATAATGAAGTGTATTACGTAATTTTTTTCTTTAAATTAGAAATTAAAAATACCAAATACTTATCAGATATCTTATATCAACTCTGCAACAGAAACTTGAATGCCAACACGTGCATTGACAATTTCGTTTCAAATTAAAGTGGACTTTGAGAAAACGAAAATAGAAATTAAATAAACAAAAAATAAAGTTTACACTGTAAAAAGTTTTTAAAAATGGCTTTATTTGTGCAAATACATTGCGTATATTTTTACAATCGTATTTTTTTTTAATGTAAAACTAACAAGCGAAGAATTCGAAAGAAACAGGTGCCTTCTCAATCACTTATTCGTAATTAACCCAATTTCTAGCCAATAAAATTACAGAAACTTTGTTTTATGTTTTAAGTGCATATTAAAAAAAACAACAATTCAGGAGGGATTCTAAGATTTAAAAGGTTTTAAAATTAGAGTGGATTTAGATTAATCGTACAAACTAAAAGTTATTGCTATGTTGCCTAAAATAGTTTACAGAGCGATGAATATATTATAATCAAGAGTTAAAGTGAAATGGTCACGTGATGCAACTAAATAATTAATATAAAAAAAACGAAGCAAACAGCTGGAAAGAGACGATTTGGTTTGGTTTGGTTTGGTTTGGTTTGGTTTTTTACGGCATATCAACCTCAGTGGGTCATTTAATGCCGATAAAGTTTTGAAATAAATCAATTCTTAATGGATAATACAATTTTTTTCATAAATACATTTTTCTATTTAACCCATAGATGGGACGGAAAGAGACGAGTTGATAATTTTAAAAAGACTTACCGATAAACCAAATGCAATAAAATTCGCGATAATAACCGATACGCTATATCTGACATGCGAGAGAAGAGTCAGTAATTAACATTGGGTTGCCTTAATCACCAAGAAATATAAGTGGTCGACAAAACGGGTAAAGCTTACTACTCGAACAGGTGGAAGGTGGGGAAAGCTGTTCTGAGAACCCCATTAAAAGAAGCTCAGATTTTTTCAAGTATTTTTCCTCGGTGTCTGGAGCAAGTGAAGCCAGAGTGAGGGCTGAGACAGAAAGAATCTAAGATATTCGAGAATAAATAGTTAATTTTCTCTATAATATATCTATTTTCTTTTTATTAATGAGGGAAAAGTATGCATATTAAGAAATAATTATTAGAATAATATGATACATTTGTCAAGTTATATTGTAGGCCACTCAAAAATATATTTGAGGAAGGAATATAATCAATTTTTCTCTCTCTCTCTCTCTATATATTATATTATATAATATATATATATATATATATATACTATGAAATTGGTACATAGGAAGCTGTTCGTGCTCATGTCATGTTACGTCGGACTGTTGCTGTTCCAGATATAATATCGATATTGTATTGTATTCGAAACAAAATTGTATTCGAAACAGCATCATTCGGGCGTAATATGAAATACGCCCAAAAAGCTCTCTGAGTAACAATAACAGGTTAACTAGCCTTAAAAAGCATTTCAAGAGGAAACATGTTGTATTCACAGATCGAATAGCCGTAAGGGATCTTATCTGAAATGAAAATGCTAAAACATTCGCTAAAGAGAACTATCATTACCATTTGCACACAAATACACACATACATGCATATGTATATATATATATATATATAATATATATATATATATTATATATATATAGTTGTAGAACAAAAGTTTTTCTCTCTACCACGGTTTCGGTGATCAAGGTACACCTTCCTCGGGAAAACTAAAAGTTATACGTAGCTATATTTTATATATACTTGTCTGGTTTGGCATAATTGTTATTTCTTTTTCTGTCATATTTAATTAGTTTGTATGAATTTTAGATTTTAAGTCTAGACTGTCTTTCTCTGATATTAAAGCTATGTTTTCAATAAACTTATGTCTCCTTTATTCAGGCTGAAGTAATTTGTAATTCCATCTGTCATCTATCTTCAACTCCCACCTCTTTTGTCTTTTATTCGTTTTCTTTATATCTTATTTGTGTATACTACTGGAGTTAAAGTCTTCTGGTAAATCTGTTTAGTTGTAATTGGTGTTTTTATTGTTATTAACATATATCTTAAGGGAGTATTATTACATTAAGATATATATCTTAATGTAATAATACATTAATCAATTATGAATTTTATGGAAGCACTTTCCCAGAAATTCATCTTTTCTATAAAATAAGTTCCCGAGATTTGAGTAGTACTCATAATACGTATTCAACATATTGATGTGCTGAACACCAGGCACATACTGGTAAAAAGAAACGTATATATATATATATATATATATATATATATATATATATATATATATATATATATATATATATGAGATGAAAAAAGTGATCAGACCAACATGAATATTCTGTTGGGTTATTTATTTTTTATTGTTTTCAACTAGTTTCGATTTTAGGTCATCGTCAGTAGAAAAAGTATTTTTTATGAAAGGTTTGAGAACGTTATATATATATATATAATATATATATATATATATATATATATATATATGGGAGTAAATATGGAAATTTGTTTTTTCAAATTTTCTTTATATATATATATATTATATATATATATATATATTATAATATATATGCGTGTGTGTGTTGTGTGTGTGTTAGTACGAGGTTCGCATATTTGAGAAATTTACTGTTTCGAAGCCCATTGACCCTATGTCTACACAACCCTAACTTAGATGTATATGCCTTATAACTGATATTGAAACTCTTAATCTTGAAAAATACTAAACTATATATATATATATATATATATATATATATATATATATATATATATATATATATATATGGTGCAGGTATATAGGGGCTAATATCGGGATAGAGCGTACATATCTAAGTTAGTGAACGTCACGGGGTTACTGATAGTTTCTCGCCTATGCGAGTTTAAGAATCACATAGGCGAAAAACTCTAACTATATATATAATTAATAAGTCATCCCCAGACACGTGTTTCGGCGTTTCACACCTCTTCAGTGTGGCTAAACACAACAACTATGTCTGACTAGGAGTGAACTCCGACTGACTACTTGCCTAATGGACATATATATATATATATATATATATATATATATATATATATATATGGTATTTGTGGAAAAGGCGACTTACCGGTGAAACAGGTCACAATGGTTAGTTGATGCAAGATTCACAATGATAATTTTTGAATTTTTTGAATTTTCGAATCTTGAATCGGCGTTCTTTGACTGCGGTCCTGTGACTAACCGTTTATGCCAAAAATACACACGTGCAATCAACTGCAATTAATCAATATCTTTATTAATCCAGTGGATTTATCCTGAAGATCCTTATAGTGAAACTCGAGTTGGTTACTACCGTGAACCTTTTGATAATATATATATATATATATATATATATTAGCAATTTGAAGGCAAATACAATGCGTATGGAAAATAAAAACAAAAAGATAAATAAAAATAACATCTTTTTGTTTTTTATTTTTAATACGCATTGTATTTGCCTTCAAATTGCTAATATATTATAACATACTTAACAATGCTTCAAGCAAATTACCAATTACTTTTAATATATATATATATTATATATATATATATATATAATATATATATATCCGTTAGATTTTTATTCTACCTATTCTCCTTTTTGCTTCTTTTTTTTCCTTTCATTTTGTATTAATGTATCTATGTATCTATCTGATCTTATTTTCTTTTGCTGTCGTTCTCTCCCGTTTTTCTTTCCCCTCTATTATTCTGTCTGTCCTCTTGTCATATGATTTCAAACTTTCCTCTGTCTGCCAATTCTATTGTGAACGTCAGAATTCTCTAGCATTTGGCATGTGCTATACCCACGACTCCATTCATGTTTCTTACCAGTTGTATTTGACATTTCCTCTCCACAAAAGCAAAGGAAACACACGCATAACAATCAATGGGCAAAATTCAAACTCACCAAGTTGAAAGGATACATTTTGGAATGCTAACTTTAAAGGGCCGACTCTCTTTGATAGAATGACCAAAATGAAAATTATAAAAAAAAGGACAACCAACTCAACTCTTAGTCTCATTGTCAATTTCAGAATTACAAAATCAACATTTCAACGAGGGTTCAGATACGCCGACTGAAGCCCTTACAAAGGGGTAGGTCCTTTAAAAAAGAAAAAAGAAAAGAAAAGGCTGAGCTAGGTAAGACACTAAATGCATCCGATGGTGAGACTATAGTTCTGGGTTGGGGTCACCGTGGAGTACTCTCTAATGTGCTGGATTGCAAGTGAGTTCAAAATCCAGTCGCGCTATTACGTTACCTTTTGAATTAATACTCTTGGGAAAGGTATGAACCCTCTCATTCCTGCAACTACGGTTAAATAGTATCGCTACGGTTTTTGTATTTAGGATGGATTTAGCATTAAATAACAAGACGTACTTCCATTAAACAAAGAAACCCGAGCAAACTAGTTTTAGTATTCTGAGGAGTGTGAGCACCTCTTTTTTCATTCGGAAAACGCGGAATGGAATCCCAACTATCGGGTGAAATCTATCTCTTTGGAAATAGGATTAAATAGGAATACATATATAATACTATGCTCTCCTTGTCGGACAGGATAGATGTGTTAAACGTTTGTCTCTTTATCTTGTTCTTGTCGGAATGGAGATGATGACGTGTCAACTCTTTGTTACGTCTGGAACCCATTTCGGAATGAAGAGATTACGTGTCCACGTTGCTTAAGTTACGGCTCCTGCTTCGAATGGAGTGAGGTGTTGATAGTAGAAATATTATATACTTATCTCTCTCGTCCGCTATTACATTGGAAGATCCTGGTTGCAGCTTTCAGTTTGCTGGCAATTCCATAATGTCATGGAGTCTGGAACTCAGCTTGGGGATGCTGAAAGATATCTTGCCTCGTGCCATTGAGAGTTTTAGTAATAACACAAGGCCACTTCTTTTTTACTCAAGAGTATTTTATTGTCCCCAAAATCATAACTGCAGAAACAAAGGAATCCACGTTCTTCCTTCATTAACGCATTCTCCCAGACTCAATTCACACACTGATCTCTGACGCTCCTTTTCCCCTTCCCCATGTATCATTCGCTCGTCCAATCAAACTATGCCATATGTCTATGCTGACACCATCATTTATTTTTCCCTCCCCTCTAACTCCAAATTCTTGCTTAAAAACTTTCCGTGCTAATTTACATATCAGTTTAATCTCATGGCTTCACGTCATGCCCATTACATAACACATATATAACTGCATACAAATAAATAATTGTTATTGAACAGGAAATAATGGTATATATATATTTACGATTTTACGAGCAGGATGCGACACAAGGTCGATTTCTTAAGCGGAGTTTATCAGGTTTAAATTCAGAGTTTTCCTTCTCCTAGACCGGTTGCTTAACCATGGTTAAAGAGCCCAGTCTGCCCTACTATTTACCCATAGCTGGAGGGAAAGTAGGATTCATACCTTTCCCAAGGGCATTAGCACCAAGTGAAATGCAATTAACACGTCCAGGATTTGAACTCGGGGCGACGAGTCCATTTCCCATGACTTTAACCATTACATCACGCGCTTCCTATATATTTATATACCAAATAATGGTATATAAAGTGTTAAGCTTAGTTGGTAGAGCATCCGACTAGGAGCCAAAGGGTTCTGGGTTCGATACTGTCCCACGCCAACTCAGCGCATGAATAGCACAGCTTGGATCTGTGCGGTAAAGTGAGGAGCTGATAGTAGGTAGATTGCCCCACTTCAAACGCAAAAACAATTTCTCTGGTCTAGCGCTCGTGAAAAGGGGATATACTCCCTCGCTGTCCGGCTGATACCGACAATAGGCAACCCCACAGACTTTAATGCGTGCGAATTATTTGTATTGGATAAAATACATAACTGTATACAAATATATTATCATCATTATTGAATTGGAATAGTTGAAACCATCTCATTATGGATAAAATATTAATATTACGTATTGATACCACATACCACTTGTAAAATATTAATATTACGAATTGATACCACATACCACTAGTAAAATATTGATATTACGTATTGATACCACATACCACCAGTAAAATATTAATATTACGTATTGATACCACATACCGCCAGTAAAATATTGATATTACGTATTGATACCAATACCGCCAGTAAAATATTAATATATTATTAATATTACGTATTGATACCACATACCGCCAGTAAAATATTAATATTACGTATTATAACGTATTGATATCACATACCGCCAGTAAAATATTGATATTACGTATTGATACCACATACCACCAGTAAAATATTAATATTACGTATTGATACACATACCGCCAGTAAAATATTAATATAACGTATTATACATACCGCCAGTAAAAATATTAATATTACGTATTGATACCACATACCGCCAGTAAAATATTAATATTACGTATTGATACCACATACCACCAGTAAAATATTGATATTACGTATTGATATCACATACCGCCAGTAAAATATAATATAACGTATTGATATCACATACCGCCAGAAAATATTAATATACGTATTGATATCACATACCGCCAGTAAAATATTAATATTACGTATTGATACCACATACCGCCAGTAAAATATTAATATTACGTATTGATACCACATACCGCCAGTAAAATATTTAATATTACGTATTGATACCACATACCGCATACCACATACCGCCAGTAAATATTAATATTACGTTGATACCACATACCGCCAGTAAAATATTAATATTACGTATTGATACCACATACCACCAGTAAAATATTAATATTACGTATTGATACCACATACCGCCAGTAAAATATTAATATTACGTATTGATACCACATACCGCCAGTTAAATATTAATATTACGTATTGATACCACATACCGCCAGTAGGTCCTAAAATGTTGAATGACTGTATTCACTGCAGAGATGTAAGACCCCTCCAAAGACGTGTACTGGTTATAACACTATATATAACAATGCATCTGATGGTGAGACCCCACTTCTGGATCTCTGGGGCTGTGAAGTACCCCTTCATTTTCATTACCCCCAGGTCCGCTCTGACCTGTAGTGATAGTACCTGTAGGATCCTATCAATGAATTAAATAGACCTGTTTTCAAAATATTTGTATTCTATAAGGATTACTGATGCCATATAGCAGTCAATTATTTGTATTAAGAATAGTTACTTTGATCCATGCGTTTATTAAGGATTATTATTTGTTAAATGAAACTATGTGCAAACAAATTATTTTATGTACTACTAAATAGAAATAATTACTTGAAACCATTTTGTTTTCGTATTCTTGTTTTTCCTTTCATTCATTTATTCATTCATTCATTGAAATGTACACTTCTGTAAACGCCCACACAAATGCCAGTCAAACTAGCAAAGATTACAAACAGATGTCGTCTAAACCCATGAAAAGGTGTTATCATGGATGGTCAATCGTGATTCCACCTCCGTTGTCAAACCCATTAGCTAATAAGTGTAAAAGCCAATACATTTTTTAACCCCAGAACACTATACAGACTTTTCTTGCTTGGTACTATTACCTGATAATAATCATAAAGATTTAGACAGTGGTATTCGTCTTGTACAAACGTTGACCACTATAATACTCTAATGTATAAATGTTCCCTTGTAATATATTTATATAATCAGGTAGGAAAATATTAAACTTTACAAAATAGATATAATAGTTGAAAGTTAAGATTTACGGTATTCGTGTGTATTCACGAGTCCCGCTAATCTAAACCCATGAGTATACATGTTTCTTTGTAATGCGTGTATATCTTTATTATTCCTATAATTTATTTATTCCTATATTTACTTGTATATCTAAATAATTAATTAATGAAATCAAGAGTGTTGCGTTAGATAAAGCTTTAAGTAAGTTATAGAACATTCTAGTTTGTAAAAGTTTAATACGATTTTACAAATAGATAACTTTTAGTGTTACAATATCTTTTCCGCCCTGTCGGCTGGGGCGTTAGAATGCACCAACTGCACCTCTGCAGAGGAGTAAGACTCCCCCAATGAGGCCACCTGTTGGCCGTGGGTGGCGACCCGTGATGCTTAAGGATAGAGCCCAGGTGGATGAGCAGTTCATGACATGCAATACTCCACTTTGGCCCTATCTTGGGCTAGACGGGAGGTCGGAGAGGCCCCCTCCGATCAATCGGCTGGTCACGTCAAGCCCTAGCACCTATATGATTTTCCCAACCATATTGCCCTTACGGCAAGCCCCAACCTCTTTTTATCATATGGGTGCTAGAAGGCGGTGACTGAGGGTCTACATGAGGAATGACGTTAAACTCTATCTGATGGTGAGGTTCCAGTTTTGGAGGTTTGGGGAATGTGGAGGACCCCTTCATCACCATTGCTCCCTGGTCCACTCTGATCCGGAGTGGTAGTACCTGTTAGGGTCTCATCTATGGGTTAAATAGAAAAATGTATTTATAAAAAATTGTATTATCCATTAAGAATTGATTTATTTCAAAACTTTATCGGCATTAAATGACCCACTGAGGTTGATATGCCGTAAAACAAAATAAACAAACAAACAATATCTTTTATGTGTATCAACTCTCAGTTAGAAACATAGATTTAAAAATGTATACTATGCCTTCTACTATTGTTTTTATTTTATTTTATTTTTTAAAATAATTTTATTTAGATCGCCCTTCGCCAACTCAGCGTATGAGTAGCACATGAATCTGTGAGGTAAAGTGAGGAGTTGATGGTAGGTGTGGCGCTCCACTTCAGACGCCAAAACAATCTCCTTGGTCTAGCGCTAGAGGGTATAGAATCCCGCGCTGTCTGGCTGATACCCACTTTAGGCCACCCCGACGACTTTTCACATTTTATAAATATCATAAAGTCGAAACGGGCGTCTTAATCGTAAACCAATTCAGCACCCCTGGGATCATGGTTTCTCCCCTGTTCATTAGAGATATGTTCAATCTTAGTATTATTTGGATTATTCGGACTAATGCCTTCATCTTCGTTGTTATCTGTACAATGTTTCGGCTGATGTGCCCGCCGGCCTTCTTCAGGTATTTCTTGTCGGACTCAGGAACTTTCTCGGACTCGGGAACCTTCTTTTCGAACTCGGGAACCTTCTTGTCGTAATCGGGAGCCATCATGGAACCGAGTCCGAGAAAGTTCCAGAGTCCGACAAGAAATACTTGAAGAAGCCCAGAGATCACATCGGCTGAAACGTTGTACAGATAACAATAAAGATGAGGACAATGGTCCGAATAATCCAAATAATACTAAGAATCAAGCCTTATCTAAACAATTCCGAGATTTTCCGGATTCACTCAGACTAAATTTCTTATCTTCAGTCCGGTGATTTATTCACTACTTGTAACTTTTTTCCTTTTATGTCTGTTTATCAATTCGCCTTTCTAATTTATATTAAGTGATTTTTGCTGCTTAAAAAGAAAAGCCCCCTCTTCCCATGACCCACCCACCCAAAAAACGAAGCTTTTCTCTATTTATATTTATAACACATTCTTTTGCAAGCCTCATGTCCACTTTCCCTTTAACTTCCTCTGTTTCCTGTTTTTAATAATTCATTTTTTATATCTGTCTTTTATTTCCCTTTTCTGTGCGCATCTGTATTTCCGGTTTGCTGAATATTTTTTGATTTATTTGCAAAAATTGGTGGTTGCTGGTTCCTGATTTTTTAATTTACCCTTTTCTTTCTTTGTTAACTTTCGTTCTTTCTGTCCTTTCTCTTTCTTAGTTTCTCTTTAATCTTTCTCTCTTTCTTTCTTTCTTTCTTTCTTTCTTTCACTGATTTTTATTTTTCTTTCTTTTGTTAAAGTCTTTATTTTTTCCTCTTTTTCTTTCGTATTCTTTTCATTTCTTTCAACTTTTCTTTCTTTCTTTCTTTCCTTCTTTCTTTCTTTGAATATTTTTTCTTTTTCTTTCTTTTGTTAAAGTCTTTCTTTTTCCCCTTTCTTTTTCGTATTCTTTTCATTTCTTTCAACATGTCTTTCATTCTTTCTTTCTTTCTTTCTTCTTTGAATATTTTTTCTTTTCTTTCTTTTGTTAAAGTCTTTCTTTTTCCCCTTTCTTTTTCGTATTCTTTTCATTTCTTTCGACATGTCTCTTTCATTCTTTCTTTCTTTCTTTCTTTCTTTTGCATTGATATTTCCCCAAATTTCCCCAGATTTTTATAATCAAAATCTTTTCTCTCTTTCAACTGTCTACTCTTTTTCTTTATTTTCTCCAATCCTTCTAGTGTCCTCACTTTTCTTGCCCCCCCTCTCTCTCTCTCTCTCTCTCTCTCTCTCTCTCTCTCTCTCTCTCTCTCTCTCTTCCTTTACATCTTTTCTCTGCAAAATGCTGGCTTGTATCTTTTATGAGTTATAAAAATCTCTCTTTGCCTCATCTTTTGGTTCTACTTTTTGTTCGGTAAACCGGCTGTCTACAAAACGTTGTCCAAATTCAGCCATCCCTCGCGCACTGGTCTATCGCCCACGCCTACCTACTTACCAACTCTCTCTCTCTCTCTCTCTCTCTCTCTCTCTCTCTCTCTCTCTCTCTCTCTCTCTCTGACACCCTCTCATTCCATTTTTAAGCATATTCTCCAGTCCTCGTTCCATTAACTGACACATACACTTGACAGACTTTTCTACGACCTAAGCACCAACACTCTGTCAAAAACCCATTTGTTTTAATGGCAACGCCTACCCCCATAGACTGACTGGAAGAATACAATTCTACCATCCTGAACTAAAGCGAGGACGGCCATTTTAATCTGACCAGACATACACGAATACATTTATGTTTATAAAACAAAATCCTACATCACCGTGTAGCAATGGTTATCATGCTAGTCTCACACACGGATACTACTGTATTGAGTTCGATCCGAGGTAAATGCGCACAGTTTACATTGTCAAATAATATACGCGGGCTTAGCATTGGAAATGGAACTTCAACTCGTTGACGAACCTGTGCGCGTTTCATTTCACGGTAATGCCCACTAGAAATGCATGTATCTATTGTAAGGTTCAAAGTTATAATAAGTTGAACAAAACAACTCCGGCACGAGTGTTAAACATACACAAAGACTTTACTACAGGCACATGGAAATGGGTTCATATAACAGAAATACAAAGAAGATATAAAAAAAAGAACACATTCATGAATAGGGATACAATAAGGAGGTATACAAGAAATACCTAAATGTACATATAGAAGTAATGGATAGTTATTGAGAGTTCATAGGGCAATGCCACTTACTACCGTTGCGTTGGGGACAGAAGCCCCCACACGAGAAGGGTGTAGACATAAAAGTCTAACCCATGTGCGTGAAGTGCCGCAGAAGAAGAAAAAGAGGCTGAGAGTTCCAAAACAGGTGCTTAAAGCAACACAAGTACATTCAAACAAGTGGAAATGTATATCATTTGTATTATTCGGACTATTGTCCTCATCTTCATTGGTATATGTACAACGTTTAGGCCGACATCCCCTTCGGCCTTCTTCAGGTATTTCTTGTCGGACTCTGGAACCTTCTCAAACTCAGGACTCGGAAACCTTCTTGTCGTAATCGGGAACCTTCTTGTCGTAATCGGGAGCCATCACAGAACTTTAAACCTAACCCTTTATTCAGTCCACGGGGGTATCCTGTTCTCATTACACTAACCATAGCTGGGGTACAGGTGTTATTCTGTGTTAATTATTATTCTATGTTACTGCTACCCCTGACCAGGATTGAACCTATGGTGATAGTATGGTAGTAAAGTCGGTGAAATGGTCTATTGTCGGTATCAATGGGACACTAAGGGAGTGTCATTTTTTGCAAGCACTAGACGAGTGAGGTTGTTTTTTGAATCTGAGGTGGTGCACCACACCTACAATCAGCTCCTCACTTTACCGCACAGATCCAAGCTGTGTTACTCATGCGCTGAGTTGGCATGGACCGGTATCGAACCAGGTACCTGATGGAGACTGGGTTATTTAGCCTTAGCTATGCATTCATATAAGTAGAAGGAAATGTCTGAATTAAAATCAGCTTTATTCCACTCAAATAAACTGACCTTGAGTCCCGTCCCTCTTGCGATAAAGGGGTTGGGTAAATACAAACTTTAGCAAATAACTAGGCTGCATACAATGTTTATAAATTTATTTCGTGGACAAATAAACCAATGGTGTGAGTCCAATATCCCATTGGTCTCCAAACTAAGTCTGGGTTAGTAAATTTATATATACACTAGCAACTTTACAAACACACACACACACACACACAGACACACACACACGGAATGGACTGACCAATCCAAAAACAGCTTCAATTTCACCAAATGCAGTCAGTCCAATTTCCCACCGGTCTCCAACCGTTAGTAAATTTATATATACACTAGCAACTTTACACACACACACACACACACACACACACACACACACACGGAATGGATTGACCAATCCAAAAACAGCTTCAATGTCACCAAAAAATGAAGCGTTGTCAATTATCTTACGAGTATTTTCTATTACTCATGATTAACAGTTACTTTTTGTATTCTATATTACTGCGAGCAGTTGGCAGCCTAACATTTCAATTGAATGAAAAGTGAGTTTTTTCTATTCGGACTTAACACTTATCCCATTATACTTAAAATGACAAGCATTTTTATTTTATCTTCTATCTTTGTTAGAATATTTCCTGTGGTATTTCCTGACCACAGGTAGGTGGCTGATCAACAGTAGCTGGTCATCCAGGTGAAGGTGTTTTATGTTGAATGATTTGGTTTGTTTTGTTTTGTTTTGTTTTATGGCATATCAAGCTCAGTGGGTCATTTAATGCTGACAAAATTTTGAAATGAATTAATTCTTAATGGATACTGAATTTTTTTATAAACTCATGTTTTTCTATTTAACCCATAGATGGGACCCTAACAGTTACTACCACTTCGGGTCAGAATGGACCAGGGAGCAATGGTGATGAAGGGGTGCTCCACATTCCCCAGACCTTCAAAACTAGAACCTCACCATCAGATAGAGTTTAACGTCATACCCAGGACATGAAGTCCCTCAGCCACTGCCTTCTAGCACCCATATGATAAAAAAGGCTTGGGGTTGCCATAAAGACAATAGGGTTGGGGCAATTCTATATGTGCTAGGGCTTGACATGACCTGCCGGTTGATCGGAAGGGGCTCTCCGACCGCCCGTCTAGTCTAAGTAAGTGTCTAAGTAGAGTGTTGCAGGTCATGGACTGCTCATCCACCAAGACTCCGACCATAAGCATCAAAGATCGCCACCCACGGCCAACAGGAGGCCCCATTTGGGGGAGTCTTACCCCTCTGCAGAGGTGTAGTCGGGGTATTCTAACGAAAGACCCGAAACGCCTTATGATCTTGTGAATTACATCACTGACAATGTGTTCAGTGGCACCTTAGGGTGTATTCCATGAAACGTACGGAATTTATGGCAACTTATAATACGGCAAGTACATTTTGATGGTGTCAACTAGATTTTAACGAAAGAGGAAAGTATAAAGTTATTTTTATTAGTGAAAGGAAATGATTTTGGGGTAATTCCATGTCAAATCATCCAGAAAAAAATAAAATTGTCACCCACCCACTTCAATGCTTCTGATTTTTTTTTACAGGTGTGGATTATGTTAACATTAGAAAATCCCCCAAATTTAAGACTGTTTTAATAGCATTTTTTTATTCATTGGTAAAAAATGCTTTTATAAACCAATTTCTCGGAGTAGGGAAGCTCTAGAGCTCATTTTACAGGGAAAAATAAGTTACAAAAAGTCGCCATTTTTCGCGAACCCCCTCAAATTTGGAGAGCTAAATATCGACATAACTACGCCAATTTTTGGAATTGGAAGCTCAAATTTTTGGAATTGGCTAACTTTATCATAATTCCCATTTGGAAAAAATTTCCGAAAAACTGAAAGAAGTGGGTGCCATGACCTGGATGAATTGACATGGAATTACCCTTTGTTAAAATGGGAAAATCAAACTATTGCATAAATTTTTATTTCACTTATTGTGTTTACAGATACATGAAAAGTCACTGTATTACCTACAGTGACCTAAGTTGAGATGTTTGTCGGGGCTGTCAGTAATCAATGGGGTAAGCCTTTTCGGGGGAGCTGGTGGTTAGCACTCGTTGGCCTTATCACAATGGCAAAATAGCTACATTTTTTTCTATAAGACAGACGGTCTGGATTGTAAAAATTCAATCAGACCGGATCGTTAGATGGAAGCTTGTCACTTCTTCAGAATTGCCTAAATAAGAAAATTGCCATTAGAAGAAATAGAGCTTGCCACCAAGAAAAATAAACCTCCGATAAAAGTCCACATTTCCTGAATCACTAAATGCTAATTAGTATAGAACAAAACGCCAGACAAAGCTCCTCACCGTGTCTTTTCTCTCTGACTTAGTGTGAAAAACATATTAATCTCTATCATATATGATAATAAAACCGTTGTTATTGTCAACGGTGTGTTATCATATTCTTAGAGTTGCCAGCAATCACGGCAGCTCATTTCCACTAATCTCTCAATCCGCTACAAAGACGCTCCGACCAAGTTGCATCGATCCCAGTTCTGCGGATCAAAAGAACACGGCGTGGGCGCAGAAAGTATCGACAAAGCAACTAGCCGGAGACACATGTGGTAGTCATAGAACTAAGTCCTCTTATCAAGTACCGAGACTGACATAGGACCACAAAATTATCAATTATGCATCACTCATTGTATGTTTCCTAAAACTCTTGGACCAAACTATACAAACCCTAGCAAATTATTACTGTAGTCCAAGGGGTCAAGCGAATCTAGTTTTCCAATCAATCTTTCACAGCGAGGCAGCTCAACTTTGCTCGTGTCATGTCAAGGCGTATTGACCGTCAAGAAGCGATGAGAAGCCGTGTCACGTTGGTAAGACACAGCACTAAATGCGCATGCCAGTCTCTGCGGCATTCACACTGTAAAGAATCGACGGTCACGATCGATTATCAATATAGATGAATAAACAGGGTGTAAAATTGATCGGGTTCTGCGTAAAGGAGACTTAAGGTAACTGGGGATTAGAAGAACAGAGGAAGTGGTGCCTGCCAAAAAGAAAATTATCGAATGTACCAATATCGACAGCCAAAGGCATAGCAAGTCCTTCAAAGACTTACAAAAGCAATCGATAGAAGTGGACGTAATAGAGAGTTATCATCAAAAGTCAGTATATCACTTTTATTGTATACTTGATAAAAAAGAAATAACTTTTTAATTAAAAAAAACTTTTGTGCTCCATTTATTCTTTCATCTTATTACACAAATAGACACATACATGCCTCCATGTATATATATATATATATATATATATATATATATATATATATATATATATATATATATGTGTGTGTGTGTGTGTGTGTGTGTGTGTGTGAAGAAAATAAAAGATGAACTAAAATTCGACAAAATATAATGAATATAAAAGGAAGGTGAATTTATTGATATATATATATATATATAATATATATATATATATATATATAAGCAGTGTCAAAGAAGTATCGATATTTTTTTAACTTTTTGACACACCTCCTATTATGATCAAAAATGACGTTCATTCTTCATTTCTATCTCGGTAATACAGCTTTAAAATATGCACGTTTTAACACACCTTCTATTCTGAAAAGAATTAACGTTACATTTATTGTTCGTTCCTATCTTGGTAAATAGTGCTTTAATTTCGATAATTTCTGAGACATCTTGTGTATATATATATATATATATATATATATATATATATATATATATGTGTGTGTGTGTGTGTGTGTGTGTGTACGTGTGTGTGTGTAAAATGAAACTGGAAGTGAATCCGACGGTATGTTGAAAAAATGAATAAAGGAAAGAAAGTATAGAATGGATAATATAGGATATTTTAATCAATTTTTACTTACACGTGTTTCGGTCAGAAGTTTATCCATGTGTACATTATTCAAATATCATTATTTTTAAATATCCAAATGAAATGAAATAATAATAGAAAAATGTAGAATTGTTCCGCACACAAAGAAAATTCGACTTTCATCAGAGTAAATCCTTATTTGAAATGAAATTCGTTGGAAAAAGCGGAGAATTTTTGAAATGTTCGAAAAATAACTTTTTTTTAAACATTCACGTTCAGACGCGACCGAGAAAAACGGTTAATGACGTCATATCGCATTGTAATATAATAACAAATCTGAACAGCAGTAAAAGTTATAAAAAAAAGTTTTAAAAAAAGAGGCACAGTGTCCGATTAGAAGAGCGGGTTGAAAATATAAAAAAGATTCACATACAAACTTATTTTTCACAAAGAGGTGAGTACCCTATATGTAAGGGAGCACAACCTTTTTCCTTTATTTAGCTCCTT
>CM042140.1:12511934-12554434 GCA_023376005.1 Doryteuthis pealeii | reverse complement strand
TGAGTAAAAGGGGTATATAACAATTCTAGCCGATCTTAACAATGTTGTTGTCCGGACGATCTTTATTCTTCTTCTGGTTTTCAAGATTGGTGGGTATCCCTTTACATTCTTTTGTGTTGGTAAGGGTAACCTCGTTTGTGAAGCATAGTTTGTACAGCATTGTAACTTACGTGGCTACATTCTATTAAATTTTTTTGTTCTGTTAATGTATTTACTTTATTGTGTTAAATTTATTATTTTGATTTATTATCATTATTATTATTGTTATTCATTCTTTTATTCTATCTATCTATTTATTTCCCGCCCTGTCGGCTGGGGCGTTAGAATGCACCGACTGCACCTCTGCAGAGGGGTAAGACTCCCCCAATGGGGCCATCTGTTGGCCGTGGGTGGCGACCCGTGATGCTTAAGGATAGAGCCCAGGTGGATGAGCAGTTCATGACATGCAATACTCCACTTTGGCCCTATCTTGGGCTAGACGGGCGGTCTGAGAGGCCCCCTCCGATCAATCGGCTGGTAACGTCAAGCCCTAGCACCTATATGATTTTCCCAACCCTATTGCTTTCATGGCAAGCCCCATCCCTTTTTTATCATATGGGTGCTAGAAGGCGGTGGCTGCGGGTCTACATGTCCTGAGAATGACGTTAAACTCTATCTGATGGTGAGGTTCCAGTTTTGGAGGTTTGGGGAATGTGGAGCACCCCTTCATCACCATTGCTCCCTGATCCACTCTGACCCGGAGTGGTAGTACCTGTTAGGGTCCCATCTATGGGTTAAATAGAAAAATGTATTTATAAAAAAATTGTATTATCCATTAAGAATTGATTTATTTCAAAACTTTATCGGCATTAAATGACCCACTGAGGTTGATATGCCGTAAAACAAAACAAACCAATCCAAAACTATTTATTTCATATATCCATTTCTTAATATGATATCATTATATTAGCTTTTCAGACAATTAACTTTTCAGTCCACCCTCGAACGTTCGGATTTCGACGCATATATTACGTGCCCAAAGGAGTCCAATCTGTGTTTCTTCTGTTAGACCGCTTGCCATACGAAGGTGAACTATTTACCTACCAAATTTCCCACATGGCTGTACCAAATTTTCTTGGTATTTTTACCTGTATGATGGGATATTTCAAAGTTCACTATCTATTCACTTCACAATTCACCCTAGTTACATTAAGTCTCATTATTATTGTAATCTGAGTCCTTATGATAAATTATAATTAACTAACCATCAGTCTTTGTACTTTTCTTGATTGTGGTATGCGCAGAATGAGAGAGCCGATGTAAGTGGTTTAAAGTAGGCAAAGAGTTAAAGAGACCAAACTTCCTTAGTATTTACCCATAGCAGGAGGGAGAATAGTTGGGTATATATCTTTACCAAACGTATTAGCGCTATGTGGAATGCAAACAGGCTCGTCCAGGATTTGAACTCTGCTCGCCGTGTCCATTTCCTACGATGATAAACATTACACCACGAAGGCCTCTATGCGGATAAGTATGCAGTTTACAGAGTTTTTCAGACCATAACAATTGAAAGGGATGTAGTGCTTATTGCCAAAGGAAATGGATGCGACGATCCGAATTCAAATCCTGGACGAGGCCTTTTGCGTTTCATTTGGCATGAATCCATCTCTTCTCCCCCTAGCTATGAGTAAATAGACTTTAAATATGATCTTTAACCTTGAGCCAAATGGATTTAAAGTATACTGTGCTCCTATTTACCCATAATTAGCGCGCAGTAAAACGTAAACAGCCAGGTTTCACGATTTGAACTGGGGGATCACCGTGTCCATTCCCTAAGATACTAACCCTTACCCCCACATCCGGACAGGAAATCTGACTTTAATGATATCAATACTTTTGACATCCCCTAAGTTACGCGAAAAACTTACGGGGATTCAATGATTGATTGCTTTTCATCTTTAGCCACTTTGCCTGCGGATCATCTGTAAGCTGTGACTTCCCGAGGGAAAAAGCTCTCTCAAATTTCGCAATTGCATTCATAGAAAACAAATAATACCGAATAAAGCAAGTTGAACTAGTGACGGAAGTTGTTTCTGTTTACTTTCGGGCGAGGGGCACGATCTGCCCGTGTTAGGTCACGGGGTTGGTCTGGGTCTGGATCCCTTTCATCATTCAAATTGTCTCTATCAGATACTCGATGGCTATGGTCCTCTCTTATGACGCATAACCCTGAGCAAAAAGTATTTTACTGCAGCTGCAACGCTCATTGTGCAACAAAAAATTCGTACATTTTCTTGAGCGCTTTAAATCTGTAGAAATAATATACTGAGTTCCAATTACAGACAGGGCAACAAGGAAGCCGTAACTTAATACGGATCTTACGTTGTTGCAAACCTACTGCAGAATGCCAGAGTATTTGTGAAGCATCATATCATCACAGAAACCAAACAACCAATCAGAACTCAAAGAATGGAATCACCCAAACACATGAATGAAGTATTCCTGAGTTCCATAAATTCCTGCTGTTTCGAGCACCAGTCAGTAGTGCTTAGTTGCTGTTGTTCAAACCAACAGCATACTCAGCTCACCACACAGTTGGATGCTAATCACCCAATAAATTTAAACAACATCGAATAAAAAGTAGCGAGCTAGACTTTCAGACCGTTGTTAGGGGGTTCCATTTTCCCTGAGAGTCATATATCTCGGGCCTTGTGCATAAAAGGGAGGATAGAAGTATTCGTTAAAAGTTTCATGTTCGTATTTTCTTGGAACTCTTGTGTTCAATTCCTGGGCCTTTAGATTAGCAGAAATAAAAAGCAACATTATTAACATAAAATAGAGTTGCGTGGTGTAATAGATAACATTGTAGGAAATGAACTCGTCGACCCGAATTCAAATCCTCGACGAGGCTGTTTGCATTTCACATAATGCCAATAGCCTTGGGAAATGTATGGATTCAACTATTCCCCCTCTAAATAAAGATAAATAGTAAGAAAGAATGAACACTTTAACCTTGGTTACGCAACTACACTAGAAGGAAATTTCAGAATTTAAACCTTCTCAGCTTCGTTTAAGAAATTGATCTTGTGTGACGTTAAGCTCGACCAGGATTTGAACTCGAGTTAACGATTCCATTTCCTACGACGATAACCGTTACGATATGCACACCTGCAGCATATAACTGTGTAAAATTATTAGCATTGAAGAGGAATATTTGAAACTATATGAATCTGAGCACACAAATAATTACTATTTTTAATAAGGGGCAGTTAATTGACACCTCAAAACTGCTTGAAAAGGACAGAATTAAGCATTAAATAATCCCACAAGGGTTAACATGCCGTAAACAAACCAACAAAAACAATCAACCAACCAGCCAACCGCCCCACCCCCAATCAACCCTGACCAACTAACAGTCAGTTAACTAACCAACCAACCAACCAACCCATCTCCACAAGGCTCATTGACGTGAAAATGAGTTGGCGCTTTTCTTTGGTCGAATTAATAACATTGGCTTATAGCCCTGTAGCTCTTATTAAAATTGGCCTCAATCCTCTCCTGGGGATAAAAGTGCTAATTTTCATCTCTTTAAGAACTAATAAAACTGGCTAGCAGATTTCTTAAGGGGAAAATCTAAGCGATCATTTTATCTCGGCAATTAATGTTTTATGGGCCCAGTTACTGGTCAGGTGAAGCTAAATTTAACGGCCGCGGCTAGATGACATAAGCATAAGCATCGATAACTCTGATAGAGTATTTTAAAAGGCTAGCTTAGCATAACGTTTATGCCTGTAGCGACATGAGTTCAAATCCTGATACCATTTGGAAAGGTATGGATCCTTCTATTCTCCATTGAGCTACGAGAAAAATAGGCTGAATAGAGCAATCAGTCAAGGAAAATGAAAACCCTAAATTTAAGCTAACCTTACTTCGCGTAAAAATCGACCTGGACCCACATCCTGCGGAGTGTTTGAAAAATACATTCTATATTGTTTAAATAAGTAACGTTTAAGCCATTGTACTTAGTGTTAGATCATAGCGTAGACTAAACTGGTGCTGAGTAAATGATATTAAGAAATATGTTCTTTAAGAATTTGTTTTAAATGCTATGATAAAAAAAGCTTTGTCGCTTTTCCTATATACATGTATGTATGTATGTATGTATGTAATAAAGTTAAACCTAATGAGTCAGATATAACTATGAATAGTTTCGCTTAGTAACTCATCAGGGCAAGAATCAGACAGATACAAAGGCCTTAAATACCATGGGTATCGTGGTTATGGACCATTTCCACTGGAGGGTATCTAGGGCCCACGGAGCTTATTCAGACCACGTATATCTTTTATTTAGACAGGCACATGGTCAAATTCATTTTATATTTATCTAAAATTTTAATAAATTTAAAATAAATTGTGTCTAAATAAAAGATATACGTGGTCTGAAGAAGCTCCGTGGGCCCTAGATATCCACCAGTGGAAATGGTCCATAACCACGATACCCATGGTATTTAAGGCCTTTTTATTCACAAATAACTTTGCTCTGTTTACAATAATTAAACATTGAGCTCTCATACGGAACTTGAACTCTACAACAAACTACTGGTAGGAAATAGCACCAGCCTAGAATCACCTTGTACCAAGAAAATTGGTACCACAACAAAATATATATATATATATATATATATATATATATATACACACACACACACATATATATATATATATCCTGAAGAATATATATATATATATATATATATATATATCCTGAAGAATATTTGAAGAATTGAAGTCATTCTTCTTTTAACGTTCAGATTTTTTCATTGTTGGGATTCCCAGTTTTTATTTTAACATAGAAATAAAATCAAAATACATGAAAACAAGTTTTAGAACTTAAGTGGGAGGAAATCTTGAGGTCTTGTTAGTCAGTATTAATATTTATAGACTCTCTTTTCATTCCACATTTTTAGGTGTATCATGCGTCCCATCTTCGCTACGGACAGGATGTGACACAAGTATATTTTAATTGGAGTAGAGCTGGTGTGAATTTAGCGTTTTCCTACTACATTGGGTGCCTAAGAAAGGCTAAAGAACTCAGACTGTCCTTACTAATCACCAACCTTGGTCAGCTATAAGAAGATTATCAGTCATATGAAAATCAGATTTCACTGACAAAGTTAAAGCGACGATGGTTCCAAACCGTAGTTGTATCTGTATGGCTGCACCACTTGGACCCTAGGGAAGCGATTAAAGAATAAGTTAGATGGAGGCTGCACAAGAATGCTGCCTGTGATCTTGTAGAAATTATGTAAATAATAGCCCACAAGAAAGCAGCTGTACGGCCACCTGTCCCCTATCACACAAACCATCCGAGTGGGACAAACAAGACACGATGGACACTGCTGGAGAAGCGAAGACTAACTTATGGATTTCTGTCTTTCAAAACGTCATTAGCGCAAAGTGAATGCAATGAGTCTTGTTCTGGATTTGAACTGGGGTCACCAATTTCATTTTTATGACAATAACCGTTACACAAAACTGTCTGCATAAAAAAGTCTATGTACTCAGAATGACATCGACGACGAAATAGATAATGGGTAGCACATTCACTGATATATTCCGAACGAAAGAGAAAATAAAAATTGCTAAACAACCCCCATTGCTCAGCGAAAATCATTAAAGGGGAATTACTCGGCAACCCATCTTTGGGGGTCATTGAAAATAAACCCCAATCCATCTTACTGTCGTTTTTCAACCTCAAAATGTCTGCTGTCTCTTATACTAAAATTTATTGGACCAATTTATCGGCCAGGTTACACACTTTAACAAACAACCTATATAACGTTTAACTTATTTGTATTTTATCACTTACAAGAGATATAAATAATATATACCATATCTAACCGCATTTTAGATTTTACGGTAATCGGCACACACCTGATATTAAAGGATAAAAAGGAATTAAAAAAACTCAAAGCTGTGATATTTCTGTAGCGTTGGGACATTTCATGAATAATCCATTAGTTGTTGTTTTTTGTTTTTTTGTTTTTTTGTTTTTTCTATCTGCTCAAATGTGACACCAAACTGGAATGATTTAATCAAAGAAATAAAACCGAGAAAAAATCGAAGCGAAGACCAGAATAAACGAAAGTTGTAAACAACAACAACAAAAAAAAGGTAAACTAAAAGGAAAGACAGGCGGAAACTACAAAAAGAAATAAAAGAAAAAGAAAAAGAAAAAAAAAAGAAAAGAAGAAAGAAAGAAAGAAAGAAAAACGATTGGGAAAAAAGAAAGAAACTGAAGATTTTGATAAACATGTCGTTGGAAAATGTTAAAAGAATCTAAGACGCAAAATTGTATAAATAAATAAATAAATAAATAAATAAATAAATAGAAAAAGTAGTAGTAAGCGAGTTCGAAACCAGTTATGCTATTACGTTTACTATCGGACTAATACTCTTGAGAAATGTATGAACTCCTCAACCCCAGCTATGGGTTAAATAGTACAACTCTTATTCAATAAGGGTGGCTTTTGCATTGAATAACTGATAAAGTTTGATCTGCTATTAAACAAAGAAACCAAACAAAACTAAAGATGTCTATGGAAAATGTTGGCTGGTATAAAAAAAGAAGAGAAGAATTAATTAAACAACGAGTGAAAGAAGTAAAAGAAAAAATGAATAAAAGGAGAGAAAGATTTATGAAGATGTAGGTAAATAAAAGTAAAGAAAAATAATGAAAACAATGAGGAGAAAGGAAAAAACGTTAAACCAAAAATAGTGGACAGAAAATAGTAATTCACTAGTCTTAGTTTAGTTTGGCACAAGGTCAGTAGTAGGAGGACTAATAGCGTAGCTCTCTAACCATTGCACCATATCGAACACTGTCGGTTAGTCGGCGAGAGTAGACCATCTGCAGATCGGTACTACCTCGAGTAGTATGCCCAAGTTAAATAGTGATGAGTCTGTTCAATACTTTATTGGGTGATCACTTAAGCAACTGCAGTACTGTAAGTAACATTAGTTCTTTGTTTATAAAAAAACATGACGGATTTCGTAATTAAATGACCTGAAAAGGGCTGATACGTCGTAAAACAAAACAACCAATAAGTTAGATGCCCAAATGTTTATACGATGTCTTACAAATTCCTTTAACTAAGATTCTTATTGTTTCCATGTTTATTATATCTGTTGTGAGGTGTGGTTTCGTATTCTTTGTTGTAGTAGTAGCAGTAATTCTTCGAGCGTAATCGTAGCTCAGGCCTCAGCTTCTCGTAGCTAATCTCCCAGTCCTCTAAACTGTCTCTATATATCTCCTGCTGTAATACACATATGTAAATGAGATAACACGCCATTCGCTATCTCACTACAGTATCCTAACCTTGCAAAAAAAACGACACGTAATAGCGAGATTTTAGGGCAACATAATTAAAGTGTCCTAATTTAGTCATTATTTGCAACTGAATAATTTATGCGGATATGCATTCACTCTGTGCTGTATTTCTTTTTCTTTTTTTATTTCACCCAAATTCTCGCTTTAACGCAGATGACTATGAAATACTAAGAATCCTTAATTCCTTCCTAAATAAAAGCATCAATATTATCATAGATTGTTGTTACATAAGAACTCCACGGGTTCACGTGTGTGTGTGTGTGTGTGTGTGTGTGTGTGTGTGTGTGTGTGTGTGTGTGTGTCAATATTTAAAACAATAGTTGGAAATTTGAATAAATAACGAGGTTAATATTCGAAACTACAGGGTGTCCCAAAATTATGTATATTCTTTGAATCGTTATAACTTATTCAATTTATGTATTTTGTAGGAGTTGGGCTATTTATTGCATGATCCACTCTCTAATGTAGCTCTGAGATATGTACCGTATTTGCGTGGCTATATATTGTATACTGGATCATACAGTATTCAGTATACTACTGGTACATTCAACTACATGTGCACCAGACATATAGTAACTCGCAATAGAGTGCTAAAACCTCGAGGTAGACGGTTCGCGTAACCTTTGCAGTCTCAGAGTATATGCCTCTCATCCCACTTATGAGGGAGTAGCACAAGGACTCTTTTTTATGTGGACCTACCCACAAGCCGAAGCTCCTGGGTGGTAGGCACAAAAAAGCGTTGATCCCGTCGGCAATACCCCTCAATGGGGCGCCTCAGGCACTGGGCAATAAAATCATCCCTTCCCCTTTAAATCAAGGGGACAGGTATTGCCTGGGGAGATATCCCCACCCCCTGGGAACAACGCTGTTAATTTTACTTAGCCGCTCCAGAGGCCGAAGTACTCTGAAACAGGCTCAAGCAAGGTATTTGCCTTCTCATCCCACTTATGAGGGCGTGACACAAGGACATTTTATGTGGGCCTACCCACAAGCCAAAGCTCATGGGTGGTAGGCACAAAAAAGCGTTGATCCCGTCGCAATTCCCCCTTACGGGATATATACAACATATAATAACAATATACAAATTAGACTTCCCGTTCACTCTGTATCAATTGCATGTTATTAGTATGTAGATATGGCCAACAGCATTAATAATGTAAAACAATTTTATTAATAATTGAGGTTTAGATTTTTTTTTAAATCATGGAGAATGTGATGTAAATAACAAAGGGACGTTTGACTAGAGTAGTGATATAGTTTCGGTTACAGACAAACGCACAATCTCCATTATAATAAGATTTCTTGCTTTTCAACATGCGATAGATATTACTTGTATCATTACTTTCACTTTGCACTTAGTATCACTTTTCGTTTTACCTATTGGGCCCCTTTGCCTGGTGTAATAGCAAATTAGATTAGCTAGACCAATTACTACAGAGTAGTGAGTTCGATTGTCACTAGTAGATTTTCTAACATAATGGCATTTGAATTCATCTGTATCTTTTAACAATAGAATTCAGAGCAGACAAAATGTCAAAATAATGAGCGTTTCCAAACAATTCCGTGTCTTGTTTGTGAACAGAAAGGATGAAAATGTTACTTGAACATGTCTGACAATTCTAGTCTTTCAACATTGATAGATTAATAGATAGATAGGAACAGACATAGATAGATAGATAGATAGATAGATAATTTAGAGACTGAGATAGATAGATAGATAGATAGATAGATAGATATAGATAGATAGATAGATAGATAGATAGAGAGATAGATAGATAGATAGATAGATAGATAGATAGATAGATAGATAGATAGATAATTTAGAGACTGAGATAGATAGATAGATAGATAGATAGATAGATAGATAGGAACAAATGGGGTTAGATAGATTAATAGGAACAGACGGAGATAGATAGATATATAGATAGATAGATAGATAATTAAGACTCAGATAGAGTGGAACAGATGAGAATGTATAAATAGACATAGATAGATAGATAGATAGATAGATAGATAGATAGATAGGAAAAGATGTGGATGGATGGATAGATAGATAGATAGATAGATAGATAGAGATAAAGAACAAAACAGAATGCGATATATAAATAGATAGATAGATAGAGATATAGAACAAAAAAGAATGCGATAGATAAATAGATAGATAGATAGATAGATAATCTTATAATTCTGGATATGTTTTGTTTTACGGTATATCAATCCGTTTCGGGTCAGTTAATGCTGAATCAAGTCATTCTGATAACAAAGAACTCATGTTGCTTATAGTACCAGCTGTTGCTTAAGTGCTCACTCAATTATTTATTGGACAGGCTTATCGATTACTTAAATTCGGTTATCTAGGGGGAACTAGTGCTTTTAGCGTGACTTGACCGTGATAGTATTTTGTGGTACACTCTCGAGATAGATAGATATATAGATAAATAGGTAGGTAGATAGATAGAAACAGACTGGGATATATATATATATATATATATATAGGTATTTATAAAAATAAAAGGTGGCTTACCGGTGAATATGAGCACGATCGTTGAGAGGTGAAAAATCCAGGGGTTAAGTCAGCGATATAACAAATACAAAGTGCTCAATACGAAGTAGAGCAAATTTATTATAAAACGGATACAATAGAAACCTACACGGGTTTTACCATAAGGATCTTCAGGGTTAAATCCACTGAATTAATCGAGGTACCGATTAATTGCAGTCGATCACACGTGTGTTCATTGTATAAGATATTACGTATTGTATAAGATATTACGTTACTAACGTAATATCTTATACAATGAACACACGTGTGATCGACTGCAATTAATCGGTACCTCGATTAATCCAGTGGATTTAACCCTGAAGATCCTTATGGTAAAACTCGAGTAGGTTTCTATTGTATCCATTTTATATATATATAATATATATATATATATATATATATATATCCCAGTCGGTTTCTATCTATCTACCTATATATATATATATATATATAGATAGAGAGAGAGAGAGAGAGAGAGAGAGAGAGAAGAGAGAGAGAGAGAGAGAGAGAGAGAGAGATAGGAAGGTATGGAAAATAACTGTGCTACACTATCCTTCCAGATCTGAAGTCTATCTTTGCTAAGAAAACCAGCATTTAAAATATTGATTTTTACCTAATCGCGAATACCGATATTTGGTATTGGTGGAAAATGTGAAACTATCTAAGCCGCAGGACATGTCATAAATATTAATTAGACTTATTTAAGACTGTCACAAGGCAATAAGCTTAGGGCAATCAGTGACAACAGAACCGCCGCACTCATGGCCTGCAAGACCAAGATCGCTTAAAATTAGTCGATTGTGAAGTATCCAAATATCGACGGAGATTAATTCAGTCTAGAATGAGATTTAGCAACTATGTAATATATTAATAAGTGAGTGGTAAGCCGAATAAATTTAATGATACTAAAAGCTTCTCAAGTAGTAAAATATGATTTTCCAGCGTTAGAGTACTGAAGTATGCTAAAATTCAACAATAAGCCACTTAAATATGTTAAATTTTGATATTCGACCCAGTAAATGTATTTAAATATTCACTTTTGACACAAAAGCGATATGTTACGGGAGACACTTATGAAATTAATGTTGTTCTCATAAACTTTTTGACGTTATTTTGTTTGGTTTTAAGGCATATCAACCCTTTTCGGGTCATTTAATGCTGAATAAAGTCATTATAAAAAAAGGCTGTTTATTGTACCTGCTTAACGATTAACCCAAATAAATATAATGCAATTTATCGCTGTTTAATTTTCGGTGATCATCGTGACTTGATCGTAATTTTGTGACCACTGTATTCAATAATAGAACAGTAAGAAAAAGTAAAGTGATATTAAGCGAATAAAGCAAACTTGCACAAAAGGAGTTATTTGGCTCTGGAGCAACCTCTGCAGCCGTTCCGAAAAACAAAACTAAACAGCTCTGCATTAATTTTGGTAACAGCTACAGAAATGCGACTCGAACCAGAGCATATAGATTGAATGTTGTGTGTGTGTTCGGGGGGGGGGTAACAAAAGTGGTCATGAATGACCCAAGGTATTTTGATGGAAACGGCCCAAAATGTAAGTATTTAGCAGCACAGATCTGACGGCGAATGGAACCAGCTAAGGAAAAAATTACACAAGCAGTATGACAACTAGCACAAAAGTAATACTAGAACATACACTGTTGGGTGGGAAAGGTTATCCACTGAGAATTGTGCAAGAGATAAAATTTGAACATGCTAACAAATGGTATATGCACAAACTAGAATATTTACCAGGAAATGAGACACATACAATTATCTGAGACTTTGAGATACAAACGAATCACTCTATCATGGTGAGAAGACCAGACCTAGTATTAATTATCAAGAAGAAAATTAATTGTCATCTAGTTGATTTTATTGTTCCCAGCTTTATGAAGATAGAAAAAAAAGAAAGAAGGAAAGAAAGAAGAAAGAATAGTGAATTAATGAAAGAACGATATAAAAATACAAGTGAGAGAATAAAAAGCAGTTGAATAGATAAATAAATACAGAACGAACGGAAAAAGAAAATGAGTGAAGTAATGAAAGGATGCATAAAAATGGAAAGACAAGAGAAAGAATGAAAATGTTGGGGGTAACGGAAAATAAGTAAGAAAGAATGAAAGAAAAAGATAAAGATTTGGACCTGGTTAAAAAGCTAAGAAAAAAAACTCCAAACAATCAAAAACAAAAACTTGAATCTACCAGTTTAGTTGGTGCATTCGAAACATTCGCGAGTGCTTGGAAAAAAGGTTGATAGATTGGAAAATTGAGAAAGAATCAAGAAATATACAGACTACATCCTTGTTAAGATCGGTTAGAACACTCAGAAATGTTCTGAGATCTGAGGAGACTTGCTGTCACACAACTCCTGTGAAAGACCACCAGCTTATATATGTGTGAAAAACTCACAAAGAGTGAAATAATAATAATAATAATAATAATAATAATAATAATAATAGACCTTGCTAGAGAACTGAAAAATTATGGAACATGAGGGTGATGGGGATACCAATTGTAGTTGGGGTCCTGTAGATATTCTTTCTGTTTAGAAAAAAATGGAGGAATTGGAAATCAGTGGATGAATCAAGACCATCCAGACAACAACATTGTTAGGTTTGGTTAGAATACTCAGAAGAGTTCCGGATATCTGAAGAGACTTTCTGTCACTCAGACTCCAGTGTGAGACCACTTGTTGAAACTGCTATGAAAAACTCATAAGGAGTAGAATAATAAGAAGAATCACTGACAATACTTCATCTAAAAATTGCTTATAAAATCAGAGTTAATTTATTTTCAAATGAAATGTAGATGATGATGCAAACTAAGAGAAATATAAAATACTTTATTTCTGATATCTTCAAAAATGTTCGAAATGTGTTCTTGTGTGTTGACCTGCTCTCCCATTGGTGGAACCCACAGTCGTCACCAATTATATCTGCATTGAACAGAACTTGATATCCCGTTTCTATCTCAAATGTATTCTGGTAGAAAGTCTCCTGTCCATCAATTACGAATGCCAGCTATATAGGAATAATATCGAGATGAAGATGCAAGAAGTATATTTTAAGAGCTGTCCAGCATCCCATTCTTTGATACTCTCTTAGTATGTTGTTTATTAAGTCAGCATAATTCTCAGCCGTATGCGACCCAAGTAAGTAGATTACAACAAGTACGAATAAATTCTATGCCGTTATTTCCAGTTGATTCAGTTTACCTGTGAACTGGCGATCTGACATGAATTCTCTGATCTCGGATCAATAAAAATGCCCACTTCCAGTTTTGAATCATTTTTCTCTACACTAAACTTTACATTTGGGTAGTGGAAGTCAACATTTGGGTGCCATTGGTTTCTTTGTTTAATGGCATGTTGTGGGTTATTTAATGCCAACGCCATCCTTTTTGAAGAACATTACTGGTACTATTTAACATATAACTGGAACCATTGCTTTTATAAGTTCTTCATATGTCGAGTTTGCCATTGGTTTGGAGCAGTTTCTTTGTTTAATGGCATGTTGTGGGTTATTTAATGCCAACGCCATCCTTTTTGAAGAACATTACTGGTACTATTTAACATATAACTGGAACCATTGCTTTTATAAAATATGTCGACATTGGTTTGGAGCAGTTTCTTTGTTTAATGGCATGTTGTGGGTTATTTAATGCAACGCCATCCTTTTTGAAGAACATTACTGGTACTATTTAACATATAACTGGAACCATTGCTTTATAAAGTTCTTCATATGTCGATTTGCCATTGGAGCAGTTCTTTGTTTAATGGCATGTTGTGGGTATTTAATGCCAACGCCATCCTTTTGAAGAACATTACTGGTACTATTTAACATATAACTGGAACCATTGCTTTTATAAAGTTCTCAATGTCGATTTTGCCATTTTGGAGCAGTTTCTTTGTTAATGGCATGTTGTGGGTTATTTAATGCCAACGCCATCCTTTTGAAGAACATTACTGGTACTATTTAACATATAACTGGAACCATTGCTTTTATAAAGTTCTTCATATGTCGAGTTTGCCATTGTTTGGAGCAGTTTCTTTGTTTAATGGCATGTTGTGGGTTATTTAATGCCAAAGCCATCCTTGTTGAAGAACATTACTGGTACTATTTACATATAACTGGAACCATTGCTTTTATAAAGTTCTTCATATGTCGAGTTTGCCATTGGTTTGGAGCAGTTTCTTTGTTAATGGCTGGTTATTTAATGCCAAGCCATCCTTTTTGAAGAACATTACTGGTACTATTTAACATATAACTGGAACCATTGCTTTTATAAAGTTCTTCATATGTCGATTTTGCCATTGGTTTGGAGCAGTTTCTTTGTTTAATGGCATGTGTGGGTTATTTAATGCCAACGCCATCCTTTTTGAAGAACATTACTGGTACTATTTAACATATAACTGGAACCATTGCTTTTATAAAGTTCTTCATATGTCGAGTTTGCCATTGGTTTGGAGCAGTTTCTTTGTTTAATGGCATGTTGTGGGTTATTTAATGCCAAAGCCATCCTTGTTGAAGAACATTACTGGTACTATTTAACATATAACTGGAACCATTGCTTTTATAAAGTTCTTCATATGTCGACATTGGTTGGAGCAGTTTCTTTGTTTAATGGCATGTTGTGGGTTATTTAATGCCAAAGCCATCCTTGTTGAAGAACATTACTGGTACTATTTAACATATAACTGGAACCATTGCTTTTATAAAGTTCTTTATATGTCGAGTTTGATGGAAATGCGTGAATGGAAATTTTTTTCGGGTTTATTTTTGGTATAGAGGCTCGCGTACAATTGTTATTGTCATAGTAAATAGACTCGCTGACCCGATTTCAAATCCTGGAGGTAACTATTTGCATTTCAAATAGCGCTAATACACTTGAGAAATGTATGAATCCAACTATTCTGCCTGTATCTATGGGTAAATAGCAGGTCCGACTGAGCTCATTAAACTTGGTTAGGGAATCAGTCTAGAGAAGGAAAACTGAATTCAAACTTCTTAAACTCCGCTTAAGAAATTCACCATGTGTCAGATCTTAGTTGTGCCTTGGGTTTGGTAAATATATACACTAAATTTGGAGGTGCGTGGTGTAATGGATAGAGTCGTAGGAAATGGAGTCGTCGTCCCGGGTTCAAATCCTGGACGAGTCTGTTTGCATTTCACATAGCGCTAATATCATCGGGAAAGGTATGAATCCAGCTCCCCTTCCTCCAGCTATGGGCAAGTAGCAGGATAGACTGGGCTCTTTGACCTTAGGCAGTAACCAGTCTAGAAGGAAAACTCTGAATTCAAAACCTGTTAAACTCCGCTTAAAAATTGACCTTGTGTCGCATCCTGCTCGTGCAAATGGGTTGGTAAATATATGTATATATATATATATATTAAATTTTACATTTAGGTAATAGAAGCCACAACTATCCGGTACCATTGGTTTAGTTTGGTTTGGTTTCTTTGTTTAATAGCATATCAAACTCTGTGGATCATGAAGTTTTTCATGACGCCGAGTTTGGGAATGCGGGAATGGAAGATACTTTTCAGGTGTATCATTGGTATAGAGGCACGTAATGGTTATCGTCATAGGAAATGGACTCCCTGACCTAAAATCTTGGATGCCGTTATCACCGAAGGAAATTTTTAAATGTGTGTCAACATATTTGGGGGTATTTTATGCCAATCTATGCTTGTAGAAGGACAGTGGTGGATACTATTTAAACCATAGCTGGGCACATGAAGTTATTCATAAGACTGAATTTGATGGGAATGCGTGAATGTAAAATTCCTTTAGGGTACCTTACTGGTATATACTGTAGATCATACAAAATCTTACATGTTAGAACCATTCAAGTCATTCATTAGTGAAGTTATTAGTGAAAATAGATCACTAATTAGGACTGAGTCTGTTCTAGTAGTGACTACCCCAAACGCATTTAACAGGTTTGAATTCTAAAAATAAAATCCTGTAACTGTGTATCCAGCGACGGTAAGTACACAACACCTTAACAAGAAGTATGGATGCCCAGTGAGAATCAAACCCGCTAACAGTCTAGCTTGCCAACCATCACACCAGCCAGGGTGCCCAAGATATATAGTGTATATATTTACGAAACCCCTCCGCACTAGCAGGATGTGACCCAATTTCGATTTCTTAAGCGGAGTTTAAATTCAATTTGAATTCAGAGTTTCCTTCTCATATATTGGTTGCCTAACCAAGGTTAAAGAGCCCAGTCTTCCCTACTATTGTTACACACTGGACTCGTCAAAGAACACAAACACTTGTATTCAGGAAAATGTAAGATGAGATGTTTATTCACCCCGGTTGTGTACAGCTGAGAGTCGTTGGCAGGCTTACGCAACGTGGAGCCTTCAGGGGTTCTTTTCACGTGATCTCGAACGCCTACAGATTTCTGCACCGAAATCATGTCAAATATTCACCTGCATTTCCAGGTGCAAAAGGTCAGGTCAGGGCCACATCCTGTTTTCGTTTCCAGGCTGCACCTGATCCCCATGCACTTCCTATTCAGCCTGGTCCTTGGGTGCACTGATCAGACAATATATTACACTATTTACCCATAGCTGGAGGGAGGGTAGTTGGATTCATGACTTTCTCAAGGGTATTAGCGCTATGGGAACTGTAGCTTCGTCCAGGATTTGAACTCGAGTCGACGAGTCTATTTATTACGAGTCTAACCATTACACCACGTACCCCAACAAATTAATTCAGAATCAGCATACTCTATTTCATCTAAAAGAAACGCTTCTACTCCATTAGAAGAATCATTGTTGTTCAGTGGAATTAAAAAGATCAGAAAAAGGTTTTGATTTTACTAGATGTACAATTAAAATAAGAAATAAAACTAAAACTAATTCAATTCGTTTATTTATTCAAATCAAAGGGTTAAACAGAGAAGCTCGACTGAGATATAAACAAAATTAATAGAGATTGACAATAATGAAACGTAAGCCTCTTTTTCGAGACAGTCTCTCAGTCAACACAACATAAGACAATGGTCGCAGACTAATGAATGCTGAGGCGATTCCTTACTGTCTGGTATGGTGTGGGAATAAAATAGAACAAAGAGAAAAATAGACTCAAACGAAAAATAAATATACACACAGAAATATAGTATATATATATATATATATATTATATATATATATATATATTCACGATCATATCCTTTGTTGTCAAGGCAGGTAATTCAGTGCTGAGTATTGATCAGTTACATAGAAACTTATAGAGTGAACGTCAGTAGATACTAACAAAGACATAAATCAATATATATGTATATGTATATGTGCTTATATCTAAACGTATATGTTCAAGAGTCATTTAAAAATGTCTAAGAATCCCAAATAAAGAAGAGTCATTTCTTATAAAAGTAGAAAAATCTGTTAAACTTAATGACCTTGTGTTGCATGGGTATATATATATATATATATATATATATATATATATATATATATAATGGCTGTCAACTCGTGTTCGAGTAAGACCATTTCCTGTTTTTTTATCATAGTTGGGTGCCAGTAGCATTTGACACTCTATCATTGAAAAAAAATACATATATAAACATACACACACATACTCACACACAACACACACACACACACACACATTATATATATATATATATATATATATATATGTATAAGAGTCACAATTATCCTGATGATCCGTTAGGAGAAACCTATATATATATATATATATATATATATATATATATATATATATATATATATATATATATATATATGAGAAGTAAACAAACAAACAATGTATTTGATATGGCTTTTTTAGCCGACAATTCTTGGGAGAATATGTGCTTAATTAAAGTCGTACCTAATTTTGAAAATGAATTAATTGATGATTAATGAATTAGGCGGGCATACCTATTCAAATGTAAGGCTAAACAAATCGAGAAAAATCAATCTCTGTATGTACATTTCAGCTCTGCTGATGAGGCCTAATAGGCTGAAATGTACATACAGAGATTGATTTTTCTCGATTTGTTTAGCCTTGCATTTGAATAGGTATGCCCGCCTAATTCATTAATTATCAATTAATTAATTTTCAAAATTAGGTACGACTTTAATTAAGCACATATTCTCCCCCACCCCACCCCCAAATATTATATATATGGAGAGAGAGAGAGAGAGAGAGAGAGAGAGAGAGAGAGACGCATTCACGTAGGTATCGGAACCTATATATATAATCCTAGTAATTTGTCTACGGACAAATTATGAAAAATCCTTTTCTTAAAAGAAGTATACTTCAGTATAATCCATCTTTCTAATAGTTATCGTCGTAGAAAATGGTCACGGCGACATGAGTTCAAGTCTTGAACGATGGTGGTAACGCTAGTAACCATGAGAAAAGTATGGATCCTACTATTCTCCCTCCATCTATACATATCTTTTCCCTGTCCCATCCGTTATTATTTTATTTTGCTTAATAACATGGATTGATTGAGTTACAGAAGCATACAAATATGGATAGATAGATAGTTTAGATAGAAGAGATAGGAACAAATGAATTAATGTTCAGAATTTATTAAAATCCATAACGACACATTGATATATATCATCGTATATAGATAGGTCCTATACTATATTATATATATATATATATATATTATATATAATATATATAACATAATATATTTCGGTGTATATAGCGCTAGAGAGAATAAGAAAGAGTGAATGGACAAAAATATATCCAGACTTAATTCAATCCAGGACAGCACACAACCGCCACTACACCACACACACACACACACACACTATAATATATAATATATATATATATATATTATATATATTATATAAATATATATATATGAGGTGTTTTAAAAAAAGTATCGAGATTTTTTGTGCTTTTTGACACACCTTGCTATTCTGAAAAAAAACGTTCCATTCCATTTTCATTCCTATCTTGGTAAATACAGCTTTAAACTAGCTACTTTTTTTGACACACCTTACATTCTGAAAAACCATACGTTCCATTCATTTTCATTCCTATCTTGGTAAATACAGCTTTAAACTTGTACTTTTTAGACACACCTTGTGTAGGTTCTCCTGACCTTGCATACTCGTCCTTCGGGGCGGGGGTCCAGTGTGCTGCTTCGGCCACTGGACCCGTAAATACTAATAATAGCGTGATCCCAGGGGGCTCAGCCCCCAGGCAATGTCTGTCCCCCTTTAGGGGCGGGCTCTGGTTTATTGCCCCCCCCCCCTTGAGGAGAAATGCCGAAGGGATCGACGCAGTTTTTGTTCTTTCCCACCCATGAGCTTCCGGCTTGTGGGTGGGCCCGTGTTAAAACGAGTCCTTGTGTCCAGCCCATACAAGTGGTGGTATAAGGCAAATACATCCTTCCATCTATACATATATAAAGGGCAGTAGTAGTGTGTGTATGTGTATGTGTATGTGTATGTCCGGAGGAAACTTCGAAAAAAAAACGGATTACCGACCAAGATAGTAAATATATATACACATTAATCATATCCCCAAGGTCTTGGTTTTCATGATACGGACAGTAAAAATAACTAGTAGATCATTATCTATATTCGTATGAAGATATATTATAAAAAAACTATTCAAAATGAATAAACTAAGCACACGGATTTTTCTTGCATTTAATATTTTTAGATAGTGGACATTAACATCTTCTTTCAGTGTAGCTGTATCAATGGAGGGTCTATTTTTTTACATAGGGATTTAAATGGGGTATTCCAAGAGGATTCAACTCCAGGATTTCAGTAATAATGGATCTGCGGGACTAACTTTAAAATCTCCCTCTGCCCAGGCGACGACGGTAGCACTACGAGTTTATTATATAGGCAGACTGGGCCTCTCTTTCAGTCTGAACTGTGCAAGTCCTATGTGAAAAAGCGGGCCAATCCTAAAAAAAGCACACGCGCACTGAAACACTGTGAATCTGTCATATCATATGCTCGACGACACACAACATACGAACACACCACGCTGCCAAATAAACTGCGACTAAGAATCAAACATATACACCGAACCGCTCATCACGCATCGCATAGGCATATGATCAAGCTCTGAGGCCTATGTGATCTAACGAAGAGTAACATACTACAATAAAGGCACCAACCGCCTCGTCCGTGTTACGTCAATTCATAAATACACATGCACGCCTCTCAATCTCCAAATGTCTGATACTGAATACGAATGAGCACGAACACGATCTACTTCAATTATAAAGGGTCTCATCGAGGACAAATACTCTGGACGCCAACTAGATATACTACAGTGGCGGAGCTCAATACCTACGTCATCAGCCGCCGATCTAGCGAACTAATACACCTAAAATCAGATAAATACAGTATAACACATCATATCAAACACAGATAATCATACAACACTCTGACCGCAACGACATCGAAGCGGCACCTCAGACATCATCCCCAACTGAGTGACATACACACACACACAGGCATGTAAGCAACGTAGAGTCAGAAACTAAGCCAACACAGAGCTACCAGATGCACTGCAGTACCTACAGTCCACCCCCAGAAACCATACATTATGCAGATTCTACATCAGACAAAAAGGTTCACTGATAACGAATCAACCATCAACATGAAACTCAGCAGACACACTTCTTTGATAGTGAGGTTCACAAGCTCTCACCTTGGTACCGTTACGAAAATACTCACAACGTACAGATAGAACAAACATAACTCTAAATGCTCGAATTACCACAGCATCCGTGAACATATTCTTCTCAGTACCTTATATATCTTCAATGAAATTTACATGATATACCGCTTCGTCAATATACAAGCAGAAAGATCAATCTCAATTGAATATACGTCATCTATCACGCGCAGCGATCATCACACTCTCGCTCCGATGACACGAAAATTCACTAACACCCATCCCGACGCCATAAACACTGCTAAAAATCATCCGATCTTGGTCACTATACATATCTTATCCCTGCCATTCGGAATCTATAATCACAAGAACATACAATCCCACTGAGAGGACTATCCTGATATTCTATTCGAGCAGCACTTGCCGTAACTGATTACTGTGATACTAGGTACACACACACTCATACAGACCAGAGCAGATGTAAGCAAACATCCACTGAGTGTGATCAGAGAACAACCCTCCTTTCATTAATCGACTCTATCGCCCCTCTAGAGTACACGACAGGCCGCTACGTGCACAACCAGCGAATCACACAGCACTCAACACACACGAACACAAACTGCCAGCGACGCTGAGTTCTGCAGGCTCCTGACAACTTAATAAGAGTCCTTAGATCCACAGAAGTACTACGCGCCATCGACGTAAATCGTTTTCTAAACGACCTGAAAATCTACTCATACATGCACCAACACAGCTGCATAAATCAGTCAGAACGATACGACTTACATTTCCATCCACTCTACTCCGACACATTATTTAGAAGAACGCGTAGATATGCATATTTCCTTCTACCTACACGGGCGATCTCATGACAGAGTGAGTCTGACTGAAACAGATAATGATTTTCTCACGAATAACTCGCGATGATAAGAAGCGCAAGGGGCCAGAATATTAAACATCCAATCTACCGGCAACGGCCTGAAGTCTAACAATAGAGCAAAACGAAGTGCTGATATTTACAATAACTAGATCGCGTCAATTTGAAAATGTTTTCTGACTTCTAATGCTCTGAAATAAATCTCAGACTAATACTCCGACCACATCCAAACACCATTTATAAGGCGTTGTTTGGTTTTCCTCTAGTTCTGAATGGCCATATTCAAGTTTCGTGGGTATGTATTAATTGCGAAGCTATCCTTGCAGAATAACAGCAGTGGTGTTACAATTTATGGTATCATGAATTGTTGACAAACCCAGTAGCTGAATAAGGAGCCATTGGCTTTCAGATCAGCCAGTAGAAAAATACCAGGACTTGGTAACCCTGACCCCAGAGGCGCGAATCTCGCACTTCACTTGTCGTAACCAGCCGTTTGCTGAGCCTCTCCGACCGACCGTCTAGCCCAAGTAAGAACTAAAGTGAAGTGTTGCAGGTCATGGACTGCTCAACCAGCAATATTCCGCCCTTAACTATCACTGGTCGCCACCCACAGCCAACAGGTGGCTTCATTAGGTGGATTTTACTCCCTGATGAGGTACAGTCGGTGTATTTTTCTATCCCAGCCTACAAAGACCCCTGGCCCGGAGTTGTAGTAACCGTTAGGGTCACAACTATTCATTTAATTAATCTATTTCTAATTTTTCGTATTCGTTAATAACATCTGCAAAAATTACTCAAATATGTAAATATTGACCTACAATGAGCGCGATTACGCTAACCTCAAGGCATTAAGTAACCCAAGACGAGTTGACAGGCTGTTAAAATCGATGAATCAGTCATTCTATGAATTCCTCAGCTGTGAACATATCTACATATGTTTCACTGAAAACGTCACTGATCGATTGCTATCGAGAATTCGCACTGACGTCTAGACTGCAATCTAGGCGTCTAGACATCATTACGTTACTATAAATTGCCCAGCTGTGTACCTATCTTAATTTAAATTTAAACATTTTAAATTAAATATATGAAGGTTGATCTCGATACTTTATACACACGCATATATATATATATATATATATTTATATAATATTATATATATATATATATAATATATTGCATATAATCTATATACCAACCTTTATTTATCATAATATATATATATATTATATATATATATATATATATATATATTATATAATATGTATGTGCGTTTAGATCTGTTGAATAGGCTCACATATATCTGCACTTGATGTGACTCTTGATTGTGACATTTATACTGTGCGCATGCGTGAGACATCACATTATCCTGACGTCTATTTCTTTGGCATAAGCCAATCAGCGTAAACAATTGTTCTTTTAAATAGCGGCTTTTATCGAAGTCTTCTCTTGTCCCTTTTATTTAGATTCTGTCTTTGCCGCTACCCACCAAACCGTTTTCTTCACAAAAGGCTCTGCTTTCCGCGCGCGCTGGCAGACATTACACACTGAACAGCATTTATTAGCTCAATGCCTATCCGTGCACTTATCAAAGAGAAATCAGCGAATACAAACTGAATACAGTTTCGGTTCTCTCGGCACTTTCGGTGTTTTCATTTACCAGGAGGAGAAAAAAGGAAAAAAAACAAAAAAAGAACGGCGCACTTGCACGCACCAGTGTGCATGTTAGCGTACGTGTAATAACGTTCGTTATTTCAACGCAAATGGTATTTGAAATTTAGCTAAGAGATACTTGTGTACACGTCTTTGCGTGCTGTCGATTAAAATGTTAGGCTAGGCTTCAAGATTAATTTTTATGCGTAGCTAAGTATTCATACTCATTTCAATACACTCCCAACCACACACAAACACAACACGCGCGCATGCACACCCACACACCCCACACACCACATATATATATATATATATATTATATATATATATATATATATATATATAAGTAAGTAATCACGAGAGATAGAGCAAAGAGAGAGAGACGGGGAGGAGGGAGAGAGAGGGGGTGGAAATGGATCAATAATTTTGTACGTTGTTACATTTACACTTTATTGGTTCATGCAGAAGCTATATGTTCATTTACAAGGAATAATATCATACTGAAAAAAAAATTAATTAGTGTGTTTTTCATAATTATGTAACAGTTTTATTTACGTACATCTGTCTATCTTTCTTTCTATCCATCTATCTCTCCCTCTCTGTATATATATATATATATATATATATATATATTATATATATATATATATGTGTGTGTGTGTGTGTGTGTGTGTGTGTGAAGTAGTCAAACAGTGTGTTTGAAAATGACGAATGCCGACAATTTGTGGGAGAATATGTGCTTAATTAAAGTCATGCCTAATTTTGTTAATTAATTAATTATAACTAAATGAATTAGGCGTGCATATCGGTTTAAATGTAAAGCGTAAACAAAATCGAAAAAAGTCATCTCTGTATGTACATTTCAGGCCCATTGGCCTCATCAGCAGAGCCACAGACAGGGCAGTGCTTTGTGCGTGATTCGAACCCTACCTAGTCCTATTAGTTTCGATTCGAATTTGTTTAACTCCTTAACGTTGGTAGCATTCTTGCTGGTTTTAAAGCCATAGAACTCTTGATTCTCTTGGGGTCTGTTTTGGGCTTTTTTTCTGAGCTCAGCAAAAAATTCCCAAAACAGATTTGAGGAATTGTAGATATAGAAATATAGATATCCTTATCTAATTACGTATGAGAGATTATAAAGAAGAAACGTACTGATCCCATTTTGAAATGGGAGATAGTAAAGAAATGCCGTAGATATAAATACGGGGATAGATATTGCCACTTATGTATGGAAGAAAACCGGCAATAATAGTTATCATTATATTAAGGAACTGCTTAACCAAAGATCGGTGGCCCTAAATAGTTGCAGACATAAGAAATATGTCTCCTTAGTAAAAGTAAAACACTGTTCTGTCGTTAACCTACTGCTGCCCGGTCGTGTTCCGGCTAAGTTCGTGGTTCTACTTTTAATTATGCATACGTTGTGGTGCGACCTGTGTTCAGAAACCCCGCCCGATTTAAAAGGGTTGAGTCCCGACCGATTTATAGCGTATGTTCCTACTGTTTATCGTATAAAAGGGGGTAGTGGTAGCAGCGGAATAATCCCCCAGTCCACACGGGTTTAGTAGTAAGGTTGAGATGTGCAAACAACAAAAACCAGGTCCGTTTCCCGATTCATTTATTGCTTCTCTCATGATGGTATACGGGACGTCACGGTTAGCTAAAATATGGGCAAACTCCATCTCTTGAGTTAAAGTCACTCTCTCTCGCTCTCTCTCTCTCTCTCTCTCTCTCTCCTCTCTCTCTCTCCCTCTCTCTCTCACTCACTCACACACCCAATCTCTCTCTCTCTCTCTCTCTCTCTCTCTATATATATATATTTATATATATATATATAAGATAAATCTATTGAGTCAGACGAACCTACTAAAAGTTTCGCTTAATTCTCTTCAGGGCTAAGATTTTGGCCAAAATATTGTACTAATAGATTATTTTTTGTTGGTACGATTATCTTGGTCTTTCTTTTTTACAAAAATTTTTTTCATCCCCGGTTGATGTTTGGTAGTATATTTTTTACAATCAAACTATTTGCTGGGTTTTCTCACCTCGAGGATTTTACCAACAAGTTTGGTATATTAAATTATATAATATATATATATATATATATATATATATATATAATATATATATAGAGAGAGAGAGAGAGAGAGAGAGAGAGAGAGAGAGAATTGGTGACACCCATATTGCGGAGTTCATTCAATCATCATCATGTCGGGCAGTCAGCACGATTATCCATGACAATCTCTCACCAACCTTCTCTATCATTCATTCTCACAGGAAGGTCCTTTGCGGAGCATCCATTATCCTCGCAGAGTCAATGTATGTCCTTGGTAAGCGGCCCACATTAGTATACGTCCATGTGTTGGCTTCTACGGGAGAACGTCGCTTATGAGTTCATCATTGCTCCTCCAGCAGTGTCCAGCATGCCTTGTCCGTCTCACTCGGATAGTTTGTGAGATAGGGGGGAAGTTGTCCGTACAGCTGCTTTCTTGTGGGGTGCTGTTTCCACGATTTGTTCAAGACCGTGCGCACCATTCTTGTGTAGCTCTCATCTAGCTTATTCTCAACAATGTGTGGAATTAGTTTTTAGCAAAACGTATTTTAATCTACAAAAGATATTTGTTCTGAAGCAAGTCAATAGATTGCTCAAGCTTTGACACAAGTTTTTAATCAAATGTCTAATGGCTTTAAAGTGCCCTTGTGACATTAACAGAAGAATGTGCGGTGTATAATGAAAATGTATTAGGAAAAATAGGTTTTAGTAAAAAAAAAAATCTTTAAGGCTAAACATGAATTTGCAACGAGGAAGAAAAAAGTCCAGGTTCCGCGGTCAGTAAGGAATGTCATGCTGACTGTCTTATTTATTTTTTGCTTGAAGGCAGCTACAATGCGTATATAGTATAAATTCGATAATTAATGAAAATAATCATGACAAGCAAACTCGGCAAAACATCGCCCCTTACGTAGAACATCGAACAGCAGCTGTTTCAACTTTATTAAGTCTTCATCAGCGATGTATACTTACGGTTTTCCTCCGACAAAAATCGAAACCGGCACGAGAGTCAGAGACTTTACCACTGGGCCACCGATACGCAGCAAACGATATATGCGAAATTAGCTTGTCATGGGTAAATACGTCACTATTACTACTACTATTACAAGCAGAGTGAACGTTGAAAAGATCGCAATTTTTTTAGGCCTATGCTCTGGCGTGAGGAATGAGATTAAAGTAATTTGCTTTAGAAGCATTGTTGAGTAAAGTATATTATTATATATAAATATATATATATATTATATATAGTATATATATATATTAATGTTGATATTTATGATTTCACACTCATAACTTCAAGTTTCTTGGTAGTCCAATCATCAGATGAGAGTGGTTGAGATGTCAAAAACCAGTCGTGAAAATGGTCCAATACCAAAATGAAACTTGAAGTATTGAGTGTGAAATCATAATATCAACATTAAATTATTAAAACTGCTCTGCTTTATTAGCATTGAGCACCTTTCCATGCAAATACTTTTCTTCATTTTTTCATTCACTATTTCATTAATACATTAATATATATATATATATATATATAATATATATATATATATATACAGCATACGGATCTGTGCGGTAAAGTGAGGAGCTGTGATAAGTTTAGCGCTCCACCTCAGACGCTAAAAAACAAGCATCCCTTTTCTAGCGCTAGTGAAAAGGGGATAGACTCATTGCTGTTTGGCTGATACGACTTTAGGCCACCCGGACGACTTTACTTTTATATATATATATGATTACGTCTGGATTTGTGCCAAGCTAAGCAGATGAAACTCACAGAATTACTTTCTAGTTGTTTTTTCGGGGTTATTCAGGATTTTATCAGATATTGGACTACAGACCTATATACACTTATAGTTACTTTTACACGTTCATGTTCTTAAGTAATTTGATAATTCGAGTTGCTCCGAGAAGTCTAGTTTTCATCATTTGGGAGAGTTGTATGAGAAAACACAAACCTCTGCTCTTCACCTAAGACAAAGAGCTCGAAGACAAGACAAGCAGAGAAACAAAATAAAGAAATCAATACGAAAGAAAAAAAAACTGAGATGTCGCTTTTGTCTTCAGTTATTTCTTCACATTACTTCGAGTGATTGTATGTAAACTTTGTACTTGGTGCAAATGTTTCGCTTCTTTTATATCCTTCTATCTGTTCCATTAACGTATTTCCTATTGTGTGCTTCCTCTGAAAAAAACACATTACATGGTTTGTTCAACTATCTTCCTTTTAAATTTTCTTTATAAAATAACGCAGTTCAGACTGACGTTTATTTTGGATAAATGGCGGGCTAATTAAATACTGGAAAGTAGTTAGAGAAGCTGATTTTTAAAGACGAGAAACAAGAGTACCATTACTTCATTTATAGAAACAGCACTTTGTCTTCCTGTCTTTATTCCATTCTTTCTTTCTTTCTTTCTTTCTTTCTTTCTTTCACCCATTTTTCTTTTACCCATTTTTATTCTTTCTCTTCTTTCTTTTTTTAATGCATCTTTTCATTACTTTACTCATTTTTTTTTTCTTTCGTTCTTTCTGTATTTATTTATTCAACTCCTTTTTATTCTCTCGCTTGTATATTATTTTCTATATCGTTCTTTCATTAATTCACTATTCTTTCTTTCTTTCTTTCTCTTTTATTTTTTCTCTTGTCCCTTTCTTTTTGCTACATTCTTTCTCAACCTTTCACTAATTTTCTTGTTCTTTTTTCTTTCTTTCTTTCTTTCTTTCTTTCTTTCTTTCATTCTTTCTTTCTGTTACCCCCACCCATTGTTATTCTTTCTCTTTTTTCTTTTTTTAATGATCTTTTCATTACTTCCCTCATTTTCTATTTTTTTCAGTCTTATAGAAGTCGCCTATCATTTGCTCCTCCAGCAGTGTCTTTACGTCTCACTCGGATATTTTGTGAGATAGGGGGAAGTTGTCCGTACAGCTGCTTCCTTGTGGGGTGCTGTTTCCACGATTTGTTCAAGACCGTGCGCACCATTCTTATGCAGCTCTCATCTAGCTTATTCAATGTGTGGAATTAGTTTTTAGCAAAACGTATTTTAATCTTACAAAAGATATTTGTTCTGAAGCAAGTCAAATAGATTGCTCAAGCTTTGAACACAAGTTTTTAATCAAATGTCTAATGGCTTTAAAGTGCAAACCTTGTGACATTAACAGAAGAATGTGCTGTGTATAATGAAAAATGTATTAGGAAAAATAGGTTTTAGTAAAAGAAAATCTTTTAAGGCTAAACATGAATTTGCAACGACATGCCTCAGTCTCCCGGGAAGAAAAAAGTTCCAGGTTCCGCGGTCAGTAAGGAATGTCATGCTGACTGTCTTATTTATATTTTTTGCTTGAAGGAGCTACAATGCGTATATAGTATAAAATTCGATAATTAATGAAAATAATCATGACAAGCAAACTCGGCAAACATCGCCCCTTACGTAGAACATCGTACAGCAGCTGTTTCAACTTTATTAAGTCTCATCAGCGATGTATACTTACGGTTTCCCTCCGACAAAAATCGAAACCGGCACGCAGTCAGAGACTTTACCACTGGGCCACCGATACGCAGCAAACGATATATGCGAAATTAGCTTGTCATGGGTAAATACGTCACTATTACTACTACTATACAAAGCAGAGTGAACGTTGAGAAGATCGCAATTTTTTTAGGCCTATGCTCTGGCGTGAGGAATGAGATTAAAGTAATTTGCTTTAGAAGCATTGTTGAGTAAAATATAATATATATATATATATATATATATATATATATATATATATATAATTAATGTTGATATTATGATTTCACACTCATAACTTCAAGTTTCTTGGTAGTCCAATCATCAGATGAGAAGTGGTTGAGATGTCAAAAACCAGTCGTGAAATGGTCCAATACCAAAATGAAACTTGAAGTTATGAGTGTGAAATCATAATATCAACATTAATTATAAAACTGCTCTGCTTTATTAGCATTGAGCACCTTTCCATGCAAATACTTTTCTCATTTTTTCATTCACTATTCATTATATATATATATATATATATATATATATATATAGCATACGGATCTGTGCGGTAAAGTGAGGAGCTGGTGATAAGTGTAGCGCTCTACCTCAGACGCTAAAAAACAAGCACCTTTTTCTAGCGCTAGTGAAAAGGGGATAGACTCTATTGCTGTTTGGCTGATACCGACTTTAGGCCACCCGGACGACTTTACTTTTATATATATGATACGTCTGGATTTGTGCCAAGCTAAGCAATACCTACCAGATGACAACTCACAGAATTACTTTCTTAGTGTTTTTCGGGGTTATTCAGGATTTTATCAGATATTGACTACAGACCTATATACACTTTATAGTTACTTTTACACGTTATGTTCTTAAGTAATTTGATAATTCGAGTTGCTCCGAGAAGTCTAGTTTTCATCATTTGGGAGAGTTGTATGAGAAAACACAAACCTCTGCTCTTCACCTAAGACAAGAGCTCGAAGACAAGACAAGCAGAGAAACAAATAAAGAAATCAATACCGAAAGAAAAAAAAACTGAGATGTCGCTTTTGTCTTCAGTTATTTCTTCACATTAACTTCGAGTGATTGTATGTAAACTTTGTACTTGGTGCAAAATGTTTCGCTTCTTTTATATCCTTCTATCTGTTCCATTAACGTATTTCCTATTGTGTGCTTCCTCTGAAAAAAACACATTACATGGTTTTGTTCAACTATCTTCCGTTTTAAATTTTCTTTATAAAATAACGCAGTTCAGACTGACGTTTATTTTGGATAAATGGCGGGCTAATTAAATACTGGAAAGTAGTTAGAGAAGCTGATTTTTAAAGACGAGAAACAAGAGTACCATTACTTCATTTATAGAAACAGCACTTTGTCTTCCTGTCTTTATTCCATTCTTTCTTTCTTTCTTTCTTTTCTTTACCCATTTTTCTTTTACCCATTTTTATTCTTTCTCTTCTTTCTTTTTTTAATGCATCTTTTCATTACTTTACTCATTTTCTTTCTTTTTTTCTTTCTTTCGTTCTTTCAGTATTTATTTATTCAACTCCTTTTTATTCTCTCGCTTGTATATTATTTTCTATATCGTTCTTTCATTAATTCACTATTCTTTCTTTCTTTCTTTCTTTCTTTCTTTCTTTCTCTTTTATTTTTTCTCTTGTCCTTTTCTTTTTGCTACATTCTTTCTCAATCTTTCACTAATTTTCTTGTTCTTTCTTTCTTTCTTTCTTACTTACTTACTTACTTACTTTTTGTTACCCCACCCATTTTTATTCTTTCTCTTTTTTCTTTTTTTAATGTATCTTTTCATTACTTCCCTCATTTTCTATTTTTTTCATTCTTTCGTTCTTTCTGTATTTATTCATTTATTTATTCAACTCCTTTTTATTCATTCACTTTCTATATCGTTCTTTCATTAATTCCCTATTCTTTCTTTCTGTCTTCTTTCTTTCTTTCTTTTCTTTCTTTTTCCTTCTTTTTCTTTCACTTTTCTTTTTTCTCTTCTCCTTTTCTTTTTGCTACATTCTTTCTCAATCTTTCACTAATTTTCTTGTTTTCTCTTTCTTTCTTTCTTTCTTTCTTTCTTCTTTTTTTCTTTCTTTCTTTTTACGTCTTTTTATTTTTTTCTCTTGTCTTTTCTTTTTCATGGCTTCGTTCATTCCTTATCTAATTTTCTTTCTTTCACTCATTTTGCTTGCTTCTTTCTTTACCTTAGTTTTCTTCTCTATCTTATTTTTTTATACCTTCGTTTATTCATTCATTCATTTCTTTTCATTTCTTTTACCCACCTTTATTCCTCCTCTTGTCTTTTTCTTTTTAATGCCTTCTTTCACTCATTCACTTTCTTTTTTTTTTCTTTCTTTGGTTCTTATTACTTCTTTTATTGTCTCTTTTGTCTTTCATCATTTTGCTACAGTCTTTCTTTCACCCATTCATTAAATTCTTTCTTTCTTTCTTCTTTCTTTCTTTCCCACTCCTATTTTATTCTTCATTTATTTTTTATCAATGTTTTCATTCATTCATTCACTTTTCTTTCTTATTCCCTTTTTTTTATTCAAGCTCTTTACTTCTATTTTCTTGACCTCTCTTTATGCGTTCTTTTATTTCTTCATTCCTTCCTTTGTCCTTTCCATGTTTCGTTTAGTTTCTTTCTTTCTTACTCTCCTTCTTTTCTTTTTATTCATATCTCCTTTCTTTCTTTCTTTCTTTCTTTCTTTCTTCCTCACCCATCTTTCTCATCTTGCACTTTGTCGAATATTCTCTTATCTTGCCGCACCTTTTTGCCTCAAAACAATATCATCACAATATCTGCTAATCTTTTTTTTCGTCAGCACATTTTACGTGTTAATTTAATACAATAAAATTAATTTTGAAAAAATCTACTCTTCTGTTTATTTCCTTTGTCTCCTCCTTTTGTATTCGTTCTTCCTTGTTCCTGTTACCCATTTTCTACATATTATTGTTTTTTCTTATTCCTTACTGACTTGTTCGTCTAAGCCACTTTGCTTTTACCTCAATATCAAACAAATTCATTCTAAATATTTAATGTTTATTCCTTTCGCGTTTCTTTGATTCCCTAATTTTTTCTCTTTTCGTCGCCATTTTTTATTTGCACCGTTTCTTTCTCTTTTACTTTCTTCTTTTTTTGTTATTCCTATTTCAAGATTTTCTTTTTTTTATTCCTAACCTTTTCCACCTTTTTAAGTCACGTCTTCTTTCTTTATTCACTTCGGTTGTTCTGCTTACTCTCCCTTCTTCCCAATTCTCCAACATCTTTTTTATTTTATTTTTATTATTGCTATCTAATTAATCTTATTTGTTTCATTATTTGACGCTTCTTTCTTGAATAATAAAAAGGTCATTTATTCGTAAAGTTAATCAGGATTTAAAGATATCACTATAAAAAGATGCCAATAGAATCTTTAAAAAATAAATGAATTGCCTGGTTCATCCTCACTTTGAAATTCCTTTCTATCTTTCTCTGTTACGTCTTTTTCTTTCTCAAACGTTGTTCTTGCTTGGGTTGAGACATTATTTTAAGATGCTATCAACATCGAGACTTGAATCTGCGCAATGAATTCGTAATACTCGATAGTGAAATTTTCTAGCCTTACAGCAAATGAAGAAACGATTACAAAAATAGATGTTAATAAAAAGAATTCGGAGTTAAAATTAAATTGCATGATGAATATTTGATAGTTGGGAAGTGTAGACTTTTAATGATCATGTACTTCCAGAATTATGTTATCTATGCTATAATGTCATGTTTTTTAATGTTACCAAAATTTAACAAAAAAATAATGGCATATCGTAACGAGATTTTTGTTAGTGCAAAGATAATGTTCATTGATAATTATCGATGACAATCATTAACTACGTTGAAGTTTTGAAAGTATCGAGTTATAACATACATGTAGTTTTAGAATGCTGTTATCAATGTTTTAAAAGCACGTTCTCATGTTACCAAAATTAGACAAAAAATGGCACATCGTAAGTAAATGTAAAGTCGACGGGGCGGCCTAAAGTCGGTATCAGCTAGTCAGCGAGGGAGTCTATCCCCTTTTCACTAGCGCTAGACCAAGGAGATTGTTTTAGCGTCTGAGGTGGTGCGCCACACCTACCATCAGCTCCTTACTTTACCGCACATATCCCTGTGCTACTCATACGCTGAGTTGGCGAGGACCGGTATCGAACTAGGAACCGTGTGGTTTCTAGCCGAACGCTCTACCGACTGAGCTAACCCGGTCCCTGTGTAAACATAATGTTCGTTGATGATTATGGATAAAAACCATTAAGTCGAGGTTTTGAAAGAGAGGAGTACCGAGTTTAATGTGCATGTACTTTCAGAGTTCTGATATTGATGATATAATTGCACATTTTTATGTTACCAGAATTTTTTTTAAAAAGGCCTCTCGTAACGAGATTTTTGCTATTGCCAAAATACTGTTCGTCCATAAACTTTTCGGTCTTATAAATAGATTCTTTACGTTCCGTTTCAGACTTTCCTTCGACACAGACGATCACTCTACAAGAGAAGAAGCAACCCACTCTTTATAACACGGACGTGGATTTGTCTCCTCATTCGAACCGCAATGTATTCGAAATCTGAAATCTGTACTGAGTAAGTATCCCCAAGTGTAAATCCATCCATATTAATATCCCTCTTTTTTTAATGCCACAGTTGCTATTTTTTTTTGTAAGATAAAGCAAAAGCTCTTACCGAAAAGTATAAAAATGTGACCGTAAAACGGTTAAGGCCGTCTCTAAATTCCCATTAAGTCTATTTTGATCATCGACTTTCTGAGGAAGAACAAACCTTTTCAGCATTTGAATTATGAGCCGAAATGCAAAAATAAAATTCAGAGTTTTTAAAAAATCAATACTGAAGCAAAATTTCAAAAGTACCCTCCTATGTTCGTGTAGTCAGTGATCTTCGAAAGAAAAAAAAACCCAAAAAAACTAACGACCTATCGTATGAAAATCTGAAGAAAGAAATTAGACTAAAAAATTGTTATAAGATACTTCTAACTTTAAGTATAAGTATTTTCCAATCTCTCCACACGAACATGATGTGACACAAGGTCAATTTTTTGAGCGTAGTTTAACAGGTTTGAATTCAGAGTTTTCCTTTTCCTATATTGGTTGCCTAAGATTAAAGAGTCCAGTCTGCACAACTATTTACCCATAGCTGGAGGGTGAATAGTTGGTTTCATACATTTCCCAAGGGTATTAGCTCTATGTGAAATACAAACAGCCTCGTCCAGTATTTCAAATCGTCGTGTCCATTTCCAAAACACGACTCCATATCTAAGTTTGGATATAATATAACATTATCTAAATATTTTTTAGTTTGAATTCTATGGTCTAATGATATAGAATAGATCATAAAATCTCATAGATCTGAGAGTGCCTCCATGTCAGGCCAGACGACATGCAAGAAAAAATATTTCCTGTTTTGTTTTAGCTCTTTTTTCTCTCTCTCTCTATAGATTAGGGTTTGTCAATCATTTTACTTGGGGATTATTTTGTAATTAAATTAAATCTTTATTAACTACCAAATAAATTAATTGATTTGGTGGCTGGTTTTGAAGGCTATCACAATGCAAGTGTAATAGTGAAGAGTTAGTAAGTGTGATAGCCTTTAAAACCAACCACCAAACCAATATAAACACAATGTTTCAAGCAAATTATAAAACTAAATTAATTGAATATTCATTTCCAAAACACAACTAATTTACTAAACATAACAATATTTTACTTTCTCTACTAGGATATTATATGGCAAAAAACAACAACATCTGAATATACCAATATATATATATATATATATATATATATCGTTGAAGTTTGCAGATTTTGTGTCTGCAAATTTTGTTCCTCATCCTTTCAAGTTGCCGAATAGATTAAGTGATATCAGGCTGGAATTGGCTGATGTATTTGGCGTAACTGCTCCCGAGTACTTTCTGTCACATCACGGGCCATCTTCAGGGGGAAATGTAAAAACAATAAAACATTGGATTGTTCCATTATACTGCTGTTTTTTTATTTATTTATATGCTTATTTTATTGCATTATTATTATTATTATTATTATTATTATTATTATTATTTATTAAGAGTTTTTCACACCTGCCAAAGCTGGTGGTTCACTGGAGGCCGAGTGACAGCAAGGCTCCTCAGGTCTCCAGGACTCTTATGACTATTCTAGCCGAACCCAATAGTGTTGTAGTTTGGATGGTCTCGGTTCTTCTGGTTTCCAGTTCACCCAAATTATTTTACAGAGCTTTGGGAATCGTTCCAAGGGTACTAATTCCAATTAGTACGACCTTCACCTTCCACAGTTTCCTTAGTTCTCTGTCAAGGTCTAAGTATTTGTCTATTTCGCTTTCTTTCATTTTCACTCAGTGGCAGGCCGGGACGGCAAAATCCATGAGATGACAGGTTCTCTTTTTCTTGTCAATTAATACTAGGTCCGGTCTCCTGGCCAGGATTAGGAGATCCGTTTGTACCTTGAAGTCCCAGAGAATTTTATGCGTCTCGTTCTCTAGGACAGGTTTAGGTTTGTGCATATATCATTTGGTTGTATGGTGAAAATTGAATTACTTGCACAGTTCCCAGTGGATTACCTTTCCCACAGAGTCGTGCCTAGTCTTGTACTCTCTTTGTGCTAGTTTGCTGCATTCGCTTATTATATGGTTGACCGTTTCGTCTCTATCTCCACACATTCTGCACTTGCTATTCTGCTGCGTCTTATCTATTTTTTACTTTTATATAGTTTGTTTTAATGGCATTATATTGTACTGTGATTATAAGGGATTCGGTTTCTCTTTTGAGGTTTCCTTTTCTTAGCCATGCCCAGGTCTTCTGGTGTGATATCTCATGTGTTTGACGTTTAAAGTACTCATGTAGTTGTTTTTCTTCCCATTTCTGTTTTTTGATGTATTTTTGTTTGTCAATGTACACAAAATTTCCGCACAGTTCAACGAAATATGTTTGGAAGAAGAAATGCCGCCTAACTACACCCCCCATACATATATATATTTATGTGTGTGTGTGTGTGTGTGTGTGTGTGTGTGTGTGTGTGTGTGTGTGTGTGTGTGTGTGTGTGTGTGTATAGCCTGAGATAGTCACCGCTTCAGCTTTCACTGGAATGGTGCGCCAAATTGCAGTCGTATTAGGAAAGTGCTCGATATGAAGAATAGAGCTATTTATATAATATAATAAAATAAATATATAAAGGTATTATATATCTATTTATTTGATGGCAATAGAACAGTCAGAACCTTAGGTTTCATACATGGCAAAATCGCATGCATTCCATCAGTATATATATATATATATATATTATATATATATATATATATATATATATATATTATATATATATATATATTGGTTTACAATTGTATTTTTTGTTTTGAGGTTCAAGCCAATAGCTTTTGGTAATAAATAATACCTAATAATACAAGTTTTGATAATTATTCAACAGAAATAATAACATCCCGGTATCTGGTTTAGAAGAACAGTTTTTATAACAAACAAAAAAATAATGGTAGGCCTGTATTTATTTATGGTCAATATTTTATATCAGAAATATTTAATCAACAAATGTTTAATAAATTTCCCGGGCAATATTAGATACTCCTGGTAGTTTTCTACACCCACTACTAGACTAAAAATCATTGGCCGATCTACAACCTTATTATGTTTGATATTTTAACATTCAAGGATGGAATTGTAGAGGTAGAGGATGAAGAAGAGAAAAGAAGGGAACATTGTTTTAAAAAAGTTGGTGAAAACAGAAAAATGGAAGAAAAAATATGATGAGAGGAGACATATAAATGTCTATTTTGTAACATGTGTGCCATTTCCCTGTCGTATATATCCGATTTAGTTAATAAAAAAAAATGACAGCCTTTTTGTGGATGAAGCTGATGTCGGCATTGCGTTACCCGACATCAAAGGAAACAGCGGAGACGAAAAGAAAAAAAGAGAAAAAGAAAAAAAAAGAAAATAACAAAAGACAAACATCAAACACTGCAAATCAGGCAGAAGTCAATTCAAATTGAAAGAGAATTTATTGTTTTAATTAAGAATAATATCTTCAATTGAATAAAAATGAACAGACAGCTTTTGAGAAAAAAAAGTGAAATGAATGTTATGAAGAGAAGAGAAAGAGAAATATATAGAGCTTAAGAGAGTAGGGCGGGCGGAACTTAGAAAGACAAAGTGAGAGATCAAGAGAGGAGGGAATAAATAAAGAAAGAAAGAAAGAAAGAATGAAAGGTTAGGATAGATATTTTTTGGAATTGGTAAGCTTGTGAAAAAAAGGGTAAAAAGCAAAAGTGAACATGAGATGAAAAAAGGACAAAATGCAATAGAAATAAAGAGGGACAGAGAGATAGGTAAATGGAGAATGGGAGTAGTGACAAACAGAAAGAAGTAGGTAGTTTATATATACTAGTAAAATTTTAAAAAACGTCCTCTGGGCGACGTAAAATAAATATTGCCTGAGGGGATGGGGGTTGAAAATTTAATATCAGAGAGTTTGTATCATAAGTAAAGTAAAATCATCAAATTTATTAAAGGAGTAAAAAATAAAATAAATTTATTAAAGGAGAAAAAAATATTAAAAATTGAAATGAAAACTTAGTTCTGATAACTTTAAATATATATTAAAATAAAACAAACTATATATAGATAGTTAATACCAGGTATGTATTCATTAAAACTTGTTTAAAAAACCAATGCATGCTCAAATTTTGAGTGTATTTATTCTAGGTTATGACGTTTTAGGTAGTGTGACGTAATTAGTGACGTCGTTTTTGTTACAGACAAAAACCGGAAGCAAATCTCCATTATATGTATATATATAAAGTGTTTTTATGGGTCCAACGGGAGAAAATTAAATATTTTATAAAAAATAAATGGATTATGTTTTTGTTTTGTTTTTTTTTTAATTTATTTTCATTATTATTTTACATTTGCGACACGTGCTTCAGATCTGATATCTTCCCCAGGTACTAATTAACCATATTATGGTTATATGGTTAATCAATACCTGAAGAAGATATCAGATCTGAAACACGTGTCGCAAATGTAAATAATAATGTAAATAAATAACCCCCCCCAAAAAAAAACATAATCCATTTTGCGACCATTCTTTTTATGATATATATATATGTGTGTGTGTCTGTGTCTGTGTCTGTGTTTGTGTGGTGTCTAAATCTGTCTCTCAGTCTATCTGTCTAGGGATGAAGTTAAATACAATGCCCTATACCAAGATCAAACATAACTCAATTTAAGGTACAATTTTACAAGGAATCCAGTGGTGTTGTTTATATTTACCCCTGAATTCGTAAGAGGTAACAAGAGACCATTTCATAGGCTGTGATTTGAGAAAATCGGTAAATAAATAGACTTATGGGAATAACCTCAATAAATCTAAAAAATTCATGAATTTCCATATCGAGCATTCTGTTCATTATGACCACTTGCATTAATGATAACACCGTTGATATTGAGTTCGATTGTGTAAAAAGTAAATGGCGTTTAACATACACAAATTTCTGTTGTATAATTTTCACGATAAACTCGTGTTGCTGCTATTCAATGGTGAGTAATGTGAGATTTAAAAACGTCAATTCTTAAATTTAGTCGGATACTGTGAATATCCCGGTCTTGCCATAGTTTTCTTGTTCTAATATATATATATATATCGTACTACCATGCGGTCAGTCTGAGTTCGACCCTACCCAAGGATAGTTGTGTCTAGCCACACTGAAGAGGCATGATATGCCGAAACACGTGTCTGTGGATGACTTATTAATATATGCTCCCATAAATTTGGTAATGAGCTCTCTAATTGGTAATTTAAATTAACTCTCACTACTAAGCAAATAAGCAATGATCATTTCTCCGGAAATTTGATCTCTCAGTGACCGAAAGATACATACATTCCTATGTATTTAATAGTTTAAGAACACCAGTCCCCGCATCAGCTGTCAGTGGGCGAGGGGATAAGATATCGGACTACCATGCGGTCAGTCTGAGTTCGACCCTATCCAAGGATAGTTGTGTCTAGCCACACTGAAGAGGCATGATATGCCGAAACACGTGTCTGTGGATGACTTATTATATATATATATATATATATATATATATATACATGAGGTTAGTGAACAAGAAATGATAACTCAAAACAAATCTAAGCGTTGAAACGTTTCGTCCGATTTGTACGGACATCCTCAGTCAAAGATTTTTTATTGAAAGCAAAATTACGTCCGAGTACACGTGGTGATGAGGGGCGTGAGTTAGTGGCGGAAGTGAAGGGAGGAGGACCAAGAACTTTATCCTCCCTCTGACCTACCCCTGATGTAGATGGTACTCCCAACCTCTCTCTACTTCCTGTAAACTATCCCCTCACCTCATTCATGTCAGCCCATATCCTCCCTCCCTTCACTTCCGCCACTAACTGACCCCCCCTCACCACATCACATGTACTTGCACGTAATTTTTCTTTCAATAAAAAAATCTTTGACTGAGGTTGTCCGTATAAACCGGACGAAACGTTTCAACGCTTAGATTTGTTTTGAGTTATCATTTCTTGTTCACTATCCTTTTACCTACCTCATACTGTCGGATTCTACTACATGCGTCCTATCTTCATATATATATATATATATATATATATATATATATATTATATATTTGAGATGGTTTTTGCTGAACCTTGCTTACGTCTGTAATTAGTGCGTACGATTCGCACTAGCCTTGTGGGAATCTAGACGCAGCTTAACAAATAACAACAGAATGATCGTCAGATGTTTTCTAAGGAAGATAACAAATCATTGTTAGGGAGTACGATTCGCACTGGGTGCTTCATTTCTTTAGCTTTGTGGGAATCTAGGCCCAGTTTAGTAAATGGCGACATCAATATTTGTTGATGGTGCTAGACCAGTAGATCATTATTAGCGAGTACAGTTCACACTGAGTGTTTCAATTCTCTAGCTTTGTGGGAATTTAGGCTCAGTTTTAATAAATGACGACAGCTATATTTTCTGATATTGCCCAGCTAGGTTAACAGACCATTGTTAGTGAATACAATCCTCACTGGCTGCTACATATTTCTGAGCTTGTGATAAACTAGGCCCAGCTTAACAAATACTAGAAATATTGTCTGATGTTTGCTAGGGAAGCCAGCAAATCATTAAATACGATTCGCATTAGGCGTTTTATATTGCTGGCCTTGTGAGAAACTAGGACCTGTCTAACAAATAACAACCGAAATATCATCTGATGCTGACGTGAAGGGATTGAACGCAGACATCGGAATTCTCCGTTATTATAAATATTTCACAGACGCTGCCACTGTCGATAACAACAGAGACAAGGAAGCCGTTAAACATTAATAACATTCATTTGATAAAGGGTATCTAACGAACCTGAAAATTTATGACAAAAAATAATAAAAAAATAAGTGAATCCAATACTCCATAATATCGAGTTTATTCATTTATATATTTTTAATGCTTCGTAATAACGCCCAACTTTAAAAAAAAAACATTTGGTCCTTTTCATATCACGGGTGGGACTTTCCATGGAATACTACAGAAAGCCCGCGAAATACGTGAAGTCACGTGGGACCTGGTTGGGTCCTCAGTTTCAGTCTGACGTCGGGCAGAGAAGATGTCCTGCCTTAACTGGAACTCACTGCATACGCTCGCTATGTTAGTCAGATGTTTAGTTACATGAAATGTTTAGTTAAGTAAATAAAAGCTTAAGAAAATAACACGGTTTTGTAGTTGGTGAATGGCTTGGTAACAAGACTGATCTAGAAGAAGAAATGAGTTAAGTGCGACCGACCACCAAGACGAAGTCCAGACGCTAGAAGAGATGTTAGAAGAAGAACTTAAGATGTCGAAGACGTCAGAAGAAGAATAGAAGAATAGAAATAAAGAAGAGTATACAACACATGGCTTGGATGATTTGACAGGGAATTACCCATATGGGAAAACGAGAATCCGTTGTATAGAATGAAACACATAAGATTCTATGGGACTTTGAGATACAATTGAACATTGCAACAGAACTAGAAAAAAACTGGAGAAAAAAACTGGAACATGAGGGTGAAGGTGATACCAATTTTAATTGATGCTCTTAGAAAACTCCCTAGAGACATGGAAAAAAATATGGAGGAATTGGAATTCAGGGGAACATCGAGATCTTCCTAACAACAGTATTGTTAAGATCGACTAGAATACTCAGACGAGACTTTGTGTCACTAAAACTCCATTGAAAAACCTGGCGTAAAAAGCTATCAGTGAGTACAATTCGCACTGCCAATCATCAGCCTGAATACGTGGTTGGTTAACTACTTATTCGGCTGATACTGACAGACGTCCATTTGCAATCATTGACAAAGGACCTGCAAGACTGAGGAGCACCGAGGAACAACCAAAGGATTCTTCACAAATGATCGGGCTCTGCTTAACACAAAGGATCCACGCTGGACAGCGCTCTTGCTTGAAGCCTAAAGGATGGCAAAATATCTTAACAAAAGACCTTGTCCCATGCCCGCATTCGTGGGATGCGAGGTAAATAATTGTCAACATTTTTGACAGAAAATGTTATGTAGACAAACCTAATTCCTAAAATGATAATAAAATCCTAAGAAATAGTACAATACTTCTTGAAGACGAACTAGGCCCAGTTTAGTAAATAACGATATAGATATTTTCAGATGTTGGCTATCAAAGCTTGCAGATCATTGTTAGTGAGTACGATAAACACTGAGCGCTACATGTTTCTTGAAGTCAGAGTTTCTGATAAAAATGATTTGCGTGGTTTAAAATTTACTGGGATTTTAAATTTAATCAAAAGTAAAATCATTTATTTTTTCAAATTTTTATTTTGTTCAATTTTTTTTTCAGAAATAAAACAGTTATTTCGTTTTTAAGTAAAAGATCGGATTTAATCGAATAAACAGGATTATACATTTTGCCCTGTTTTTTTTTTTTCTTTTGTATATTTCTTTCGTAATTCAAATGTAATGCACGTGATTCGTAATGACACAATCTCACACATTATTTGTTTGCATCTTAAGTAACACAAAACCACGCACATATACTCACACATACATGGAGGCGCGTGGTGTAATGGTTAGAGTCGTAGGAAATGGACTCGTCAACGCGAGTTCAATTCCTGGACGAAGCTGTTGGCATTTCACATAGCGCTAATACCCATGGGAAAGGTATGAATCCAATTTTCCCTCCAGCTATGGGTAAGTAGTAGGGCAGAATGGGTTCTTTAACCTTGATTAGGCAGCCAGTCTAGGAGAAGGAAAACTGAATTCAAACCTGTTAAATTAAGAAATTGACCTTGTGTCGCATCCTGCTCGTGCGGAGGGGTTGGTAAATATATATATATTCACACATACATATAGATACACACACAAACACGTATATGATATAAAATCTGAATTCGCAATTGAAAAATGTTGATGTCGAAGACATAAGAGGTCTCACTACTTGAAAGTAAAGCAGAAGCAAATATTAAGAAAAATATAACCAGTCACTTAGAATATTACAATTACTCAAGTCTGAACATTGCTTCCGCGTGAAATTTTACTAATCATAACATTGTAAGTGATTGGTTATATATTTCTTAGTATAAGATATATATAGTATAAGATAAACACACACACATACACACACACACACACACACACACACACATATATATATATATATATATATATATAAATATAAATATAAAGATAAATCTAATGAGTCAGACGAACCTACTTAAAGTTTTGCTTAATGCTCGTGCGGAGGGGTTGGTATATATATATATATATATATATATATATATATATA
>CM042140.1:12504434-12506934 GCA_023376005.1 Doryteuthis pealeii | reverse complement strand
CCAGTGTTTTGTTTGCAAATATGTTTTTAAAGTAATTTTTGTGTAATTTCGTGTCATTTAATAGATATAATTGCTGGGTCTTTCTCTTTAGGGCTAAACTGTTACATAATGAATTGGCATAGCCTATCATTTTCGTAATGAAGTGTAGAATTCGAACTTAACCGTAAGTAAACTCATGGAAAAAACTTTATAAGTAATAAAGTTTGACAGACAAGTCTAAATCCCAAATTGACTTGGAACAAAATTCGCTGATTGGTTGATCGATTCTCGTGATCGGACAACTCATGGGAAAGTAGTAGGAATTATAGAGACTCAAGCAAGCAGCCGAAGTAATCAGACGCATATTTGCACTCTGTATATTATTTATACTAGCAAATATATGCACCCTCCGGGTGCAAGTATTTAAGTTTTAATGTAATAAAATATTATGTTAACTTAGAAAGGCTAATGAAACTAAATAAGATGCCGATAAAAAATATTTGAAACAGAGGGGGGACAACTAAAATTTGCTTTTTCTTCACTCTCGTCTTTCATTGGTAAATTTTCATAATTTAACTATTTAGTTAAAATAGGAAGTAAAGAATAGAATTACTGTTCATATTGTTAATGGATTTCTTTTAAGATTTATTCGAGAGATTTTTGCTCATATTCATTAAGATAAAACCAAACAATTAGAAATCAATAATACTGAGCATATATTTATTAAAATCATTTTTTAATATCAATATGCAAATTAATCTTCCCATTCACACTGTAAACCGCTATTTTTTGTATATAAATACAATTGCATGTTATTTGTATATAGATATGGTCAACAGTCTTAATGATGTAAAACAATTTTTATTAATAATTGAGGTTTAAATAGAAATGAAATCATGGAGAATGTGATGCAAATAACTGTGTGAATAGTTTCGGTTACAGACAGAAAAACACACAATCTCCATTATAATAAGATGAGAATTTGAATTCAATACAACTCCGAATAGTATAATTTGCAACGTGATCTGAGTTCCGAATGTGAGTGGGAACAGAACACGAGGTCGCTTCTTAGTTGTCTTCCCGGCGGATATCTCTTAAAAACGCCCTAGGCATTGTGACACGTGCCCCTGCGTCATCTTCAGTGTGGTCATTCCCACGTTTTCTTCTCACGGTCAAACAGACATGCAGATCAAGCCTGTATATGGAAGGTGACGAATTTGATCCCAGGCATCCGTCAATCCAACATCAACTCACCTTATTAGGCACATATCTGAAAAACCCGATATGAGTGGAAAATTCTGACTATATACATATACATATTTACCAACCCCTCCGCACGAGCAGGATGTAACACAAGGTCAATTCCTTAAGCAGAGATTAACAGGTTTGAATTCACATTTTTTCTTCTTCTGGGTGCCCAAGCAAGGTTAAAGAGCCCAGTCTGCTCAACTATTTTACCCATAGCTGGGGGGATAATAGTCCGATTCCTACCTTTCCTAGAGGTATTTATACTATGGAAAATGAAAAAAAAAAGTTTTTTTAATGTAATGTTTACATTTTAGTCGGTCATAATTTGACATTAGAAAGTAATATTTGAACTCGGTGGCAACCATTACACCACGCGCCTCCACAGAAAATTCCGACTATAGATTTAAAATCAGCTTATTCAATTGAGTGTAGTAAATAATGATTTATTTGGATAGCAATTTTTCTGTTCCCCCAATGTTTTGTTTGAACATATTTTTGTTTTGAAATATTTTTTAATGTAACGTTTATATTTTTATCGGTCAGAATTTGACATTAGAAGTAAAATTTGATTTTTAGAACGAATGGAGTGGATCCTTGGAATGTGGTAATTTCGCTCTGATGTTTCAAAGTAAAAATAAAACATATAAGATGCTATTAACAAACTGATACAAAATAAAGAAAACAAAAATACTGGATCTAAAAAGCGATAGGTTCCATTTTATGTTTTATTGAATTAATTGAGACATTAGGCCTTAAAACGACTGCAGTTATCTGCCTTAATGTAAAGCTATGATTAAATTGGTTTGTGATATTTTAGAAAAATATCACTGGTTTTTAATCCTCTTATATAGTTTAAAACGTCACCATATTTGATATTCACATTTTATCATGGAATCTTCGGTGATTATTTCGCAAATGTTCGCCGATAATTTTACTCAACGAAATTGCAATTTCTAATCGATATTTATAGCATTTGAAATTCATTATATATATATATATATATATATATATATATATATATATATATATATATATATATAAGTTAAGAGAAAGGAAATGAATCCGACGAATGAGTATAGATAAAGGATATGAAAACAACACAATATGCTGTTAAAGTGAAAAGATTTTATATAATGTTCATAGCTAATATTGAACAATATTTCGATTTATAAAAATCATCTACAGAGCTTGTTTATACTCCGGACTTATCAGTAGCGGAGACGAAAATAATATGAATTCAAAACGAAAACATTGATGTTGCAAAAAAGTTATG
>CM042140.1:12494434-12496934 GCA_023376005.1 Doryteuthis pealeii | reverse complement strand
TCTCCGTGTCTATTTCATACGACTATAAACTTAAGACTACAAAGAATATGCATCCTGGCTGTAAGAATTGAGTAAAAATAAAATCTATTGAAATATTGTGATGCAATAACTTGTAGTGGCATTGATTGACTTGTCTTTATGGAAATGACACGAGGAATTATAATTAATTTTACTTTGATTTTTTCAGAGTGGTCATGAGTTTTCACATCAATAAATTGATAAAAATAATTATTTCTTTAACACACCTTCGAGCCAAAAATATTTCTTTCTTTTCTAATTCTTTATTAATTATTAATTCATTTGATCGTTGCTACATTTGTTCTCACTTATTGTCTTGTTCGTTTACAACACACACACACACACACACATATAAATATATATTATATATATATATATATTATATATATATATATAATCTGATATATATATATATTTATATATATATAGTATATATATATATATATATATATAATATACGTATAATCTGATATTATATTATATATATATATATATATATATATACGTTTGTGAGAATATGTGCTTAATTGAAGTCGTACCTAATTTTGAAAATTAATTAATTGATAATTAATGAATTAGGGGGCATACCTATTCAAATGTAAGGCTAAACAAATCGAGAAAAAAATTGGCAGCTAAAAAGGCATATCAAAACACATTTTTTGTTTGTTTACTTCTATACTGGCGTGTAGCAAAGTCACCATAAGTGGATTATAACCTATTTCAAAACAAACGAAAAATCTGGGGTAATGGTTAGAGTCCCCGCCTGGTCAGGGTTCGAATCACACACAAAGCAGTCTTCCTGTCTATAGCTCTACTGTTTGAGGCCTAATAGGCTGAAAAATGTACATACAGATTGATTTTCTCGATTTGTTTAGTTTTACATTTGAATAGGTATGCCCGCCTAATTCATTAATTATCAATTAATTATTTTCAAAAATTAGGTACGACTTCAATTAAGCACATATTCTCACCAATATTTGTCGGCTAAAAAGCCCATATCAAAAAACACATTGTTTACTTATCATATATATATATTATATATTTATATATATCATCAAGGCATTCCAACAGTCCTGTGACTTTCTCATTCGTCATCCGCGATCATTGATCCTTGCATTGGGTAAATCCTCTAGATGGTACATAATGTCACCCAGAGCTTTGAATATAAGTTTTTGCTGGTATCCATCTATGGGAGTCAATAGGAGAACGTGGCTTAGATAGATAGATATATAGATATAAACAGAGTTTGGGATGATCACTTTAAGGTAGATAGAGACAGAGGGGCTGAAAGACATATATATATATATATATATTATATATTATATATATATATATATATATATATGAGATGTAATTTTTTGTATCTGTATCCGTTGTTGGAAATACTTCCAGGTTTGGGCATAGGTGTGAAGCATTAACGTACTATATTTGCTAATGCTGTTACCATATATTGTTAGTTAAGGAATAAATATCAGAAAACTCTGTAGTTTTTCTTGAGTTTCTTTTTATTTAGACGTAGTGGTAAATTTTCAGAGGACATCACGTCCCTTCTTCCTGACCGTGAATCGTAGTATGATCTTCTGGCTGCTTGTCCGGTAAGTTGGAATGGTGTGGTGGTATTTATAGCTGATTGGTGATTAATGAGTGTGTACTCTGTGTGTGGTCGTCTGATTATATATATATATATATTATATATATTATATAATATATATATATATATATATATATAAATATATGTATTATAATGGACTAGATGAATAGACCCGAATAGAGAAAAAAAGAAAGACGTGAACGCTTTTGCATAGATAGAGAGAGAGAGAGAGAGAGAGAGAGAGAGAGAGAGAGAGAGAGAGAGAGATGAAATACTAAGATAACAGGTAGATAAGTTAGACCCGCATAGAGAAAGAAAGAAAGACGTGAAGAAAGAAAGACGTGAACGCTTTTGCATAGATAGATAGATAGATAGATAGATAGATATGAAAATACTAAGATAAACACGTAGATAAGTTAGAGCAAACTAGATAGACAGACATTAACAAGCTCAGAAAGAAAGAAAGAAAAACAGAAAGAAAGAAAGAAAAACAGATAAAAGATCCAACTATTTTCGTATGGAATGTGCTTCAATAAAGTGTCCTATCGTGGTGTAATTGTTAGCAAGATAGTCTCGCCGATCCATTACTACTGAATAACGAGTTCGATCCTTGGCTGGATGTCCCATGCTTGTGAGCATCTTACAAGTAGAGAACGGGTTGGAGAAATACCTACATTTGTCACTTTCTTTTATTCTTTCTGATGGTTACATTATTTCTACTTCCCAATCCTCATTCGCCTTTTATTAAAAAATACCCAATTTATTTAAACACTAATATTGTAGAGTCAGTCATCCTTTTCCCCACAGACTCCGCACATTCAAAAAAAGAAAAAAAGATAACAGAATTTATTAAAACTAACAAATTGGTTCCGTAGATTAATGATTTTTATA
>CM042140.1:12475333-12494334 GCA_023376005.1 Doryteuthis pealeii | reverse complement strand
CATCTTTCTCACTTTGCAACTTGTCGAATATTTCTCTATCTGCCGCACCTTTTTGCCTCAAAAAACAATATCATCACAAATCTGCTAAGCTTTTTTTCGTCAGCACATTTACGTGTTAATTTAATACAATAAAATTAATTTTGAAAAAATCTACTCTTCTGTTTATTTCCTTTGTCTCCCCTTTTTATTCGTTCTTCCTTGTTCCTGTACCCATTTTCTACATATTATTGTTTTTCTTATTCCTTACTGACTTGTTCGTCTTAAGCCACTTTGCTTTTACCTCAATATCAAACAAATTCATTATCCTAAATATTTAATGTTTATTCCTTCGCGTTTCTTTGATTCCCTAATTTTTTCTCTTTCGTCGCCATTTTTTATTTGCACCTTTCTTTCTCTTTTACTTTCTTCTTTTTTTGTTATCCTATTTCAAATTTTCTTTTTTTATCCTAACCTTTTCCACCTTTTTAAGTCACGTCTTCTTTCTTTATTCACTTCGGTTTCTGCTACTCTCCCTTCTTCCCAATTCTCCAACATCTTTTATTTTATTTTTATTATTGCGATCTAATTAATCTTATTTATTTCATTATTTGACGCTTCTTTCTTGAATAATAAAAAGGTCATTTATTCGTAAAGTTAATCAGGATTTAAAGATATCACTATAAAAAGATGCCAATAGAATCTTTAAAAAATAAATGAATTGCCTGGTTCATCCTCACTTTGAAATTCCTTTCTATCTTTCTCTGTTACGTCTTTTTCTTTCTCAAACGTTGTTGTTGCTTGGGTTGAGACATTATTTTAAGATGCTATCAACATCGAGACTTGAATCTGCGCAATGAATTCGTAATACTCGATAGTGAAATGTGCTAGCCTACAGCAAAATGAAAAGAAAAACGATTACAAAAATAATGTAATAAAAAGAATTCGGAGTTAAAATTAAATTGCATGATGAATATTTATAGTTGGGAAGTGTAGACTTTTAATGATCTGCACTTCCAGAATTCTTTATCTATGCTATAATGTCATGTTTTTAATGTTACCAAAATTTAACAAAAAAATAATGGCATATCGTAACGAGATTTTTGTTAGTGCAAAGATAATGTTCATTGATAATTATCGATGACAAATCATTAACTACGTCGAAGTTTTGAAAGTATCGAGTTATAACATACATGTATTTAGAATGCTGTTATCAATGTTTTAAAAGCACTTCTCATGTTACCAAAAATTAGACAAAAAATGGCACTCGTAAGGAAATGTAAAGTCACGGGGCGGCCAAAGTCGGTATCAGCTAGTCAGCGAGGAGTCTATCCCCTTTTCACTAGCGCTAGACCAAGGAGATTGTTTTAGCGTCTGAGGTGGAGCGCCACACCTACCATCAGCTCCTTACTTTACCGCAACATATCCCTGTGCTACTCATACGCTGAGTTGGCGAGGACCGGTATCGAACTAGGAACCTTGTGTTTCTAGCCGAACGCCTACCGACTGAGCTAACCCGGTCCCTGTGCAAACATAATGTTCGTGATGATTATGGATAAAACCATTAAGTCGAGGTTTTGAAAGAGAGGAGTACCGAGTTTGATGTGCATGTACTTTCAGAGTTCTGTTATTGATGATATAATTGCACATTTTATGTTTACCAGAATTTTTTTAAAAAGGCCTCCGTAACGAGATTTTTGCTATTGCCAAAAATACTGTTCGTCCATAAAACTTTTCGGTCTTATAAAGAGATTCTTTACGTTCCGTTTCAGACTTTCCTCCACACAGACGATCACTCTACAAAGAAGAAGCAACCCACTCTTTATAACACCAGACGTGGATTTGTCTCCTCATTCGAACCGCAAAAGTATTCGAAATCTGAAATCTGTACTGAGTAAGTATCCCCAAGTGTAAATCCATCCATATTAATATCCCTCTTTTTTTAATGCCACAGTTGCTATTTTTTATAAGATAAAGCAAAATCTCTTACCGAAAAGTATAAAAATGTGACCGTAAAACGGTTAAGGCCGTCTCTAAATTCCCATTAAGTCTATTTTGATCATCGACCTTCTGAGGAAGAACAAATCTTTTCAGCATTTGAATTATGAGCCGAAATGCAAAAATAAAATTCAGAGTTTTTAAAAAATCAATACTGAAGCAAAATTTCAAAAGTACCCTCCTTTGTTCGTACAGTCAGTGATCTTCGAAAGAAAAAGAAAAACCAAAAAAAACTAACGACCTATCGTATGAAAATCTGAAGAAAGAAATTAGACTAAAAAATTGTTATAAGATACTTCTAACTTTAAGTATAAGTATTTTCCAATCTCTCCACACGAACATGATGTGACACAAGGTCAATTTTTTGAGCGTAGTTTAACAGGTTTGAATTCAGAGTTTTCCTTTTCCTATATTGGTTGCCTAAGATTAAAGAGTCCAGTCTGCACAACTATTTACCCATAGCTGGAGGGTGAATAGTTGGTTTCATACATTTCCCAAGGGTATTAGCTCTATGTGAAATGCAAACAGCCTCGTCCAGTATTTCAAATCGTCGTGTCCATTTCCAAAACACGACTCCATATCTAAGTTTGGATATAATATAACATTATCTAAATATTTTTTAGTTTGAATTCTATGGTCTAATGATATAGAATAGATCATAAAATCTCATAGATCTGAGAGTGCCTCCATGTCAGGCCAGACGACATGCAAGAAAAAATATTTCCTGTTTTGTTTTAGCTCTTTTTTCTCTCTCTCTCTATAGATTAGGGTTTGTCAATCATTTTACTTGGGGGTTATTTTGTAATCAAATTAAATCATTATTAACTACCAAATAAATTAATTGATTTGGTGGCTGGTTTTGAAGGCTATCACAATGCAAGTGTAATAGTGAAGACTTAGTAAGTGTGATAGCCTTTAAAACCAACCACCAAACCAATATAAACACAATGCTTCAAGTAAATTATAAAACTAAATTAATTGAATATTCATTTCCAAAACACAACTAATTTACTAAACATAACAAGATTTTACTTTCTCTACTAGGATATTATATAGAAAACAAACATCTGAATATATATATATATATATATATATATATATATATATTATATATATATATATATATATCTGTTGCGTCTTATCTATTTTACTTCTATATAGTTTGTTTAATGGCATTATCTTGTACTGCGATTGTAAGGGATTCGGTTTCTCTTTTGAGGTTTCCTTTTCTTAGCCATGTCCAGGTCTTCTGGTGTGATATCTCATGTGTTTGACGTTTAAAGTACTCATGTAGTTGTTTGTCTTCCCATTTCTGTTTTTTAATGTATTTTTGTTTATCAATGTACACAAAATTTCTGCACAGTTCAACGAAATATGTTTGGAAGAAGAAATGCCGCCTCACTACACTCCCCATATATATATATATATAATATATATATATATATATATATATATATATATATATATATATAGCCTGGGATAGTCACCGCTTCAGCTTTCACTGGAATGGTGCGCCAAATTGCAGTAGTATTAGGAGAGTGCTCGATATAAAGAATAGAGCTATTATATGATATAATAAAAGAAATATATAAAGGTATTACATATCTATTTATTTGATGGCAATAGAACAGTCAGAACCTTAGGTTTCATACATGCAAAATCGTATGCATTCATCAGGTATATATATATATATATATATATATATATATATATATATATATATATATATATATATATATATATATTATAATATATTAATTTGAAAGCAATTACAATGCAAAAAAAAATAAAAACAAAAAGATGTTATTTTTTGTTTTTGTTTTGTTTTTATTTTTTACTTGCATTGTAATTGCTTTCAAATTAATATATTATAAAATACTTAACAATGCTTCAAGCAAATTACCAATTACTTTTATATATATATAATATATATATATATATATATATATATATATATATATTTGTTTACAATTCTATTTTTTGTTTTGAGGTGCAAGCCAATAGCTTTTGGTAATAAATAATACCTAATAATACAAGTTTTAATTATTATTCAACAGAAATAATAACATCCCGGTATCTGGTTTAGAAGAACAGTTTTTATAACAAAAAAAAATAATGGTAGGCCTGTATTTATTTATGGTCAATATTTCATATCAGAAATATTTTATCAACAAATGTTTAATAAATTTCCCGGGCAATATTAGATACTCCTGGTAGTTTTCTACACCCACTACTAGACTAAAAATCATTGGCCGATCTACAACCTTATTATGTTTGATATTTTAACATTCAAAGATGGAATTGTGGAGGTAGAGGATGAAGAAGAGAAAAGAAGGGAACATTGTTTTAAAAAAGTTGGTGAAAACAGAAAAATGTAAGAAAAATATGATGAGAGGAGACATATAAATGTCTATTTTGTAACATGTGTGCCATTTCCCTGTCGTATATATCCGATTTAGTTAATAAAAAAAAATGACAGCCTTTTTGTGGATGAAGCTGATGTCGGCATTGCGTTACCCGACATCAAAGGAAACAGCAGAGACGAAAAGAAAAAAGAGAAAAAGAAAAAAAAAGAAAATAACAAAAGACAAACATCAAACACTGCAAATCAGGCAGAAGTCAATTCAAATTGAAAGAGAATTTATTGTTTTAATTAAGAATAATATCTTCAATTGAATAAAAATGAACAGACAGCTTTTGAGAAAAAAAAGTGAAATGAATGTTATGAAGAGAAGAGAAAGAGAAATATATAGAGCTAAAGAGAGTAGGGCGGGCGGAACTTAGAAAGACAAAGTGAGAGATCAAGAGAGGAGGGAATAAATACATAAAGAAAGAAAGAATGAAAGGTTATGATAGATATTTTTTGGAATTGGTAAGCTTGTGAAAAAAAAGGAGTAAAAAGCAAAAATGAACATGAGATGAAACAAGGACAAAATGCAATAGAAATAAAGAGGGACAAAGGGATAGATAAATGGAGAATGCGAGTAGAGACAAACAGAAAGAAGTAGGTAGTTTATATATACTACAAAAAAAAACGCCCTCTGGGCGTCGTAAAATAAATATTGCCTGAGGGGATCGGAGTTCAAAATTTAATATCAGAGAGTTTGTATCATAAGTAAAGTAAAATCATCAAATTTATTAAAGGAGTAAAAAATAAAATAAATTTATTAAAGGAGTAAAAAATATAAAAAAATTGAAATGGAAACTTAGTTCTGATAACTTTAAATATATATTAAAATAAAACAAACTATATATAGATAGTTAATACCAGGTACGTATTTATTAAAACTTGTTTAAAAAACAATAAGGAATGTCTAACATTGCATGCTCAAATTTTGAGTGTATTTATTCTAGGTTATGACGTTTTAGGTAGTGTGACGTAATTAGTGACGTCGTTTTTGTTACAAAAACCGGAAGCGAATCTCCATTATATGTATATATATAAAGTGTTGTTATGGGTTCAACGGGAGAAAATTAAATATTTTATAAAAAATAAAGGGATTATGTTTTTGTTTTGTTTTTTGTTTTGTTTTTTTTTTTTTTTTCATTATTATTTTACATTTGCGACACGTCCTTCAGATCTGATATCTTCCCCAGGTACTAATTAACCATATTCTGCTTATATGGTTAATTAATACCTGAAGAAGATATCAGATCTGAAACACGTGTCGTAAATGTAAAATAATAATGTAAATAAATAAATACCCCCCCCCAAAAAAAAACATAATCCATTTTGCGGCCATTCTTTTTTATGATATATATATATATATGTGTGTGTGTCTGTGTCTATGTCTGTGTGTCTGTGTTTGTGTGGTGTCTAAATCTGTCTCTCAGTCTATCTGTCTAGGGATGAAGTTAAATACAATGCCCTGTACCAAAATCAAACATAACTCAATTTAAGGTACAATTTTACAAGGAATCCAGTGGTGTTGTTTACATTTACCCCTGAATTCGTACGAGGTAACAAGAGACCATTTCATAGGCTGTGATTTGAGAAAATCGGTAAATAAATAGACTTATGGGAATAACCTCAATAAATCTAAAAAATTCATGAATTTCCATATCGAGCATTCTGTTCATTATGACCACTTGCATTAATGATAACACTGTTGATATTGAGTTTCACTCCATTTCAAAAATGAGTTCTATTGTGTAAAAAGTAAATGGCGTTTTTAACTTACACAAATTTCCGTTGCATAATTTTCACGATAAACTCATGTTGCTGCTATTCACATGGTAAGTAATGTGAGATTTAAAAACCTAAATTCTTAAATTTAGTCGGATACTGTTAATATCCCGGTCTTGCCATAGTTTTCTTGTTCTAATATATATATATATATATATATAGGGTCATCCACAGACACGTGTTTCGACTTATCAAGTCTCTTCAGTGTGGCTAGACATATATATCGGACTATCATGCGGTCAGTGAGTTCGACCCTACCCAAGGATAGTTGTGTCTAGCCACACTGAAGAGGCATGATATGCCGAAACACGTGCCTGTGGATGACTTATTAATTATTAATATATATGCTCCCATAAATTTGGTAATGAGCTCTCTAATTGGTAATTTAAATCAACTCTCACTACTAAGCAAATAAGCAATGATCATTTCTCCGGAAATTTGATCTCTCATAAAGATACATACATTCCTATGTATTTAATAGTTTAAAAACACTAGTCCCCGCATCAGCTGTCAGTGGGCGAGGGGATAAGATATCGGACTACCATGCGGTCAGTCTGAGTTCGACCCTACCCAAGGATAGCTGTGTCTAGCCACACTGAAGAGGCATGATATGCCGAAACACGTGTCTGTGGATGACTTATTAATATATATATATATATATATATATATGTGTGTGTGTGTGTGTGTGTGTGTGAGGTAGGTAAAAGGATAGTGAACAAGAAATGATAACTCAAAACAAATCTAAGCGTTGAAACGTTTCGTCCGATTTATACGGACATCCTCAGTCAAAGATTTTTTATTGAAAGCAAAATTACGTGCGAGTACATATGATGTGGTGAGGGGGGTGAGTTAGTGGCAGAAGTGAAGGGAGCAGGACCAAGAACTTTATCTTCACTCTGACCTACCCCTGATGTAGATGGTACTCTGGAATTCAGGGAAAATCGAGTTCTTCCTAACAACAGTATTGTTAAGATCGACTAGAATACTCAGTCGAGACTTGGGGAGACTTGCTGTCACTAAAACTCCATTGAAAAACCTAGCGTATCAGTGAGTAAAATTCGCACTGCCAATCATCAGCCTGAATACGTGGTTGGTTAACTACTTATTCGGCTGATACTGACAGACGTCCATTTGCAATCATTGACGAAGGACCTGCAAGACTGAGGAGCACCGAGGAACAACCAAAGGATTCTTCACAAATGATCGCGCTCTGCTTAACACAAAGGATCTCTGCTGGACAGCGCTCTTGCTTGAAGCCTAAAGGATGGCAAAATATCTTAACAAAAGACCTTGTCCCATGCCCGCATTTGTGGGATGCGAGGTAAATAATTGTCAACATTTTTGACAGAAAATGTTTTGTAGACAAACCTAATTCCTAAAATGATAATAAAATCCTAAGAAATAGTACAATACTTCTTGAAGACGAACTAGGCCCAGTTTAGTAAATGACAATATAGATATTTTTAGATGTTGGCTAGCAAAGCTTGCAGATCATTGTTAGTGAGTACGATAAACACTGAGCGCTACATGTTTCTTGAAGTCAGAGTTTCTGATGAAAATGATTTGCGTGGTTTAAAATTTACTGGGGTTTTAAATTTAATCAAAAGTAAAATCATTTATTTTTTTAATTTTTATTTTGTTCAATTTTTCTTCAGAAATAAAACAGTTATTTCGTTTTTAAGTAAAAGATCGGATTTAATCGAATAAACAGGATTATACATTTCTGCCCTGTTTTTTTTTTTTTCTTTTGTATTTTTCTTTCGTAATTCAAATGTAATGCACGTGATTCGTAATGACACAATCTCACACATTATTTGTTTGCATCTTAAGTAACACAAAACCACGCACATATACTCACACATACATGGAGGCGCGTGGTGTAATGGTTAGAGTCGTAGGAAATGGACTCGTCAACGCGAGTTCAATTCCTGGACGAAGCTGTTGGCATTTCACATATCGCTAATACCCATGGGAAAGGTATGAATCCAATTTTTCCTCCAGCTATGGGTAAGTAGTAGGGTAGACTGGGTTCTTTAACCTTGATTAGGCAACCAGTCAAGGAGAAGGAAAACTGAATTCAGACCTGTTAAATTAAGAAATTGACTTTGTGTCGCATCCTGCTCGCGAGGAGGGGTTGGTAAATATATATATTCACACATACATACAGATACACACACAAACACTTATATGATATAAAATCTGAATTCGCAATTGAAAAATGTTGATGTCGAAGACATAAGTGGTCTCACTACTTGAAAGTAAAGCAGTAGCAAATATTAAGAAAAATATAACCAGTCACTTAGAATATTACAATTACTCAAGTCTGAACATTGCTTCCGCGTGAGATTTTACTAATCATAACATTGTAAGTGATTGGTTATATATTTCTAGTATAAGAATATATAGTATAGATAAACACACACACACATACACAACACACACACACACACACACACACATATATATATAATATATATATATATATATATATATATATATAAAATAAATCTAATGAGTCAGACGAACCTACTTAAATTTTGCTTAATGCTCGTGCGGAGGGTTGGTATATATATATATATATATATATATATATATATATATATATATATTGTCTGTCACGCTGAAAGGAAAGGCTCTCATCGAGAGGAGGCTTCTAACTATAAACGGTAAATTTAAATATGAGTAGTTATGGGTAGGTGTAATGTGTGAATATGTGTGTCTTGTGTTGATAGTGTTACGATTTTATGGGTCATCCTTTAGGCTTCAGGCAAGTGCACTTGTCCAGCGGAAATCCTTAGTAAAGACTCCTTTGGTTTTAAGTTCCTTCGTCAATGATTGCAAATGGACGTCTGTTCAGTGATTAAGTAGTCAATCAACCACGCATTATGGCTGTTGATTGGCGGAAGAATAAACTACGTGACCTCGCCCAGTCTATAAATTTAAGTGGTGTATTTTAAGACGGCTTATATCCACACAATAAGGAAGCGCGTGGTGTAATGGTTAAAGTCATGGGAAATGGACTCGTCACCCCGAGTTCAAATCCTGGACGTGGTAATTGCATTTCACTTAGCGCTAATACCCTTGGGAAAGGTATGAATCCTACTCTCTCTCCAGCTATGTGTAAATAGCAGGGCAGACTGGGTTCTTTAACCATGGCTAGGTAACCAGTCTAGGAGAAGGAAAACTCTGAATTTAAACCTGTTGAACTCCGCTTAAGAAATTGACCTTGTGTCGCATCCTGCTCGGGCAGAGGAGTTGGTAAATACTTATAAGTATAAATACTTATGTCCACACAATAAACCAACAGATAGATGAGACAATGATTGGCAATTTTGATGCATAAGTTGTGTGAAATATTTTTCTCATTGCTTTTCCCGGGTTGTTGTAATGTAATGGATTAACACGCTACTCTTAATATGCGAGCAATCAAATATTAGTTTTTGCCACTTAAAGTGTCGAACTCCCCGACGAGTCAAGATTGATTGCACCAAAGTTGGATTTAAGTAGAATGTATCATAACGGCATGACTTTCTTTTCCTATCGCCTCTTCGGGCGATGTAAAAATAGATTTTTGAAACATATTGCCTAAGGGGTTGGAGTAAAAAATTCAATGTCAGTGAATTTGTACCCTAAGTAAATAAAATCATCAAATTCATTAAAGGATTGAAAAATAAAACAATTTGAAATGTAAACTTTAAAGATGTATTAAAATAAAACAAACTATATATATAGATATATAATACCAGTCATGTATTTATTAAAACTTGTTTTAAAAAACAATGCGGACTGTCTAATGTTGCATGTTCAAATTTTGAGTGTATCTATTCTATGTTATGACGATTTTGGGTAATGTGACGCAAGCAGTGACGTAATTTTTGTTACAGACAAAATCCGGAAGCGAATCTCCATTATTAATTGATGTTATCCTCCAAGAGTAAACACTCTAAATATGTTTGGATATGTTTGAATTAAGACAGTGCTGCTTAAGTAGCAGGAGGGTGCTAATTAGAATTTACTGATATGTATATATATATATATCTATATCTATCTATCTATCTATCTATATATATACATATATATATATATATATATATATATATATATATATAATATATATATATATAAAATTGTTTTCTTTTGACCAAATATTGTACTGCCGAATAGATATATATATTCATACAAAACCGCCAGGAAACTAAAGCTAATAAGTAAAAAGTGCTCAATACCTAAGTAGAGCAAATAAGATCCTAGCCCTAAAGAGCACCTAGCGAAACTTTTAGTAGGTTTATCTGACTCATTAGGTTTATATATATATATATATATATATATATATAAATAGCGATATTAGATGCAGGCTGAGAAGATCAAGCTCGGTCGGGTCACTCTAACGAGGGGATGTGATGTTGTAAACACCCCAAAACCTTCAATAAACTTAATATATATATATATATATATATATATATATATATCTGTGTGTGTGTATGTGTGTGTGTGTGTGTGTGTGTGTGTGTGTGTGTGTGTGTGTTATCCCAATACTACTCACATATAAATATTTTTTCTTACGGTCAGTGCACCAAAGAATGTCACTCAGGGATTGGTCCGCTCAGCCACTTCTGCAGATCCAGATAATTTCTTATGTTCACTACGTCATCATCCTTACTGGACGGAAAGGTACCAAATATATATATATATATATATATATATATATTATATATATATATATATATATATATATATATATTCGTGTATGTATGTGTGCCTGCAACTGTTTGTGTTGGTTTGTTGTTTTCTGCTGATTGGTTTGTTGGTTTTACGGCCTGTCAACCCCTGTTAGGTTATTTTATGCCGAGGTCAATTTATTTTTGCAATTAATAATTTCAATTAACTGTTTGTATTTAGTGATAATCATTTTTTTTTTTTTGCACCCAGTTATATGTTTTAAAATATTCCTATTCATTTTCAAATAGATTTATTTGACCGACTGATACAGGCTCTGCCACTCCGTGTCAGAGTTGTACAAAGAGTAATGCCAACGAAGTGTTGACAACACACTCCTCAGTGCCACAGAACAAGAACCTAACCACTGTATACAGTTTCGTGTGATACTCAAGACACTGCATATATGTATGTGTGTCTATGTGTGTGTGTGTGTGTAAATGAAAAGTTTAAAATTAAACGTTAGTAACGAAGTTTTTATTTATCTATTATTAGTCTTGGGTGACACTGACCATCATCAGCTTGTGTTGATTTTAAGAAGAATATATTTCAAGACTCATTAAGTTATCGTTTACGATGGTATAGTGAGAGTCCGTGTTTACGAAAAACAAACGTTTTTTTTAAACATTTCAGTCTATAATCAGAAAATTGGCTATTGTTTTCTTAAAATTACTCAAATAACAATTTTAAAATGTAAACATAATTAACAATAAAGTTAAGTAGTGCAATCAGTTTATAAAAGTTAATGATAATATTTGTTATTATTATTCCATGTATAAATTTACCTACATTCCCCACACGAGAAGGATGTGACACAAGGCCATTTTTGAGCGGAGTTTAATAGGTTTCAATTCAGAGTCTTCCTTCACGTATACCGGTTGCTGAACACAGGTTAAAGAGCTCAATCTTCCCTATCAATTATCCATAGCTGGAGAGAGAATAGTTGGATTCATAACTTTCTAAAAAGGTTTTTGTGTTATGGAAATGCAAACAGCCACGTCCAGAATTTGAACGTAAGGTCACCGTGTCAATATCCAATGACAATAACCATATCAATTGAGCGCCTCCTTGTAGGTGTCAGTAATTATTTATTAGAGTGTTATCATTTAACAGTTATATTTGCGATGTTCTTTCCTTCAAGGCTCAAACCCGATAAGATATCTTTAGACGTGATGTTAGTTCCTGATTTTTTTTAGAGGGGTGGGTACAGAAGAGAGCTTGCTTGTTTACTCTCTTATCTGTGATTGTTAAAAACCTCTATTTACATTGTCGTACGTGTTACAACCGTCTTCACTCGCAAATCTCGTTCTCCTACGCTATTATATATAATATATATATATAATATATATATATATATATATAAGTTAAAAGAAAGGGAATGAAACCGACGGTATGAGTATAGATAAAAGGATATGAAAACAACACAATATGCTGTTAAAGTGAAAACATTTTATAACATATTCATAGCTAATATTGAACAATATTTCGATTTTATTAAAAATCATATTCAGAGCTTGTTTATACTCCGTACTATCAAGAGCGGAGACGAAAGTAATATGAAAACATCAAGGTTTTCATTTTGAATTCATATTACTTTCGTCTCCGCTGTTGATAGTACGGAGTATAAACAAGCTATGAAGATAATTTTTATAAAATCGAAATATTGTTCAATATTAGCTATGAATATGTTATAAAATGTTTTCACTTTAACAGCATATTGTGTTATTCATATCCTTTATCTATACTCATATATATATATATATATATATATATATATATATATATATATATCCCACTTTCGCATACTGGGTTACAAGTTTGATCCCAAGAATCCAACTATCTACCGACGACTCAATTCGTTACACCACTGATATGTAAGAGAGCGATTCAAAAATTATCCACAATATTTTATGGAGCCGAGCTCATCGGGGATTATTTGAATAACCGAAACATGATTATTCTCCGAGATCAACCTATCTCATGATATATATGATAACTCGCCGGTTTCACCATGCCCACTCTCGAGCTTGCTGAATCTTCTCATTATGGTGGAGGTTGACGGGCGTCCTGCTCTTTCTTCATGCGTTACGCTTTTAAATTTCTCTACACCACCATACACACTTCTACGCAGTAGTGCACTGTTAAAAGCCTCTGATAAATTTTAGCCTCTGATACCCATTCCAACCAGAGAAATCAGGGTAACTTCCTTGGTGTAAATGCCAGTGGGCAGCCATATTTACACAGTAAAGACAGCAAGCAAAATGTGCGATCAGGCTCAAACTTCGATCCACTTGAGTAAAACGATGCCAACTACTAATCTCCGCATGTGCAGAATGCAGTATGACAATAATAAAGATATGTTATTACGAAAGAACGGAGGATTATTGACACTCACCTGTAATTCATAAGGCATTCTGAAGAAAAAAAACTTGATAGCGAGTAGAATTCTGAGTATACATTCGAACATCAGTATATTTAGTTAAGTGCAGTATATGTTTTAAAAGTTTTAAAATACCCAGTGTTTTGTTTGCACATATATTTTCAAAGTATTTTTTGTGTAATTTCGTGTCATTTAATAGATATAAATTCTGGTCTTCTCTTCAGGCTAAATGATATAATGAATGGCAAGCCTATCATTCTAATAAGTGTTAGAATTCAACTTAACCGTAAAGTAAACTCATGAAAAAAAACTTATTAAGTAATAAAGTTTTACAGGAACAAGTCTAAATCCCAAATTGACTTGGAACCAAAATTCGCTGATGGCTTGATCCGATTCTCTGATCGACAACTCATGGGGGAAAATAAGAATAAGCAATTTCAAGCAAGCAGCCGAATAATCAACGCATATTTCACTCTGTGTATTATTTATACTAGCAAATATATGCACCCTCCGGGTTTTTGCAAGATAAGTTTTAATGTAATAAAATATTATGTTAACTTAGAAAAGGCTAATGAAACTAAATAAGATGCCGATAAAAATATTTGAAAACACAGGGACAACTAAAATTTGCTTTTTCTTCACTCATCGTCTCATTGGTAAATTTTCCATAATTTAACTATTTAGTAAAATAGGAAGTAAAGAAATAGAATTAGTTTCATATTTAAGGATTTCTTTAAATTTATTCGAGAGGATTATTTGCTATATTCATTAAGATAAAACCAAACAATGTAGAAATCATATAATGACTGAGCATATATTATTAAAATCATTTTTAAATCAATATGCAAAATTAATCTCCCATCACACTGTCTAAACCTATTTTTGTTATATAGTAAATACAAATTGCAGTATTTTATATAATATGTCAACAGTCTTAATGATGTAAAACAATTTTTATTAATAATTGAGGTTTAAATAGTAGAATATGAAAATCATGGAGAATGTGATGCAAATAACTGTCAGTTTGAATAGTTTCGGTTACAGACAGAAAACACACCAATCTCCATTATAATAAGATGAGAATTTGAATTCAATACAACTCGAATATATAAATTTGCAACATGATCTGAGTTCCGAATGTGAGCGGGAACAGAACACGAGGGGCTTCTTAGTTGTATTTCCGACAGATATCTCTTAAAAACGCCCTAGGCATTGTGACACGTGCCCTACGTCATCTTCAGTGTCGTCATTCCCACGTTTCTTCTCACGGTCAAACAGACATGCAGATCAAGCCTGTATATGAACGTGACGAATTTGATCCCCCACCCGTCAATCCAACATCAACTCACCTTATTAGGCACATATCTGAAAACCCGATATGAGTGGAAAATTCTGAACTATATACATATACATATTTACCAACCCCTCCGCACGAGCAGGATGTAACACAAGGTCAATTCCAAGCAGAGATTAACAGGTTTGAATTCAGATTTTTTCTTCTTCTGGGTGCCCAAGCAAGGTTAAAGAGCCCAGTCTGCTCAACTATTTTACCCCATAGCTGGGGGATAATAGTCCGATCATACCTTTCCTAGAGGTATTTACACTATGGAAAATGAAAAAAAAAATTTTTTTTAATGTAATGTTTACATTTTAGTCGGTCATAATTTGACATTAGAAAGTAATATTTGAACTCGATGGCAACCATACACCCACGCGCCTCCACAGAAAATCCGACTATAGATTTAAAAAATCAGCTATTCATTGAGTTTAGTAAAATAAATTTATTTGGATAGCAATTTTTCTGTTCCCCAATGTTTGTTTGAACATATTTTTGTTTTGAAATATTTTTTAATGTAACGTTTATATTTTATCGGTCAGAAATTTGACATTAGAAGTTAAAATTTGATTTTGAAACGAATGGATGGTGATCTTAGAATGTAATTTCGCTCTGATGTTTCAAAGTAAAAAATAAAACATATAAGATGCTATAACAAACTGATACAAAATAAAGAAAACAAAAATACTGGATCTAAAAGCGATAGGTTCCATTTTATGTTTTATTGAATTAATTGAGACATTAGGCCTTAAAACGACTGCAGTTATCTGCCTTAATGTAAAGCTATGATTAAATTGGTTTGTGATATTTTAAAAAAATATCACTGGTTTTTAATCCTCTTAGATAGTTTAAAACGTCACCCATATTTTGATATTCACATTTTATCATGGAATCTTCGGTGATTATTTCGCAAATGTTCGCCGATAATTTTACTCAACGAAATTGCAATTTCTAATCGATATTATAGCATTTGAAATTCATTATATATATATATATATATATATATATATATATATATATAAGTTAAGAGAAAGGAAATGAATCCGACGGTATGAGTATAGATAAAGGATATGAAAACAACACAATATGCTGTTAAAGTGAAAAGATTTATATCATATTCATAGCTAATATTGAACAATATTCGGTTATAAAAATCATCTTCAGAGATTGTTTATACTCCGGATATATCAATAGCGGAGACGAAAATAATATGAATTCAAAAAAAAAACATTGATATTGCAAAAAAGTTATGCGGTAGTTTCAAATATAAGCACATCCGCCAAAGCTTTTCTCGGTCAGCGACAGACATGTATCTCTTATTGTAACAGTTTTTGAAAAAAGAAGACATATTCCAAACTCGACGATAGACACATTATCTTTTTCAAACAGGATGAGTATTGTTACAATAAGAGATACATGACTGTCGCTGACCGAGAAAAGTGTTGGCGGATGTGCTTATATTTGAAACTACCGCATAACTTTTTTGCAACATCAATGTTTTCGTTTTGAATTCATATTATTTCCGTCTCCGCTATTGATAAGTCCGGAGTATAAACAAGCTCTGAAGGTGATTTTTATAAATCGAAATATTGTTTAATATTAGGTATGAATATTGATATAAAATCTTTTCACTTTAACAGCATATTGTTGTTTTCATATCCTTTATCTATACTCATATATATATATAATATATATATATATATATATATTTTAACGCCTCCTACATATATATATATATATATATATATATATATATATATATAATATATATATATACGGATCTTTGCTAATCTATATGCAAAATAAACTTTACTTCTGGGTTAATAAAAATCGATTTAAAAAGTGCTCAATAAAAAAAGAGCTAAATATACGTTTTTTAAAAGCGAATGTTATAAAATATTCCAACTGCAGTTTCTAGCCCGTAGCAATTCATCAGGGAATTATTGCTTATTCCAGCCAACTACTTTTATCAATATCCGGGTTACTGCAGTTGGAATATTTTATAACATTCGCCTTTAAAAAAACGTATATATATATATATGTATAGGGGGTAGGGAGGTAGGGAGAGTCTGTGTCTGCGAGTGTGTTTTGCTCCAGGTAGGAATGGATAGTTAGTACATAAAGTTAATCTGAAGAGAAACTTAAAACCCACCGAAAATAAAAAGAAAAGAAATTAATGTTAACATGTCAGACCTTCTTTGACAAGTAAAATCATATATCATAATGACTACATGTATGTGTTTTTTTTTGTTTTTTTTTTTTTTCTTTTTCTTTTAGATATCTTCATCCCCAAAAGGTAGCAGTTTTCGAACTCCCTTTGCAAAAAAAAGCCCTATGTTCATGGTTGTCTTTCATTTTAGCCCAGCACAGGAAGAAAAGACGTAATAGATGTCTTCAAAAGGCGACAGAGCATGTTTCTACTATCATCTTCGACTTCAAAACGTTAAAAAAGAAACGTCTTTAACTTCGAAATGTCTCCATCTAAATATATAAATTAATATATATATATATATATATATATATTATATAAATTGCGTCAGAGTTTCGTTTCATTTACTTATATATACAGGTTGAGTTAAAAATGTTAACACTTGTATGGGATAAGTAAAAATGTAAAAAAGTCGTCGGGCGACCTAATGTCAGTATCAGCCAGACAGCGAGGGAGTGTATCCCCTTTACTCTAGCGCTAGCCTAAGGATATTATTTTAGCACCTGAGGTTGGAGCGTCACACTTTTATTTACAGTTAGCTTGAGGAAGAAAAACTGAAAAACTTGGGATGCATGGATACGATTTCTACATCCTTTTAATTTTTGTGCATCGCCGACGCGCAGGACAAATACCTATCAGCATCTTTATATATATATATATATATATATATATAATATATATAAAGGAGAGATTTGGTAAGTACGCGTTGACGTATAACTCCAAAACGGGAGGTCACTCAGATTCAAAATCTTTCAATACAAATTGATATCGTTCTAACTAAGAAACACTCCAAATTTGGTTATTGATTTTCATTGATTTTAATCAGCTCCTCACTTTACCACACAGTTCACTTACTACTCATATGCTGAGTTGGCGAGGGCCGGTATCGAACCAAGAACCTTTTGATTCCTAGCCGAACTCCCTACCAAACTAAACCGGCCCCTGCATGGGAGCGCCTTGATGGTGCAAACTGTTACCGCTTATTCGCCGTCTCTATCAACACATTCTCGCACCAGTTGATAAAAAAGAATTTTCAAATGGGACTACCTTTATTTTTATTAGAAAAGCATAATTGATAATATAGAGACAACTATGGAAAATTCAAAGAATGTGGTGAGATGGTGGAACAGAGGAAGTCTATCCCCTTTTCACTAGCGCTAGACCAAGGAGATTATTTGGCGTCTGTTTGGAGAGCCACACCTACCATTAGCTGATAATATAGAGACAACCTATGGAAAATTCAAAGAATGTGTGAGAGATGGGGGACAGAGGAAGTCTATCCCCTTTTCACTAGCGGTAGACCAAGGAGATTATTTGCGTCTGATTTGGAGAGCCACACCTACCATTAGCTGATAATATAGAGACAACCTATGGAAATTCAAAGAATGTGGTGAGGGATGGGGGACAGAGGAAGTCTATCCCCTTTTCACTAGCGTAGACCAAGGAGATTATTGGCGTCTGATTTGGAGAGCCACACCTACCATTAGCTCTTTAATTTACCGCACAGATCCCTGTGCCACTCATATGCTGAGTTGGCGAGGGCCTGTATCGAACTAGGAGCCTTGAGGTTCCTAGCCGAACGCTCTACTGACTGAACTACTCCCATAGAACTATAGACATTATTTGAACCCCATTATCACGAGAGCAATTCAATGAATAATGTAAATTTTTAAAAAGTTGAATAATACCTTTTTTCTAAAGGTTTTTCGAAAAATGTAAATTCTGTGTTGTTAAAACTTGATTTATTTAAAGAAACAAAAATATTTGAATCTCACAAAAATATTTATTTTGAGATTTATCAAAATGACAGCAAACCAAAACAGAGTGTTCCAGACTTGAACAAATGTCTGGCATCAAATTGTTGTTGGCTGGAAGTTCAACGCATGTGCAATTGTATATATATATATATATATATATATATATATATATATATATATATATATATATATATGTATGTATGTATGTGTATATAATATATATATATATATTATATATATTATATATATATATGAAAATGGAAAAGAATTGAATCCGACAATATGAGGAAAAATGAGTAAAGAAAAGAAATGTAGAAGGATAAAATGAATTTAATCGATATCACATTAATCGATATCACTTACACATGTGTTTCGGTCAGTTTATTTCAAAATAAATGTTCACTCTAATGAAGGTCGATTCTTCTATGTGCGTGAAATATTTT
>CM042140.1:12392833-12460333 GCA_023376005.1 Doryteuthis pealeii | reverse complement strand
CTTTTATCACAACCTTATGTTTTTGTTTTTTCAGTTATTAATCTATTAGCAGCTAAATGAAAAACCAAGGTGAATATCCTCTATGTGTGTTAATTCAATATTTTGTCAGTGGTACGAATAATAAAGTAACGTTTTTAGCCGTTAGGTCAACATTTCTCATTGACACTAGAAATATTCAATTATCCGGTTGTGAATACAAGACTTGACCTCTTCTGGTATTTAGAATCGGCAAATATTTTAGCTACTGCCAATATATGTTTGTCTCTTGGGCTTCTAGCATTTAGATAGGTCGCAAATAGAGGTATCTAGCGAGGATCGAACTCGCAATTCAGTAGTAATGGATCAGCGATACTAGCTTTCTAACCATTACACCACGATATGATGCCCCGTCTAGCTGTAGATATTTACCGGATCCGTTTGCCACGGATCGGATGGGACACAAGGTCGCATATATGGGGCATCCAGCGAGGATCGAACTCGCTATTCAGTAGTAATGGATCTGCAAGACTAACTTGGGACACCCTGTTTGACTAGGCATTTATCCAACCAGTTTGTCACGGGTAGGATGTGACACAGCATCTCAGCGAGGATCGAATTCGCTATTCAATAGTAATGGATCTGCAAGACTAACTTGGGACACCCTGTCTGACTAGGCATTTATCCAACCAGTTTTTCAAGGGTAGGATGTGACACAGCATCTCAGCGAGTATAGAAGTTGCTATTCAGTAGTAATGGATCTGCAAGACTAACTTGGGACACCCTGTCTGACTAGGCATTTATCCAACCAGTTTTTCACGGGTAGGATGTGACTCAGCGAGTATAGAAGTTGCTATTCAGTAGTAATGGATCTGCGAGACTAACTTGGGACACCCTGTCTGACTAGGCATTTATCCAACCAGTTTGTCACGGGTAGGATGTGACACAGCATCTCAGCGAGGATCGAAGTCGCTATTCAGTAGTAATGGATCTGCGAGACTAACTTGGACACCTGTCTGACTAGGCATTTATCCAACCAGTTTGTCACGGGTAGGATGTGACACAGCATCTCAGCGAGGATCGAAGTCGCTATTCAGTAGTAATGGATCTGCGAGACTATCTAACTATTACGTCGCGATGGAACGCCCACATATTTACCCAACCCGTTCGCCACGGGTGGGATATAACACCAGGTTACAAGTACGAAGCACCTCAGCGAGGATAGAACTCAGCTATTTAGTAGATCTGCAAGACTAGCATGTTAACCATTACACCAAGATGGGACGCCCCGTCTGGTTGTATATTTACCCAATGCATTGGTAGGATGTAACTCAAGGTGGCAGATATTGGGTATCAAGCGAGGATCGAACTCACTATTCAATAGTAATGGATTTGCGAGACTATCTTGCTAACAATTACTTTTGGTTAGTAATATAATTAATCTGAACATAACTATATTGCAATGATTCTATCCTCACTGGTTACTCAATATTTCTTGTCCTTGTCAAAATACTAAACCCAGCGTACTAAGCCATTGTTTGCTTGTGTGTTTTATGAGACACTAAATTTTCCGAATATTTTAGCTCTGTGTACTTTCTCTGCCGTAAAGACAGATACCGCTTACTCAATAAAAATGAGTGCCTACTCTCATGCGATTCCTAGCAAACCATTATCGTTTCATATGGACTAATATCTAGGAGGAAGAGATCTATGTTTATCGGTGTCCCATTAATATAGTTGTGAGAGAAACTAGGCCAAGCCCAAGAAAAAGAAGTTGTATGAACTCTTAGACTAAAAAAATTCCTTCCTATTCCATTAAACAACGGAGACGCGTGGTCTAATGGTTAGAGTCATAGAAAATGGACTTATCGACCCTGGTACAATTCCTGGACGAAACTGTTTGCATTTCCCATGGCGCTAATTTCCTTATAAAAGGTATGAATCCAATTATCCCTCCAGCTATGGGTAAATAGCAGGGTAAACTGGACTCTTTAACTATGGCTAGGTAACCAGTCTAGGAGAAGGAAAAGTCTGAATTTAAACTCCGCTTAAGAAATTGAGCTTGTGTCACCTCCTGCTCGTGCGGAGGGGTTGGTAAATATGTATATTCCATTAAACAATCATACTTCCATCATTTGTTCTCTTTGGTTTGGTTTGTTTTACGGCATATCAACCTCAGTGGGTCATTTAATGCCGATAAAGTTTTGAAATAAATCAATTCTTAATGGATAATACAATTTTTTTATAAATACATTTTTCTATTTAACCCATAGATGGGACCCTAACAGGTACTACCACTCCGGATCAGAGTGGACCAGTGAGCAATGGTGATGAAGGGGTGCTCCACATTCCCCAAACCTCCAGAACTGGAACCTCACCATCAGATAGAGTTTAACGTCATTCCCAGGACATGTAGACACGCAGCCACCGCCTTCTAGCACCAATATGATAAAAAGGTGTTGGGGCTTTCCATAAGGGCAATATGGTTGGGAAAATCATATAGGTGCTAGGGCTTGACGTGACCAGCCGATTGATCGGAGGGGGCCTCTCCGACCGCCCGTCTAGCCCAAGATAGGGCCAAAATGGAGTATTGCATGTTATGAACTGCTCATCCACCTGGGCTCTATCCTTAAGCATCACGGGTCGCCACCCACGGCCAACAGGTGGCCCCATCGAGGGAGTCTTACCCCTCTGCAGAGGTGCAGTTGGTGCATTCTAACGCCCCAGCCGACAGGGCGGTTGTTATCTTTGGTAAATGTTGTTCGATCATCATATCATATAGTAAAATCAATTAACTTTTTAAGAAAAACGATGAGGTGTCCGTCTGATTAATTTGACAATTATCCTTTTGGCAATCATTACTGTTTGCGACGGTTTTTATTCAGTCGTTAATGTGTCGTAGGTTAACATTTCCCATAGTATGTTCGGTCGTCAGGGTACGATACCTAGTATTTCCTTTTTATAGTATCTCTCAGCTTCAAGCCTGGAAGATCTGGCCTCCAACAGACAAGGTTGACGAGATGCGTGTCGCACAGGGGCTGAGTGGCTCAATATCGATATTAACAGGACTGCAAAGCGGCGACGTCTTCGTCGTCATGAACCATCAAATGCAGATGGGAATTTCCCTTGCAATGTGTGTGACCGCATCTGAAATTCCAGAATTGGACTAACTAGCCACCAGAAGGTCCACAACTGTTGAAGACATGGAGTGACGTCATCGTTTCACATGGCGCTAATATCCTTGGTAAAGGTATGAATCCAATTCTCCCTCCAGCTATGGGTAAATAGCAGGGTAAGACTGGGCTCTTTAACCATGGCTATGTAACCATCTAGGAGAAGGAAAACTCTGGATTGGAACCTGTTAAACTCTGCGTAAGAAATTGACCTTGTGTTGCATCCTACTCATGGGAAGGGGTTGGTAAATATATATATATATATATATATATATATATATATATGTGTGTGTGTGTGTGTGTGTGTGTGTGTGTGTGTGTGTGTGTGTGTGTGTATCTATCCACAAGCCGTGACTCAGGGGTAGCGGGTACAAAAAATGCGTTGATCCCGTCGGCATTCCCCCTCAAGGGGGCGTTTCGGGCACTGGGCAATAAACCCAGCCCTGCTCCTTTAAATCAAGGGGCAGGTATTGCCTGGGGAATGCCGCCTGGGATCAATTAGCTTGCAAAGTCCAGGGTCAAAGCCACTGGGCCCCACCCCGAGGGGTGGGATTGCAATCAAAGTCAGTTCTGTATGGACACAGGATATGTCTTCGTTAAAGTGGCATATAACAGGTTTTAATCCACTGTTTTTCTTCTCCTAGACTGGTTGCCATACCGCTGTTAAAGAGCACAGTCTGCCCATAAATGAAGGGAGAATACTTTGATGCATACCTTTCATAAGAATAAGGTGTCCTATCGTGGCGTACCCGCTTCTCTGGCAAATCCATTACTACTGAATAGCGAATTCAACCCTCGGTGAATGTCTCATACTAGCGACCTTTTATCCCACCCGACCCGTAGTGAACGAATTAGGTAACAACCTACCTTTCACAAGGATATTAGCGCCATGTTAAATGCAAACAGCCTTGTCCAGGATTCGAACTTGGAATGCCGTGTCCATTTCCAACAACGTTAACAGTTACAGTACTAATAAACGTTTCGTTTATGATACGCATTGACTTTGTGGAATTTATAAATTGATAAATTGCCAAATGTTTTTGGAGTGACAGACTCGTTTGTTAGACAAGGAAATATTATCCATTGTTTCTCGTCTAATTTTCTTTTGTTTATTTTATAAGAGAGGTTTCTTCTTTTTTATGACCAGTTTTCACTTTCGGCAATTCTTCATATATTTGCGTGATATGTTCCTGAACATCGGCCTGATTTCGCAAAAGGTCCAGATTTATTATTCCATATGCAAGATTGGTCCAACCCTAAAAGAGAAATCTTTACAAATAGGCTAATTTCTTTCAATCATGTTGACTAGTTTGTTTTTTTTTTGTTTTTTTGTTTTTTTGGGCGGGGGGTGTTGTTGTTGTTATTGTTGTTGTTCATCATATTCATTTTTATATCCTCATTACAACTGAATGGAGTCGTCAATCTTCCACGTCGCCCCGTCGACTGCGATGGAAGGATACACCGACTGTATGTCTGCAGAGGAGTATAATCCCCCCCCCCCAATGAGGCCAGTTGTTAGCCGCGTGTGGTTACACATGATGCTTAAGGACGGAATTCTAGTGCCTGTCCATGACATGCAACACTCTACTTTGACCCTTACTTGGGTTAGACGGTCGGTCAGAGAGGCCTCCTCCAACCAATCAGCTGGTCATGACAAGCCCTAGCATCTATATGACTGTCTCGACCCTATTGCTTTTATGGCAAACCCCCAACCCTTTTTTATCATATATGTGTCAGAAAGCGGTGACCGAGGGCCTTGGTGTCCTGGGTATGACGTTAAACTGTATCTAATGGTGAGATTCCAATTCTGGAGTTCTGAGGAGCGTGGAGTACCCCTTCATCGCCATTACACCCAGGCCTAGCTTGGCCCAAGTCTTAGTACCTGTTAGGGTCCCAACAATGAGATGAATAGAAAAAAAAAATTTTTTTAAATGTGTTTAAAAGTTGTTTAAAAATGTCTCTAAAAATTGAGTTAAAAAAAATTCAATGACTTCGGCATAAAATACCCCAACAAGAGTTGACAAGCCGCAAATTCCAACCAACCAGCCAGCGAACCAGTCTTCCAATATGAAGAAACGACGTGGATAAAAATTATCGTATATACAGGGTGCGACAGAAATACTACTAATAGAGTAAACTTAGAAACTCCCACCCACTTTGAGAGAAGGCATATTTTTCACCGTACCCCACTTGACCTACTTAGAGAGGAAAGGCATCAGGGTCATAATAGGCAGATAAAAAGAGTAGAACTCTGTGCGACATTGATAAAGAATTCAACTAAATAATTAACCACCAGACATAAATAGACAGACAAAAACACGCCACGTAAACTGAAGAAATCAGGTAAAAAAAAAATTTCCACCAATCAAAAAGATACTTGAAAAGAAAAAAATACACTAATATCGCCCCTGGAGGCAGGGAGAAATGTATAAATATAAAATGAATTTGGCCATGTGCCTGACTAAATAAAAAGATATACGTGGTCTGAAGAAGCTCTGTAGGCCCCAGATACCCACGAGTGGAAATGGTCCATAATCACGGTATCCATGGTATTTAAGGCCTTTTTATTCACAAATAGTTTTGCTCTGTTTATAATAATTAAAAATTGAGCTCTCATACGGAACCTGAACTCTACAACAAACTACTGGTAGAATCACCTTGTACCAAGAAACTTGGTACCACAACAAAGAATATATATATATATATATATATATATATATATATATATATATATTGAACGGAATTGTCGCTTCATTTGTATTAATGTGTAAAAACATAACCAAACGTACGTAATATTTTGTTCTTTTAATTCAAATCAGTAAAAAAGAAACGATCAAAATTGCGATTATCCGGAATTTATTGAATTCAAAGTGTGATAAAAAGATTACGACATTCAAACATTAAATTATAAATAAAATAATTAATAATAATGTAATTGAATGATAATTCTTTAAATTGAAATGAAAACGTGTGTACCTGCGATCAAGTTATTTAATAAAAGTTTAAGTTAAAATGAAATGTCAATGCCAAATATAATGTCGATGTCTAGACGTGTAGATTGCTGTTTAAAAGACTATAATTAATAAGAATCTATCTGTCTGTCTGTCTATCTATCTATCTCAGTCTGTTCATATCTATCTATGTTTTCTTTTCATATCTGTATCTCATATGTATGTATGTATGTATGTATGCATGTATGTATCTATCTATCTATCTATCTATCTCTATATCTATCTATTCTATCTATCTATCTCTAGTCTGTTCATATCTATCTATGTTTTCTTTTCATATCTGTATCTCATATGTATGTATGTATGTATGTTTGTATGTATGTATGCATGTATGTATCTATCTATCTCTATATCTATCTATCTATCTATCTATCTATCTATCTCAGTCTGTTCATATCTATCTATGTTTTCTTTTCATATCTGTATCTCATATGTATGTATGTATGTATGTATGTATGTATGTATGTATGCATGTATGTATCTATCTATCTCTATATCTATCCATCTATCTATCTCAGTCTGTTTATATCTATCTATCAATGTTTTCTTTTCATATCTGTATCTCATATGTATGTATGTATGTATGTATGCATGTATGTATCTATCTATCTCTAATATCTATCCATCTATCTATCTCAGTCTGTTTATATCTATCTATCAATGTTTTCTTTTCATATCTCTATCTCATATGTATGTATGTATGTATGTATGTAGCTATCCATCTATCTATCTATCAATATATATATATATATATATGTGTGGTGTGTGTGTGTGTGTGTGTGTCTATCTGACTCTATTCATATCTATATATCTATGTGTTCTTTTCATATCTCTATCCCATATGTATGTATGTATGTATATATGTATGTATGTATCTATCTATCTATCTATCTATCTATCTCAGTCTGTTCATATCTATCTATCAATGTTTTCTTTTCATATCTCTATCTCATATGTATGTATGTATGTATGTATGTATGTATGTATCTATCTATCTATCTATTTATTTATCTATCTCAGTCTGTTCATATCTATCTATCTATGTGTTCTTTTCATATCTCTATCTCATATGTATGAATGCATGTATGTATGTATGTATGTATGTATGTATCTATCTATCTATCTCAATCTGTTCATATCTAATCATCTGTTTTCTTTTCATATCTTTATCTCGCATGTATGTATGTATGTATGTATGTATGTATGTATCTATTTATATATCTATATATCTATCTATGTATTTATCTCAGTCTGTTCATATCTATCTATGTTTTCTTTTCATATCTCTATCTCCTATGTATGTATGTATGTATCTATTTATCTATCTATCAATCGATCGATCTCAGTCTGTTCATATCTATCTATCTTTTCTTTTCATATCTCTATCTCATATGTATCTATCTATCTATCTATCTATATATTTATCTGTCTATTTATCTATCTATTTTGGAGCTGATATGCTATTCAACGACGCAGCTGGTCGACATACCAATCCAAATAAAAAATGTTCGTTTCGTTTAACTTTAAATTTTTGGGAAAAAATAAAAACAACGTTTTTCTTCTTCCATAACTAATTCAAACAAATTGAATTCAGTTCCAAATTTTCTTTATTAGATTTACCTATTCTGCCTTTTAGTATTTAATTGGGTACAAAGTAAAATGAGGACCAATTAAACTGATAACGATCACAAAAGGAGATGATTTTATTTTCCTGTCACGAAATGGTCATAAATTGCCGAATTCTGCCAACTATTCGTCATTTTACTGAGAAAGAGAAATATTCACGTATTAACATCAAACATAAAAGAAAGAAAAAATGCATAAAAGAAACAACTAATAATAATGAATATTTTCAAAACCACGAAGAGATCTAAAAACGTAATATTTTTTTTATTCCTAGAATAAATTTTCTATTATCTTAATTTTTCAGATTTTTTTTTTTTTTAAATGTAAATTGAATTTTATCTGAAGTTTGTCAATTTCATAAGAACAACTCCCCCCCCAAAAAAAAAAAATCAGATAGCATCAGAAATTTTATTAGAGATTGACAAAAAGAAAAAGAAAAAAAAAGAAAAAAAAAAAGAACCTTAATTTTTGGACGCCTCAGAATTTATTCTATCCATTTTTCGTCTTTATGAATTTGTTTTCGTTAAGATCTGAAAATATCTCTAAACGGCGCCATTGACTCTACCTTTACTTCTTTTTTCTTTCTTTCTTCTTCTCACAACTTGATTGGAGATTAAATCAAATGTCTGCCAGACACAAATAACCGGACATTGACATCTTTAAGACGCCGAACAGTGATGCCAGAATTTAATATCATCAAAAGGGTCACGGGCAGATGCTTAAAAAAACCAACAACATTCGAGTAACAAACACATGTGGACAATTCAATTGATATTGTTTTGTAGAAATTTTTAAAAAACGGACGGGAAAAAAGAATAAAAGAAAGAAAATAATTATTCATGTTATCAATGAAATTATTATCCTGTATTATGTTTTGATATTTGATCACGATGTCTCATTGTCGAGAATATGTGGCTTGTGTCAAGAACGGAATTTAATAAAAAAAGGAAACGTCTTCATCTGGCCTTCCGTCACCTTAACCGTATTTGATGCGACAGGATATGATAAAATATTGGTGGAGTTTGACTCGTAGATTCCAACCCAGCGCCACCACCTACCGCAACTGTATTAAGGTAGGATGATTGCATCTTTGTATGCGAATGGAGTCCTTCATCAAACTGACCAAGAAAGGAGTAGGTCTCTCTCTCTCTCTCTCTCTCTCTCTCTCTCTCTCTCTCTCTCTCTCTCTCTCTCTCTCTCTCTCTCTCTCTCTGTATATATATATATATATTTATTTTTAAGAATGGAAAGGAGTAACCTACTCGAGTTTCATCGATTGATTCTTCAGGTTACTTTAAATTAATCGAGTTTACGATTAATCTTAGGTGTTATAAATATGCCCGTTTTCAACGGCATATTTATAACACCTAAGATTAATCGTAAACTCGATTAATTTAAAGTAACCCTGAAGAATCAATCGATGAAACTCGAGTAGGTTACTCCTTTCCATTCTTAAAATAAATGTATGCTCTACATTGTATTGAGCACTTTGTATTTGTTTTTTCTCAACCACAACCTCTGGATATTGTGCGCTTCCAACGATCGTTCTTATACCCACCGGTAAGTTAATACTTATATATATATATATATATATATATATATATATATATATATATATATATATATAATATATAATAATATATATATATATATTATTATCATGGCTGCCCGTGGTGTAATGGTTACCGTCTTAGGAAATGGACACGGCGAGACGGATTCAATTCTGGACGAGGCTTTTTACATTTCACAAAGCTAGTAGCCTTGTAAAAGATAGGAATCCAACTATTCTCGCTCTAGTAATAGGGTGTATATATATTTACCAACCCCTCCGCACGAGCAGGATGTGACACAAGGTCAATTTCTTAAGTCGGGTTCAACGGGGTTGAATTCAGAGTTTTCCTTCTCCTAGACTAGTTACTTAACCAAGGTTAAAGAGCCCAGTCTGCCCTACCATTTACCCATAGCTGGGGGAGAGTAGGTTTCTTACCTTTCCCAAGGCTATTAGAGCTAAGTCAAATTCAATTACCACAACCAGGATTTGAACTCGGTGCGACGAGTTCATTTCCCATAACTTTAACCATTACACCATACGCTTCCTATAGTAGTAGGGTGTATAGTAGAGTAAATAGCTGGGCAGATTGGGCTCTTCGACCTTGGTTAAGCAATCAGCCAAGAAGAAGAAAAACTCTGAATTCAAACTTGTTAAACTCGGCTTAAGAAATTGACCTTGTGTCACATCCTCTCCGTGCAAAAACGTTGGTTGATATATATCTTTATCTATCTATCTATCTATCTATTTGGTTATGTTCTCATGCATGCATAAATGTATGTATGTATGTATGTATCTATCTATCTATCTATCTATCTTGTGTCAGGTCACGCAATGCGCTACTGGTACTATGTAATCCAGTACGACCTGTTTGATAGTCGAATCATCGGCGACCCCACAGATTTTATCTGGTAAGGAGGGTGACTTGACTTCCTGCAGGACGAAAAGCAAGACCTGTATAAAGGGCGAAGGAAGCTATTGGTTCAACGATCACCTAGAACATTATTTCTGGGAATGTTGTACCCCTAATTCCTTGTTAGTTTATCAAAACAAGGAGAAGGAAAAGTGATTTAACACATGCGATTATGTTAATTACTAGTTATCTTGCTTCGGTTTGTCACTGGATAATAATCAGGAAAAGAGAGTGGTATTCGTGTTGTACAAGCGTTCACCATGATGTACAAATGTTCCCTTTCTTTTCATCTATCTATCTATCAATCTATCTATCTATCTGTCTGTCTCATTCTCTTATCTATCTATTGATCTGTGGCGATGTTGTTAGATAAAGGAATTGTCTTAATTCAATCCTAATGGACTTTATCAATCTGAGAAATTTATCAAAAACTGACAAGATCCCTAGGGTATATAAAAATCAGTGTTTGAGAAACGGTCTTATTAAGAATATTAGTCGGGGTTTATTTACGTTGCTTCTCTGCTTAAGGCAGGATCTGATATCTGCGGAGGTTTTTAATGAGATTTTTTTTATCCATTATTTAAAAGTGTACTCTATACTGTACTATTTTTCACTGCTAAGTGCTGGCCCACTTCCATCTAAACACGTAAAGTGTCACCAAATAAAGATTAATGATTAGATGAGGTCAAAAAGAAATCATTTATTTCTTCTAATTCAATGTCGTCCAATGGTTAATCAGCTTATTCAAACAAATAGAAAAGACAAGGTCGAAAATTACAATGATCTATCTATCTATCTATCTATCTATCTATATATATATATATATATATATATATATATATATATATATATATATATATATCTTTCACATTCTATTCTTATATATGTATTTATATATGTATATATACTATTTCTCTGAATGTTTGAGATGATGCTTGATGATTAGTATTATCTGCGTTATTCGGACTATTGTCCCCATCTTCATTGTTATTTGTACAACGTTTCGGCCGATATGCTCTCCGGCCTTCTTCAGGTTTTTCCCGAGTCTGAGAAGGTTCCCGAGTCCGTGAAGGTTCCCGAGTCCGTGAAGGTTCCCGATTCCGACAAGAAATACCTGAAGAAGGCCGGAGGGCATATCGGCCGAAACGTTGTACAAATAACAATGAAGATGGGGACAAGTATGTATATATGTATGTATGTATGTATGTATCTATTTATCTATATCCTACTGCCATTATTTATGTAAGTATGTATGTATTTTTTACCACTCCGCACGGGCAGGGTGTGACATAATGTCAATTCTTGAAGTTTATTAATTTCAAATAAAGAGTTTTTCTTCTGGACGGATTGTCATACCAAGGTTAAAGAGCCCAGTTTTTTTTTGCCATTTACTCATAACTGGAGGGAAAATAGTTGGATTCATACTATTAGTACTACTAGCAAATATATGCACCCTCCGGGTGCAAGTATTTAAGTTTTAATGTAATAAGATATTGTATCAAATTAGAAAGGCCAATGAAACGAAATGGGAAATGCAGATTAAAAGATTTGAAACAGAGGGAGTATAATCGAAAAATAAAACAACTGAAACTTACTCTTCCATCACTCTCGTCTTTCATTGTTTTTTTTTCTAATTTAAGTATTTACTTAAAAGAGGAAGTAAAGAATAAAATTACAGTTATTTTTTTCTTGTTAATGGATTTAATTTAAGATTCATTGAAGAGATTTTTGCTTATATTCATTAAAAAATAAAACCAAACAGTTAGAAATCAATAATACCAAGCACATATTTATTAAAATCATATTTTTTAATATCAATATGCAAATTAGCCTTCCCATTCACACTGTAAACCACTATTTTGTTGTATATATAAATATAATTGCATGTTGTTAGTATGTAGATATGGTCAACAGTATTAATGATGTAAAACAATTTTATTAATAATTGAGGTTTAAATAAAAATCAAATCATGGAGAATGTGATGTCAATAACTATGGGAATTGTGACTTGAGTAGTAATATAGTTTCGGTTACAGACAGACAAACACACAATCTCCATTATAATAAGATGTGAAATACAAACGGTCGCGTCCAGGATCTGAACTCGTTTCCATTTACAGCAAAGATATCTATTACACGGGAATTGCCACGATCTATCTATCTCTCTATCTACTGATATATCATTATGCTCCTATCTATCTCTCTATCTATCGATCTAATTCTTTTTTATGTATGTTCGTTTATATATATATATATATATATATATATATATATAAAGTAAAGTAAAGAGGACGGGGCGGCCTAAAGTCGGTATCAGCCAGTCAGCGAAGGAGTCTATCCCCTTTTCAATAGCGCCAGACCAATGAGTTTGTTTTAGCATCTGAGGTGGAGCGCCACACTTACCATCAGCCCCTTACTTTACCGCACAGATCCCTGTGCTACTCATACGCTGGTTGGCGAGGACCGGTATCGAACTAGGAACCTTGTGATTCTCTGGTATCTATCTAAACATCAAATTATGTTCTACATATCTATTTATGTATCTATCAAATTATGATTTTATGTATATATGGGTATGTATGCGTGTATGTATGTATCTAATTGATTATACTCTCATGTACGTATATATGTCTGTATTTATGTATGTATGTATCTATCTGTCTATGTATATATTTCATTCTGTTATGTATGTATGTATGTTATGTATGCATCGATCTCTGAAATAAACTTCCTCATCATTTAATTTACCATCGAAAAGTGTCCGGCGAGTTCTGAATGAATTGTCCAACGTTGCGTTTCGGTCCAGAAAGTAGGCTCCTGCTTTGACATTTGCTCAAAAGAGAAGGCACGTCAAGTAGACTGGGGAGACAGTCAGTTTCTATAACAAAGGAATGATTTGAATGCAAGGGTATCATAGCTATAAACTGACACAGAATGACTCCAAAGTTGAAGCCTCATTGAAGGGTATCCTTTCAAGAAGTGTCTAGGAGAAAGACGTGGAGTTTGAGAAGAATGAGAATATGCTTATCTCTTGCATAAAGATTTGCTGTGACGATATTTTGCTTGTAACGTTGGAAATTATCGAGTCGCCTTTGCGAAACACGTGCATTCAGATTTGACAAAAGGACAGCCTAATAATTATAATTTACTGTAATTTTTGATCTAATATTAATGAAAACTTTTAACGTAATGTTCCTATTTCTCCGCTTGAAATACGTAAATGTTACAAACATTTATTGATAACAATACAATTGGATCATCTAGCAACCAAAAATAAATCAATATATATATATTATATATATATATATATATATATATATATATATATATATATATTTGGAGGATATGTGCTTAATTGAAGTCATACCTAATTTTTTTAAATTAATTAGTTAATAATTAATGAATTTAGGCGGGCATATATGTTCAAATGTAAGGCTAAACAAATCGAGAAAATGTCAATCCCTGAATGTACATTTCGACCTATTGACATTTTCTTTTTAGCCTGACATTTGAACATATATGAACTACTCCGGAGAATAGTAAATCAACATTTATACATATATAAGGGCAGTTGTGCGTATCATTATGTCCGGAGGAAACTTCGAAAATAAAACAATTAACGACAAACTAAATATATATACACATTAAATATCACCAGGGCTTGGTTTTAAAGCAAAAATAATGAAAATTTGACTTATATTATCGAATACATTTAAATATTAAATAGTGTTATAAAATAACGTTACTCGGCCATTTTCGGCGTTTCTTGCTAAAACGTAAACAAATGAACAGAAGCTCAATCAATTTTTTCTTTTTCTTTTCTTTCATATTAAATCTACATTTTTAATGATTCAAAGTTATAGTAAATATTTCATTGTACAGGATAAACAATTGATTATTTAATCTATTTTTCATTATACAATTTTTATGGGCAGTTTAAGAATTAATCACTTAGTTACACCTTTGACATCGAAATTACAATGAGTTGATATTTAACTTTTAAACAAATACACAATTCTTTCTAATTAGATGTTTGATTTTTAGATGTTTTTTTTTTTTTTGCATTTAATATTTTAAATAGGAGGCATTAATTTTCTACAGAGGTTTCATGCCTGTGCACTTTTTTTTATTTAAAAATTAATACCATTAGATTACCTAATACATTTCACGGAAATACCTGAAAACTTTGAGACACTCGAATAAGTAGGTTAGAATTAGACGCTAACTACAAACATAAAATAAGCACAGTCATTTTTTTATTTACCTTTTAAACAAATCAAAAATTCTCTTTAATAAGTTTTCGATTTTTGGGGGGCATTTAATATTCTAAATAGAAGACATCATTTTAATTTTAAGAGGGGTTTAAGTCTGTCACCTTTTTAATTAAAAAAATATATATAATTATGTTGATTTTTGATCGTCTCTGTACGTGTACTAAATTCTACATAATAAAAACTACAAAAAAATAAGAAAAAATTGTCTATATTTAAATACGGTCGTTTTATCCTTTCAGTTATTACACACACACATATATATATATATATATATATATATATGTATGTGTGTGTGTGTGTGTGTGTGTGTGTGTGTGTGTGTAATTCGCCAGTAAAATTTGAAATATTTAACCTACTGTTCTGAAAATTGAATTTTATATTCCTTTTTGAGCGTATTGATATATATATGTATAAAGAACTGGCATCATACGGGGGTTAGATTCTGAAAAATAAATTAAAATATTCCAGATTTATGGGTGTACAAATAATTTTGTCGTTGACTGTACATGTAGGTCACGGTTGGTAACTGTCAGTTTTTTCGCCTTTGCGTTCTTTAGAACAAGCATTTGGTCTAATGCATAGGCAAAAAACTGAAAGCATTGAACTATTACACAAACACACACTCACAAACACACACACACACACACACACACGCACATACACACGTGTGTGTGTGTGTGTGTGTGTGTGTGTGTGTGTGTGTGTGATTTTATTTTTGTTCATATAGTTTCATTATTTTATGATTTTTTATGATATCTAATAATATCCATCTGCAATATCTTATCTTCCACTAGAATTTATAACTCCCCGGTGTTTTTTAGTTTGAAAGAAAATTCACTTTTTATTTTAAAAATAGTTTGGATATACTCATTTAGGGGCGATACTTTAGAATTACACTCAGTGATTGATAAGATTTGTACTCTCAACCTAAGTTATTATTTATTTGGACTGTTGTCCTCATCTTTATTTTATATACACAACGTTTCAGTCGATGTGTCCTCTGGCCTTCTTCAGGTGTATTTTTGTCGAACTCGGGAGTCTTTGCGGAACTTCAAATCAAACATTTTATTCAATCCACCGGGGTAGACTGTTCCCTAGGTACCACCAAATTTCCCTGTGAAATTTACCCCCCACCCTATATTTAACAATGAAACTTGCATAAAGGTTAAGATTATCTTGAAAGTTTTTTATCCATTCAAAAGAAAAAAACTCCTGATGATTTTTTTAAATTCAGCTTACGAAAATAATGAAAATTATGAACGAAAACAAAAACCAAAAGTGTTACTATTTGTCTTTGCTGTACTGAACAGTGGTAAATGTCCCTTAAAACGAAATTGACGTTCTATAATTTGAATGTTATTTACATGATTCTATATCGGTACAAAACCTGGCAAGGATAAATATTTCGACGTGTGGACGTTATATGTCTACGTAACGTATTCTATTGCCAATGACTTTTACTTCTCATGGATATTCGTTGTGTTTTTTAATGTATCCTGAGTAAGAAATGTTATTGTTTTGTTTGTTTTGTTTTGTTTTACGGCAAATCAACCTCAGTGGGTCATTTAATGCCGATAAAGTTTTGAAATAAATCAATTCTTAATGGATATACAATTTTTTATGAATACATTTTTCTATTTAACCCATAGATGGGACCCTAACAGGTACTACCACTCCGTGGACCAGGGAGCAATGGTGATGAAGGGGTGCTCCACATTCCCCAAACCTCCAGAACTGGAACCTCACCATCAGATAGAGTTTAACGTCATTCCCAGGATATGTAGACCCGCAGCCACCGCCTTCTAGCACCCACATGATAAAAAGGGGTTGGGCTTACGATAAAGGCAATAGGGTTGGGAAAATCATATAGGTGCTAGGGCTTGACGTGACCAGCCGATTGATCGGAGGGGGTCTCTCCGACCGCCCGTCTAGCCCAAGATAAAGAAATGTTAGGATCTCATTAGAAAAGCAACTAACCTAATAAATGACGTTGCATATGATTTATCCATTGGAAGGGATAAATCACGTGGTTGCAATTTGTTTTCAGTTGACTTTACAGCTATTCGGTTATCTTATGTACCTCAGATGAAGTCTCGTTTAAGTGATTAAATTTAGATCAACTTCTCGTTAATCCTTTCTTCCTCCTTCATCTTATGGCAGACATCGCTTGGATACCAGAAATTTGCTATTTTCGCTAGGATTATTGGCACTGTTAGTGGCGGAACATTCTCTCCGGAATTATAAGATTTCTTTTTTACTCATTTCCTCTTTTTATGGAAACCATTACGTTTTCCGTTCTTGTGATCTTTTGGAGTTATCAGATGTCGATAAAAGAGAATTTGGTTGGCTATTTGACTTCCTGATTTTATTTTGCTAATAGAATTTCGTATAAACGGTATGCGTTACTAATGGAAAATATTGAAATTTTTAAATAGACCTCAAGAGTATTATTAATTTCCTTACATCAACACTGTGGCCAGTTGTAAAGAACTCAAAGTAAATAAGTAAGTCCCGAGCTATAGAATCCTTTGGTAAGTGAATAAGTCCTGTGATATAGAATCCTTCGGTAAGTGAATAAGTTCTGTGATACAATACTACATTCCGTCGTCCAAGAAGATCCAAGTAGTAATGCTAGTATGACCAGAAAAGGCCAGTATAAATGATAATATCAGCAGCAGAGCACTGCCAGTGGTTGGCTAATAGGTTGGTCACATGACTATCGGCGAGTCTATAAGTAAGAATAGGCATTTACCACACGCCTTATATCCATCAAATTCTCAACAAACACTAACCTTTGTAAGACAATATATCGTCTTAGGTTTTTAGTCATATTTACTAACCATATTTAAGTCTATCCAAAGGTAGTGGAAACTGCAGACACTGAAATTCTGTTGTAGGGTGGTGCCAGTGATTTAAAAAAATTATAAAATCAGCACACCTAGAAGATGTTACACTTAGGTACCTTATTTAGCAGTAAATCAACTAATCTTACTACATTTGTGGTGTCTCTATCTATATGACTGTCTGTGCTGGGATACAATTTAAAACAAAGCCATGTAAACCGCTATTGTTGTAATATAAATACAATTACATGTTATTAGTATGTAGGTAAGGCCAACAGTATTCATAATGTAAAACAATTTTATTATAATTGGGACTTGAGTAGTGATATAGTTTCGGTTACAGACAGACAAACACACAATCTCCATTATAAGAATAAGTCGTCGGGGTGGCCTTAAGTCGGTATCAGCCATAACAGCGAGGGAGTATATCCCCTTTTCACTAGCGCTAGACCAAGGGGATTGTTTTTTGCATCTTAGGTGGAGTGCCACACCTACCATCAGCTACTTTACCGCACAGATCCCTGTGCTACTCATTCGTGGGCGAGAACCGGTATCGAACCAAGAACCTTGCAATTCCTAGGCGAGTGCTCTATCTATATTATATATATATATATATATATATATATATATATATATATATATATATTGATGATATAGTCTGTTAAGTAAATAGTGCTCAATATATATATGTATATATGAGAGTGAGTAAATAAACAAATGTGTTTATTTGATATGGCTTTTAGCCGACAATTTTTGGAGGATATGTGCTTAATTGAAGTCATACCTAATTTTGAAAATTAATTAGTTAATAATTAATGAATTTAGGCGGGCATATATGTTCAAATGTAAGGCTAAACAAAAAATATATATATGTATAATAGTGCTCAATATATATATACATATATATATATATATATATATATATATACATATGTATAGTAATGTTTAGGAATATATCAATAATAACATTACGTATTTGGATTTTTAGGAACATTTTCCATCATGAGGTGGAACGCCACATCTACCATCAGCTCCTTACTTTACCGAAAAGATCCCTGTGCTACTCGTTCGGTGAGTTGGCGAGGGCCATTATATATATATATATATATATATATATATATATATATATATATATATGTAATGTGTGTGTGTGTGTGTTAAGTAAATAGTGCTCAATATATATATATATATATATATATATATATATAGTATATATATATATATATATATATATATATATATAGTAATTTTTAGCAATATATCAATAATAACATTACGTATTTCGATTCGATTTTTTAGGAACATTTTCCGTCACTTATTCGGCATAAAATATGTCTAATATCGACCGCATCTAAAACTGGTTTATAATTTCCTGAGAGTTATCAATTGAAAGATCGTAAAATATCAGTCAAAACCTTTTTAAAATCATACACAGCATTTTTTTTTTTGTATCGTTCATGTTCATTGTATTATTCAGTTTCACTTCTAAAAAGAAAAAAAGATGAAGAATAAAAGAAAGAATTCTTTGTCGTTTTCTGTATATATATATATCGATCTGTCCTTCAATTCAGGTCTGTAAAGTTGGAGACATTATCAGCGAATTGGAATCAGAAGCAAACCCTTGCTAACTGGCATCCGAGTAAAAATGTACTTATGTTTCCTAATACATCTAGAGTATATATATATATATATATATATATATATATATATATATATATATATATATATATATATATATATATATATATATATATATATATATATGTATATATATATATATATATATATATATTAGAGAGAGAGAGAGAGAGAGAGAGAAAGAGAGAGAGAGAGTGGGGGGGTTGTCACTGTTTCAGCTTTTACTGGAACGGTGTGTCAAACGCAATATTATTGGGAGAGTGCTCAATATAGAATAGAGCTGTTATATAATATAATAAAATGAATATATAAAGGTTTTACATTGTTTCAAATTTGAAACAAGTTCACCTGATGATTGTTGACGCATGAAACCAAAATGGTTGTGACTGTTCCTTTGTCACAAAATAAATAGATATGTAAAACCTTTATATATTTATTTTATCATATTATACTTATATATATATATATATATATATATATATATATATATATATATAGGGTGTCCCAAAATGATGTATACACTCTATTTAATCTATTCAATCTATCAATCTTATTTACAAGTCAAAATACATAAATTGAAAAAGTTATAACGATTGAAAGAGTATATACATTATTTTGGACACCCTATATATATATATATATATATATATATATATATATATATATATATATATATGGGGGGAGTAGAATATGGAAATATATCAGACTGTATGTAGAAATTAGAGAGGGATAGAGAGTCAAGGGAATTCGTGTTGTCGGCACGCCTTGATGATGATGATGATGATGATGATGATGATGATGATGATACGAGAATAAAAACGTATCTTTTTTATAAGCGTCTATTATAGTTATATGTTCAGATTGATGTTTAGTTCCATGTTTAGAGTGATGTTTAGTTCTATGCTCTGATTGGTGTTTAGTTCTAACGTTTTTGATGTCGTTGTACACAGGGTCGTATACGCTTTCGTGTCTATTCCCACCCATGTTCATATGCGCTAGTTTGGTTGTCAGCCTTTTCCCGTTTTTACATTATGATGAATGCCCGCGGCATTCCGTGCGCGTCCGTCTGTAATTGAAGTCACAATATTGGTATTGTCACCCTATTTGGTGGTACATAACTTTGTGTAGATAGAATTTCCAGTAGCAACGTAGCTAACATAAAAAAAAATCTCCAGCGGCCCAATTCGTTTCAAAGACAAATCACGTGACATTCTCAGGCAGCAAGATAGATGCACTACTGGTATTGGTCAGATTAAAAAAATGTGTGAGGGAAGAAAATTGTTTAACATAATTAACTAATAACGCATACATTCTACATTCTTGGTAGCTCAGGTTCCTGAGTATTCACCAATGATAACCAGGATTGAGGTTTAAGCATGGTTAGAATGTTGATTTTCAAGGCTGGTTTTCATGCCTCGCCTGAGGAAGAGGATGAAGAAATATTTTGTGTGCTCCTTTCCTGCTTCCGGAAAAAGAAAAGAGTATTTATTGGCGAACAGTTTAAATAAAAAGTTCCATGAAATAAAATGCATCATTATAAATTATCATAGAACCAAAATATACGTAAGATTTGCCTACTTTGATAATGGTCATCTAATCTCGCTTACTAACCATTACACAACGTGATGTATTTTAATATATATATATAAAGTAAGTCGTCGTCGTCGTCGGTGCAGCCAAAAGTCGGTATTAGCCAGTCAGCGAGGGAGTCTATCCCTTTTCAAATATATATATATGTGTGTGTGTGTGTGTGTGTGTGTGTGTGTGTGTCAATAATAACAATAATAATAATAATAATGATAATATGGTTTGCTATATTCATGAATTAGGAGTGGTCAAAATCAAATAGATATATATATTTTACCAACCCCTCCGCACAAGCAGGATATATAATTTTATATGATACACAATATAATTAATTCACTCAGCTTTAGTATACTAATATATATATATATATATATATATATATATATATATATATATATATATATATATATATATATATATATATACTGATTCACTGACAAGTCTTACAATGTACTATGAATTCAACGGTAATTAAGAAAATAGATTTTTTAATCTTAAAATCTACTATGAATTCAACGGTAATTAGGACAATATATTTTTTTAATGCATACGTTGTTCCAAACAATACGGTTTATCTATTTTCCAATCAACCAATAAATAGAGAAGCTAAAATGGTTTTTCAATTTTAGAATCAACAAATATAGATACATAATTAAATCTCCTAATTATAATAAGCTTCTCAAGAACAACAAAGAAAGTGTGTGTGTGTGTGTGTGAGAGAGAGAGAGAGAGAGAGAGAGAGAAAGAGATCCAATGAAAAGTGCTGAATTTTCCATCAGCAGCATACTATGCCCCCCCCCATCCCGCTATAAACATCTGAATTAATAATTAGAATTATTATGTATTAATTACTTAAAGGAACAGATTCGAGGAATTCAAGAAATGACATGCGACAATGTCAATAATTATAATTATTTTCGATACGTAGGCAATATTTTCCTTCTATACCCACGAGAACTTGGTTAAATAAAAATTACTGACTGATTAAATAAAACTGAAGCCTCCCTGAATTTTACGTATGAGCTTGAAATCAGTAATATATATATATATATATATATATATATATATATATATATATATATAGTCTACGCTAATTTTTTTGTGCCTGGGTGGTAGGTTTGTATAAATGTCAGTTTGCTCCAAACTCTTTTCGTCGGATCTTAGCCCTGAAGAGCACTGAGCGAAAATTTTAGTAGGTTTATCTGACTCATTAGGTTTATCTTCATTATTGGCTCTACTTAGGTATTGAGCACTTTTTATTTATTAGCTTTAGTTTCCTGGCGGTTTTGTATGAATATATATATATATATATATATATATATATATATATATATATATATAAATTGTTTTTTTTTTCTTTTGGCCAAATATTATACCAATAGATTATTTTGGTTGGTACGATTATCTTGGTCTTTTCTTTTTTCCAAAAATTTTTTTCTCCCCAGGTGATGTTTGGTAGTATATTTTTACAATCAAACTATTTGCTGTTTTTTTTTCTCACCGCGAGGATTTACAATAAGTTTGGTATATTGAATTATATATATATAGAGAGAGAGAGAGACAGACAGACAGAGACAGAGACAGAGACAGAGAGAGGGCGAGAGAGAGAGGGGGGGCGGAGTTAGCTCAGTTGGTAGAGCATTCGTCTAGGAACCACAAGGTTCCTGGTTAAAACATACTTTTGCTGTCCGAAGCAAAATAATTTTTTGCTAACTCGCTATAAAAAATAATTCAATGTATAAAGACTCATACAAATTATATATTGATAAAGATTAATTTCTCTTCTTTCCAACCATATGGATATTTTTAAGATTGGACTATAAATAGGCGATAAATTCCGAGCTGAACGACTTAAGACTGGAAAATTTGTTCAGTAAAATTGAATTTCATGCTGGTAATCGCTGTAATAAAAAGTCAGGCAAGGGAAAATATTTCATCATCAGCAGGAGTTGGTATACGTACAGTTTCGCAAATTGGGTGATTTTGGCTTGATTAATTAATTATATCCCTTAATCAGTAAAAATCAATAAGCAAATTTGGTGTGTTTCTTAGTTAGAAGAATATTAATATGTATGTAAGATTTCGAACCAGAGTGACCTCCCGTTTTCAACTTATACGTCGACACGTACATACCAAAAACTTACTTTTATATATTTAGATATTAGCTTTATAATCCGTCATCACATCTTTCAATTAGTATTTTCGTATATCCTTTTTTTTTTTTTGAACGTGTATATTTTTTTTCTTCCCCATTTATCTTCATTTTTCTTGTTGTTTTTATTACTTCCTTGTCTTTTTTAATAATAGAATATAAAAATAACTATTTAGAGGGATGTGACCCCTGAAAAAATAGATGAAATAAATGAATGATACTTAAACAAAAAATAACTCTAAAGTAAAACAAAAAAAAGGGGTCAATCAAGGAAACATGATTTATTTCATACTCTTCAAATGCATTTTGGTAGCTCGGCATATTCCCAATGATTGCCATTCCCAGATGGATGTATTCACTAAATAAGGTGAGTTTTATGGATTGAATCAATAAAATAATATCAATAAATGGCCTGTCTTTCGTATAATAGAAAAAGAATTAATTCAATACTTTCATTTGAGATATGACCCCTAATCCGATATCGTTACTATAAAAAGACATACAAAACATTAAAAAATATAAGGTTTGCCCTATTTGCTGTAGGAACATAATAGCTGCATCAATTTCGAATGAATTCTATTTTTCTTGATAAATTTCCTCTCTTCGCCTCGTGTCCTCTAACGATTAATGGGGCTAGGCTAATAGATCATTGTTAGCGAGATCGATTCTCACTCGGTGTTCCAAATACGTTTTGACCGTTTTATTTTTTCCTGATGAATTTCCCTGTTCATCTCATGTAGTATATAATGTTTAACGAGTCAGGATAAGGGGCTATTGTTAGAGAGATCGATTATCACTAGGTATCCTATGCTTCTAGCCTTGTGTGAAACTAAGATACATTTAGAAAATAGGAACAGTTGAAGTTGCGTGCAGAATTGCTTACGCAGTTATCAACACACACACACACACACACACACACACACACACATATATATATATATATATATATATATATATACATACAGACACATACACATACACACACACACACGCACGCACACGCACACACATATATATATGCATATATATGTATATATGTATATATACCAGAGAGTGTTGAAAGTTTCCCGGTCTAATCAAATAGCAAATTACCATATTAATAATAAATAAGCTAACTCACCGTATTTATACGTTGTGAGAAAGGGAAAAAATTCAAGTGTAATATAAAGGGGCCGGGTTAGCTCAGTCGGTAGGGCGTTCGGCTAGAAACCACAAGGTTCCTAGTTCGATACCGGTCCCCGCCAACTCAGCGTATGAGTAGCACAGGAATCTGTTCGGTAAAGTAAGGAGCTGATAGTAGGTGTGGTGCTCCACCTCAGATGCTAAAAAAACAATCTCCTTGGTCTAGCGCTATTGAAAAGGGGATAGACTCCCTCGCTGACTGGCTGATGCCGACTTTAGGCCGCCCCGACGACTTTACTTACTATATATATATATTATATATATATATATAGTGTTGTGATGTTAGTTCAACAGTAAAAAATGAAGTCAAGTCGAGGTAGGGTAAAATGAGACAAGTGTATTTACAATAAGGTACAAGAACGGCTAGCTTGCCGCTAAACGGTAACAGTACAACCTTTTCACTCGGTGTCTCACTATTTATAGTGAGAACCGATGTATATTCTCCACTGTAGGAACGGCCGGTACAGCATATATATATATAGAGAGATAGATAGATAGATAGATAGATAGATAGATATTCTAATATTACCATTGTAATAAAAAATACTGGCATAAAAATGTCTTATATTTTGGGGAAAGAAAAACTATATAATGTGCATAGTTAAAAGAAATATATCTTTGGTAAATACTGGATGAATTGCTTAATAGTTTTCAATCTGTATATAGATATTGTATAAAAAGTGTATATATTCTGTTGATCTGAGTAAATGATAAAAAGAGGATATATCCATGGAGGCACAACAAACAAATATTCCAAGCAGCACCGAAATCTTCTCGGCCTAATTAAGAAAGAACATACCTTTTTACTCATTTTTAGAGAAAGAAAGAAAACATGACAAACAATGTCTATATAATGCGCACAATTTAAAACTCTAAGATAACGAGAGATTGTTCCAAGATGTAACCGTATAAGTGCTAACTGTATGGCTACACTACTTGGACTTTAACGAAACGATTGAAAATAAATTTTGATGGGAATTACAGAAAAATGTTGCGTGCTGTCACGGACAAATACTTGGAAGCAGCACTCCAGAAAACAGCTATACGCCGCTTACTTTCTATCGCACAAAACCCTCAGATTGAGATGAACAAGACACGCTGAATATTGCTGAACAAGTAAGAAGAAAGTCATGAGTGATGTTCTCCAATAAACAGAAGAAGAAGAAGAAGAAGAAGAAGAAGAAGAAGAAGAAATATATTAAAAATCTCAAATTACATTGATTTTTCTACATTTATAATTTATGGTTAGGTTTAAGGTTAAAGCTAGGGGTAGGATTAGAGCTAGGATTAGGTTTAAATTCAATTATAACATTAGAAGAAGAAGAAGAAGAAGAAGAAGAAGAAGAAATATATTAAAAATCTCAAATTACATAAATTTTTCTATATTTATAATTAACGGTTAGGGTTAGGGTTAGGGTTAGAGCTATATTGACATATTTTTATCTAACGCCGATTATAGAGTCAACCCTACACACGCCTTGGCTTGGCATTCGTTTCTGATGGAGCTCCCGATTGATGTGACCGCCAAGTGTGAAGTTCGCGCAGTTATTCGGTTTTCAGAACATAAACTCAATTAAACCGATTGAAATTCTTCGCCAACTAACGGAAGGGAATGGCGAGTCGTGCATGAATGTCAAAAACGTCCGTAAGTTATGTAGGAAGTTTAAAACGACAACGACATGGCATCAAGCTGGTATGACATGGACATAAAAAAAACTAACACATCGCCTAGAAAAATGCATCGACCGAAATGTTGATTACGTTGAACAATAGATTCATGTTCAAACTTTAAAATGATGTAAACATCGTTGGCGATAATCGATAAACGTTTCTGTGATTTCTAAATATTTTGAAGTCCTGATTTTTTAAACTACTTTCGTAGTTTTTTTGGTTTGTCAGTCTTAGAAAATTATTAGACAAGATTTTAACTAAAAAAAAAACATTCCTGATGAAAAAAATAAATAGATATAAAACAATTTTTAATTTTGTCAAAATCGATGGAAATCAATTTGATGATATCTGGATCGAACTTGTAGACGGAGAACTTTTTAATCATCAGGACAACAATACAAGTTTTACCCAAGTGGGTCGTCCGGTCTCGGAAAATTCAAGTACATGAGTACGTATTTTATCATATATCATCAAAATGACATCCATCGATGTACCCTTACTTAAATGGAGCCAACGATATTGACCTCCTGTCATCTGTGGTTTCGCTCATCTTTCTTAAAATAGAGAGTTCGCTCTGGGAATATATATATATATATATATATATATATATATATATATATATATATATATATATATATATATAGTGTGTGTGTGTGTGTGTGTGTGTCTGTGTTGTGTTTGTGTAGGTGGGTGGTTATAATCAACGTTAGATAAAAATGTGATATTTTGTTTGCTGATTTTTTTTTGTTTTTTTTTTGTTAGTGTAAGTGTGAGTGTGTAGGTTACATTGTTGTCTATCAAAATTGAACAAATATACATGTAAAAATTATTCTTAGTTTTGAGTACAGCTGTATACACCTGATATATGAATATAAATATTATAAAACGACTGTGTCACAATCTGTTCGTGCGGTGGTGTTATATATATATATATATATATATATATATATATATATATATATAGTGTGTGTGTGTATATATGTTATATTGTTGTGACCGGGGTTTGCAATCTTATAACCACCGATTATTGATTTGCCTATGTGTTTAGATATGTTGAAGAAGCCAGGCCTATAGTTAACATTGTCAATGTTGCTTATAGCACTAGCTTCAAAAATCTGTCTAAGTCTCTTGTCATGAATGTAGGCCAACATATAAGCATTTTCGAAATCGAAACTATGTTTGTCATTTAATTCTTTATTCTTTATTCTTATGATTCTCTGCTGTCTCTTAGTGTCTGTGTTTGGTTCTTTCTCTCTTACAATCACTTTATATGTATGTATGTATGTTAGTATGTTTCTATCTATCTATCTAACACACACACACACACACATATATATATATATATATATATATATATATATATATATATATATATATATGTATCTCAACTGCTCACATGTGTATACATATCTATCTATCACTTTTCAAATCTATATATTATCCCCTCTCCTCTCTCTCTCTCTCTATATATATATATATATATATATATATATATATATATATATATATATATATGTGTGTGTGTGTGTGTGTGTGTGTGTGTGTGTGTGTGTGTGTGTATGACTCTGTATGTTTATGTGTGTCTCTGTGTGTGCGTGTTCATATGTACACTCCACCCCTATATATATATATATATATATATATATATGTATATATAAATATATGAGATTTCATATGTAAGATTGATAAGTACATGTTAGCCTACAGAAAAATGTAAATGAATATCCCACGCTGGAATTTCATAATTCCAGTGTTATTTCGATACATATTTATCATCATAATGCACAAAGACTTTGCACTCCTTATTTAACATTACACTAAACCATCATTATTCTTAGTTGTTTATGAGTCCAGCTGCATATATATGATATATATTTTTTTTATGTAAGACCTCTCTCACAGTCTTTTTCTTCTAGTTTTTTGTATTTCTCTCTTCTCCTCTCTCTCTCTCTCTCTCTCTCTCTCTCTCTCTCTCTCTCTCTCTATATATATATATATATATATATATATATATGTGTGTGTGTGTGTGTGTGTGTGTGAGGGAAAAGTGTAGTGAATAATAATTATAATGAAAAATTGAAAAACACAAGTTTATAAACAAGTGATGTTTATTTCGCCTACGCTGCTGTGTTTCGATCAGTTTCAATAAATATTCATCAGGTCTTTTGTTAGTTTGAGGGAAAAAATAAAATTATCACAGAAAATAAGAATCTTCGAGACCCTTTATGTTTTGTGCTCGGTTTTCAAATAGACCGACCGACCGACCACAAAACAAAAGGTTCTCGAAGATTTTTTATTTTCTGTGATACTTTTATTTTTTCCCTAAAAACAAAAGCCCTGATGAAGATCAATTGAAACAAATCGAAACACTGCAACATAGGCGAAATAAACATCACTTGTTTATAAACTTGTGTTTTTTCAATTTTTTCATAATATTATATATATATATATATATATGGTGTGTGTGTGAAGTATTAAATGTATAATGTGAATTAAAGGCTAATGATTTTAATGTAGAAATGAATTACAAATATTTTTGTTATAGATATACGCTGCAAACAGGAACAAACAACTAATAAAACAGAAACACTCGCTATTAGTCAAGCAGTTGTTGTTGTTGTTGTTGCTGCTGCTGCTGCTGCTGCTGTTGTCCCTCCGTCTACGAAAGACGATGGAGTAGTGTCTGATTTTTTTAAACTACGTAGCCTGGGCAAGTTCATATGGGGATGAACTGTTGCCCATTCAGCAAATTTTCCTGCTGCTGAGATCCAAAGGAAAGGCAAGGAACCAATGCAGTGTCTCAGGAGTTGCTGGGTAGCACTGGATTTCAGCATCACACCACCTACTCCGGGTCCTGATTTGTTTTCGGAGTTTACTCCCTTGGCCTTTCCTTGGGATGGGCTAAAGCCGCTAGGTAGCGGAGGTTTTGTGTCGGACTTTTCCTTGACTTAGGTGGTTTGCCGACCAAGATTAAGGAGTCCCTTTTAACCCATTTAGGGATTTATGTGAGTAGTAAGTACTCCAATCCTACAACTGTTTGTATTCCAAGTTGGCTGATGCCTGTAACGGAATTCCGTTGCAGGGTCAAGAATTTACTTAGCATTATTGACATTTCAAGAGTCTTATATGTATGATCTTAACGATCCAAGAAGGACTAAAGTGCGTAAGTCTTGCATACAGAGAGTAACGAAGTCAATGGATCCTATAAGTCTTGGGTTCCTTACAAAATATCTACTTTGGGTTACTGGCTATTAGAGTTCTTCAATGGCTCCTAAATTAAACCGTAACCAATTCTGCAAATGTAAACAAAGTGACGATCGTTTTGACACCAACAAGGACAACTCTTTTCGAACAATGTATAGTAATACTACTTACTGGTAGTTTATATAAAATAACATCTGTCAGGAAGAGAATTAAGAGACGGCGAATAATCATGCATGTACCTAGACAACCTATTAAGGTTTTTAAATGTAAAATATTGTTTTAAAATCCAACACACACATACACACACAAACACATGTGGGCACTGCACGCACACAAATAACACACATATCAAACACATACACACAAAACAAACAATATAAACAGCAATGAAAAAAACCCAGCTGTGTCTGAAGAACACACACACACACACAGATGAAGGTAATAAAAAACAGCTGTACCTGGAGAACACACACACACACACACATACACACACACACACAAGTAAACAAATTACTAAGGTCTACCTAATAAAAAAGGAAAAAAAGCTAGGCCAAACCTCGAATGATACTAAGACCTTGTTGGACAGACAGACAGACACACACACACACACACACACACACACACAGACAGACTTAACATACATACACGCAGAGTATTCCAAGGAAGAATACAGAATGGACAGAACCTAGCAGCAAGTTAACAGCTCCGGACCTTCATAAATCTTCTGACAAAGAAATCTTTATCTCGAAATATTAAGAATAAATCAAAAAATAAACAAACAACATTATAGTTACCTCATTTTTCTTTAAATTTGCATTGTGATAGTCTTGAAAACCAACCACCAAACTAAAATATTGTGATTTAAAAAAGATTTGAATGCATATTACATTTTTTGCCTGACACCCGTAGGTTAAAGCGGTTTATAGATTCATTTATTTTAAATGCCAAATTCAAATTGAGATCCTTTTATCAGTGCGTCTTATGAGCCGTCAAATACGGTACATTTTATTACGAACTCTTTGCGCATAATTCGATCTAACATTCACGTTATCCTCGTAACAAAAGTATTAAATGTATAATGTGAATTAAATGCTCATGATTTTACTATAAAAATGAATTACAAATATTTTTGTTATAGTGTTACGATTTTTGTCGCCATTTTTAGGCTGCAGAGAGCACTTTACTAGGGAAAACCCTTGTATTCCTAAGTGAAGAATCCATGTTAGTTCCTTGGTGTTAGGTAGAATTCTTTGGTTGTTCCTCGGTGTTCCTTAGTGTTGGGTAGAATCCTTTGGTCGTTCCTCGTTGTTCTTAGTGTTGGGTAGAATCCTTTGTTTTTTCCTCGGTGTCCCGTAGTGTTGGGTAGAATCCTTTGGGTGAGCAGAGTCCTTGGTTGCAGATCCGTTCGTCCGTGAATGTGCAAATGAACGGATTTCAAGATCGGTGATTAAATAGTTAACTAACCACGTATTCGAGCGTGTTGATGGGCTGGCTCTAATCAATGCGCCCATACATAGTCTATAAGTTTAAGTGGTGGACTTCAGCCCACCTTATATACCGAAATGATCGAACATATAGATATGAGTTGCAAACTGAAAAAAAAAATACTCGCCAGTAGTCAAGAATTTACGTTAGCATTATTGACATTTTAAGAGTGTAATATGTAGGATCCTAACGAGCCAAGAGAAAGTGATGTGCATAAGTCTGGCGGCATACGCACTCAGTGTTCAGGTCAAGTTTACATTGAAATCTGGTTCTAAGTAGGTACACCTGATGTCCTGTGCATCTGTCTGGAAACTTTAATGTTTGCTTTCTTAGGAAACATTAAGAAAAAACTAAAACAAAAAAAAAAGAGTAAGGGACGCAGCTGAACACTATGAAGTTGTAAAAAAAAAAGTGAATGATAAAGACAGTGTCATTCATTGAATATGACAGGTGTACAATGCTTGGATGCCTTTAATTGAATTCTCCAAGATACATGACTACAGGGGACATTTTTCTGGCCTTTAGAATAAAGAAATAGAAAATGGGTTTCTTTTTTTGTTTTCACGAGAAAAGAAGGACTGTCATGTGTATATGCATAGGTTTCTCTGTCTCTGTAGATGAGTGAGAACAAAAGAAAGAATGACAGAAAGAGTGAAAGAAAGAACAAACGATGGAAATATATATATATATATATATATATATATATATATATATATATGTGTGTGTGTGTGTGTGTGTGTGTGTGTGTCTCTTTCTCTCTCTCTCTCTATATATATATATATATATATATATATATAATTTTCTGATACATATTCCTTTTTATAATATATATATATATATATATATATATATATATATAAAAGTTAAAGTCGTCGGGGCGGCCTAATGTCGGTATCAGCCAGACAGCGAGGGAGTATATCCCCTTTTCAATAGCGCTAGTCAAAGGAGATTATTCTAGCATCTGGGCGCCACCCCTACCATCAGTTCCTCACTTTACCGCACAGATACCTGTGCTACTCATACGCTGAGTTGGCGAGGACCAATATCGAACTAGGAACCTTGAGGTCTTTAGCCAAACGCTCTACCGACTGAGCTAATATAGTTTGCTCAATATCATTGAGAGAGCATGTGTATCTAAGTTAGGGTATCGAATACATGAAGTCAGTGACGCTTGATACCTACCAGTTTATCGTCTATGCAATTTTCCTACGAAGTCTGATACACATTTATCGACCATCTATGGATCATTCGTCCTTACAAGCGGTATTTCACATCTGCCAACACGAGAATGAGAGAGAGAGGGGGAGAGAAAGAGAGAGGGGGAGGGGAGAATCTGTCAGTTACCAAACGCCCTTGACTTTCTTCGCTACCTTAACTTATATATGTATAATTGTAGAAAAATTATCTATTCACCACAGTTTCGATGTTCCAGACACCTCTTCAGGATATATATATATATATATATATATATATATATATCCAAAAGTCCAGAGAAAAAATCTTCCTTACGACACAAGAGTTTTATTTTAAAAAACTGTCGCAGTTTGAGAGCTCAATGTGGGCTCAAATGTTAGAGTCATATAAGTAAAGAAATAAAAGACTTAGAGATTTAGCATTATAGTCTATTCCAGGGAGCTTAGACTAAGCTCCCTGAAATAGACTATAAGTAGCCGCTTCTATTAAAATATAAAGGTTGATATATCGTTAAACAAAGAAACCAATTTCATATATTTTGCTAATTTTCTTGAAATCTTTGGCCAAAAGAAAAAGAAAAGAGAAGAAAAGAAAGAAAAGATTCGAAGATGTTTTTATCTAAAATTGTTGCTCAAACTCTTTTTTTTTTGTACTCCTCCCTAAATTAACAGCACCACCCCTCCCGACAATAAACAATTCAATCTATTCGAAATCCGTCCAACACATGACAGGACACGAGGTCAATTTCAGACAGCTTTGCTTCTGTTTGCTTTCTTTGTTTAATTGCATATCAACCTTTTGTGGGTTATTTAATGCCCAAGACATTCATAATAGGCTATACCATTGTTTATGTGATATAACGTATCTTATCAGGCTGACTCTATCACTAGCTCAGCCGTGGGCGGGAGACTTGGCAGCGTCTGTTGGACTATCTAAAGAATATTAAAACCAATCTTTTTGTTGACTTTTACCTGTGTCTAATAAAGTTCTGTTACAACGACTTTCACGAACCAGTTAGCATCTCCGTTGTTCACGTGATCACTGTTTTGCGCTGAGATCATATATAGCAATGCCGGTTGGACAAACAACAGAAAAAGAATGAAAAGAATGAAATGTTCCACGCTGATAATTCTTGCAAATTGTGATTTATTTCAGAGAAGAAAGAAAACCCCTAAAAATAGCACATAGAATTTATTCTCAATTTGATTTCTTTCGCGTTTTATTACCTTACTAACCTGGTTCTTTTCCGCCATAAAAGCGGGGTGACTTGGGTATGGATCGGCGATTCTACTTGTTTATGTGTTCGAGCTGGTGGCATCAGTCGCGTTCAGAATGCAGAGGCATCGATCAAGTGAAAGCCATTTAAATCATTCCAGTAAAACTATATATATATATATATATATATATATACCTTTAGAAAAATAAATTTATTTAGATTTTGCTGTCTCATCAGTTCTGTTTAAATATATATACAACTCTTTATATGTACGTTTGATTTCTCAATTGTGGTTGAATCCTATCAAAGTAGCATTTGATATCATATCCGCTGATATATATATATATATATATATATATATATATATATATATATTATATATATATTATATATATATATGGGAGTAAATATGGAAATTAAATCCGACAATATAAAGAAAATTTGAAAAAAACAAGTGTTCCGAAATTCATCCCATTTTCAGAACACTTGTTTTTAAATTTTCTTTATATATATATATATATATATATATATATATATATATATATATATATATATAGAGAGAGAGAGAGAGAGAGAGAGAGGGGAGAGAGAGAAGGAACATATGAATAAGAAAACAAACAAGAAGACGTTGAAAGGAAACAAAAAGAACAGAATGTGACGAATCGTACCTCCACAGTTCCTTTACAAGGATTACTTTTTCCTAAGTAACCCACGAAAGTTGATATGCCATTAAACTGAGAAACGAAACGAAACCAAAAACTTTAGGAAAAACTGGGGAGATGATCCCAGCACTTCTCAAAAACGAAAATCCTCATCGAAATAAAGAATACACTTTGTTTTGGAGAAAAAATTCTTGCTGACAAAAATTTTTCTTATGAGACACACTTTAAGATGGGGCTAAAACATAAAACGATTTTGGAATCGTCAACAACTTTTCTCAAATATTATGACTAATGGCGATGTCTCGATGTTACAGACATCAAAATTTAATTATATACTCCTGAAAACAAACACATATTCAGATGATTAGCAAAGGACAATACGACTGATTGAAGACAATATAATGACATCCGATGTGTGTTCTGAAAATACCGAAAATAAGCTACAGTTACAAAGACAGAAATGAACAATAATGAAACGTTTCTTCATAATGTACTTACTGAATACACCCGCCACGGGTAGAATATGACACAAAGTCAATTTCTAAACGGAGTAAAGTTGGTTTAAATTCTGAGTCCACTTCTCCTGAACTGGTTGTGTAATGCGCACGGCGACACGGGTTAAAATTCTAGACGATGCTGGTTGCATTTTACATAGCACTAATACCCTTGGTAAAGAAATCCATTCAACTATTCTCCCTCCAGATCTGAGTAAATATTAGTGCAAACTATGAGAAGGAAAACTCTGAATTCAAACATGCTAAATTCCGCTTAAAATTGACCCTGTCTCCCACCCTGCTTGGAAGGAGGGGTTGGTAGATATATATAAGTAAAGTAAACTCGACGGGGCGGCCTAAAGTCGGTATCAGCCAGTCAGCGAAGGAGTCTATCCCCTTTTCAATAGCGCTAGACCAAGGAGATTATTCTAGCATCTGAGGTGGAGCGCCACACATACCATCAGCTCCTTACTTTACCGCACAGATCCCTGTGCCACTCATACGCTGAGTTGGCGAGGACCGGTATCGAACTAGGAACCTTGTGGTTTCTATCCGAACACTCTACCGATTGAGCTAACCCGGCCCCCGATATATATAAAAGGAGCTTATTCATATTTGTTCTGCAACAAATGTTCATTTGAACTTAATCTCATAGTGAGGATCGAACTCGCAAACAATAGCTTGACTCACAAAAGAGAAATTCAGGACTAATTCCAAATTCAATTTTGAAACAGCATATTTAGACAACGGTATTTGTTGGATGTTGAAATATAATTTACACTGAATTTGAAAAACAAAACTGTTTGTTCCGAAAGCCGTTTTTTTTAAATGTCTGTATTAAAACAGGTGTTATGATCACACGGGAATAATTCAATCATGAGCTGTCAAAATCAAGATTTAGTAATTCCGAAAAGAGAGACTAGAATAAATAAATAAAAATAGTTAAAATCACTGAAATAAAAAAGGAAAAAAGAAAAACAACCAAACAACCCAACAATAAACAGAAAATATCATTAAATGCATGGAAGAAAAAAGACACGAGATAACGAGAAAAAAAAGTAAGAGAAGAGCGGGAAAACATGTGACAAGGAGATAAAAAAAAAGAGGAAAATGAGAAATAAAGAAATAACCTAGTAAAAGCGAGAAATGAGAAAAGATTAGATGAAAAGAGATCAAAGAGAAAAAACAAAATGAGAGAAAGAAGAAAAAAATGAAAAAAAACTTTTTTTAAAAAAAAACGAAGAATAGATGAGAAAAGAAATAATTAGAAAAATGAGAAACAAGAAAAAGTAAGACACGGGGAAAAAGAGAAAAACGAGAAAATGCGAGAAAAAAAGTTAAAGAAAAAACAAAAAAAAATGAGAGAAAAGGAGGAAATGGGAGAAAAGAAAAAAAGAAAAAAAAGGAAAAGAAAACCTGAGACGACAATAAAAAAAGAGAGATGATAAAAAAGAAATGAATTCGAAAAAGCAAGAAATGAGAAAAAAAAAGAGAGAAAGGAGAAAAAGCGAGAAAACCTGAGACAATGAGAGATAGATAGATAGATAGATAGATAGAGAGAGAGAGAGAGAGAGAGAGATGAGTAAAAATAAACAAACAAAATAAAGAGAGAAACGAGAAAAAGCGAGAAAATCTAGGCAATGAGAGATAGATAGATAGATAGATAGATAGATAGAGAAATATATATATAGAGAGAGAGAGATTAGTAAAAAAAATAAACAAACAAGATAAAGAGAGAAACGAGAAAAAGCGAGAAAACCTGAGCAATGAGAGATAGAGATAGATAGATAAATAGATAGAGAGAGAGAGAAAAAGAGAGAGATAGAGAGAGAGAGATGATTAAAGAATAAACAAACAAGATAAAGAGAGAAACGAGAAAAAGCGAGGAAACCTGAGGCAATGAGAGATATAGATAGCTAGATAGCTAGCTAGCCAGCTAGATAGATAGATAGATAGATAGATAAAGAGAGAGGGAGAGAGAGAGGGAGAGATGAGTAAAAAATAAACAAACAAGATAAGGAGAAAGCGAGAAAAAGCAAGAAAACCTGAGGCAATGAAAGATAGATAGAGATAGATAGATAAATAGATAGAGAGAAAGAGAGAGAGAGAAAGAGAGAGAGAGAGATGAGTAAAAATAAACAAACAAGATAAGGAGAGAAACGAGAAAAAGCGAGAAAACCTGAGGCAATGAGAGATAGATAGATAGATAGATAGATAGATAAATAGATAAAGAAAAAAGAGAGAGAGAGAGAAAGAGAGAGAGAGATGAGTAATAAATAAATAAACAAGATAAAGAGAGAAACGAGAAAAAGCGAGAAAATTTGAGACAATGAGAGATAGACAGAGATAGATAGATAAATAGATAGATAGATAGATATATAGATAGATAAAAAAAGAGAGAGAGCGAGAGAGGAAGGGAGAGCGAGAGAGAGAGAGAGAGAGAGAGAGAGAGAGAGAGATGAGTAAAAATAAACAAACAAGATTAAGAGAGAAACCAAAAAAAGTAAGAAAACAAGAAAAAGGAGAGAAAAGAATAGAATAAGAAAATTAAAGAAACGAGAAAAATCGACGAAAAAGGAAAAAAATGAGAAAAAATGAGGGAAGAAAACTAAAGAAAAAAATGAAAAAAGAAAAAAAAGACAACAAACAAAGCAAGAAACGAGAAAAAAGCCAGACAACGAGATAAAGCGAGATAACGAGAAAACGCGTGATTATATCGGCTAGGAGGGAATTAGTGAAATGTATACATATGAAAGAAAACGAAGAATGAGAATTCATTAGTTTGCTTAGCTTTTTCAAGCTCAAAACCACAAGTATTTGACCCTCGGTTAGAATATACCTCACTTCAGAATGATATCTTTTTTTTTCTCTAAATTTCATAGAGGAAGAGTTATTTCACCACAATCTTTCGGGTGCAATATACTACATATGATCATTTTAATTAGGGATCCCACACAAGTTCAAGAACAAAAATTACCCCATCACATGTAGTTCCATCTATGAATCAAATACATCCGTTTGAATTAGATAGACATACGTTAAACCATTTAACAGTAAATATAAGTTAACAATGTATGCAATTCCCTAAACTCCAGTCATAAAATAACCCTAGACATGATGCTAGAATCAATCAATCAGCATTAAATAAACCAACACGTGTTGACATGCCGTAAAACTAATCATATAAAAAGTAAGCATAAGTTTTTGGTTTGGTTTGGTTTGGTTTGTTTTGTTTTACGGCATAACAACCTCAGTGGGTCATTTAATGCCGACAAAGTTTTGAAATAAATCAATTCTTAATGGATAATACAATTTTTTTATAAATACATTTTTCTATTTAGCCCATAGATGGGACCCTAACAGGTACTACCACTCCAGGTCAGAGTGGACCAGGGAGCAATGGTGATGAAGGGGTGCTCCACATTTCCCAAACCTCCAAAACTAGAACCTCAACATCAGATAGAGTTTAACTTCATTCCCAGGACATGTAGATCCACAGCCACCGCCTTCTAGCACCCATATGATAAAAAGGGGTTGGGGCTTGCCATAAGGGCAATAGGGTTGGGAAAATCATATAGGTGCTAGGGCTTGACGTGACTAGCCGACTGATCGGAGGAGGCCTCTCCGACCGCCCGTCCAGCCCAAGATAGGGCCAAAGTGGAGTATTGCATGTGATGAACTGCTCATCCACCTGGGCTCTATCCTTAAGCATCACGGGTCGCCACCCACGGCCAACGGGTGGCCCCATTGGGGGAGTCTTACCCCTCTGCAGAGGTGCCGTCGGTGCATTCTAACGCCCCAGCCGACAGGGCGGGCATAAGTTTTACTGATCGACCGACACCAATATTTTTCTCTGCTATATACTTACATTTGGAGTGACGGTGTCCCATCCTGATTTAATGGTTAGTAAGCTACGCTCGCAGATCCCTTATTACTGAATAATGAATTTGATCCTCTCTGGATGGCTCACACTTGCGAACCTGTGTCACATCCTACCCGTCGTGACCGGGTTGGGCAGTAAAAGGGATTATGTTGTGATGTAATGGTTTGCAAGCTAGTCTCACAAATCCATTACTGAATAGTGAGTTCGATCCTCGCTGGATGCCCCATACCTACAACCTTGTGTCATATCCTACTCGTTACGAACGGGTAGGGTAAATGAGGTAGGCATCCCCCTTGTAGCAATGGTTAGCAAGCTAGTATCCCAGATTCGTTACTAAAGAATAGCAAGTTCGGTCCACGCTGGATCCCCATACCTGCGTATTTGTGTCCCTTCACGTCGCGACCGGGTTCGGTAGAAAAAGGTTTTGTTTTCGTGGTGTAATGATTAGCAACCTAGTCTCGCAAATCCATCACTACTGAATAGCTAGTTAGACTTGTGACCTGTGACTTATTGTTACATAATCGTTAGTACCCTAACACTTATTTACTGTAGTGTAGAAACCAAAATGGCTGTTATAAGTTGCAGCCGGCGGCCTTGAAGGATTGAGTGACACGGCTTGACCTCATCCTGATCCTTCCAGTGGATACCGTGAGAATCGGTGGAGAAGACCCTCTTCCGGTTTAGATTAGAAAGAGAGTTTTAGTTCAGTATCGGCCAAACCATGAAAGTGGTAAGTCGTGTTAAGCACACGGCCGATTCAATCTGCGCAGGTAGTTTGATGGGTATTTCGGAATAAAATATATCTAAAGCAAATCGAAGTCTTGGGTTATTATCTAAAAACTACCAATGACACAGGGCTTCTGATAAAGAGAAATCCCCAATGGAAAACCAGACACGAAGTCCCCAAGACGAAGTCCAGACGCTAGAAGAAGAACGTAAGATACCAAAGATGAGCAGAAGAATAATAGAAGTAGAGCGAGTATACAACATTATGACCTTGTGTCACATCCTACTCATGGAGAAGGTTGGGTAAATATCTACTTGTGGGAAGGCGTAGATTCCAGCCTTTTTTGAGTTCCTTAGAGCGAAGTGAACGTACACTGCTAAGAGTGGTATTTGAACTCGTTTAGCCGATTTATTCTCCATTCTTTAATTCTTTAGCGTTTACCATTAGAACACCCGCACCTCCTGTTTGCATTTATTCATTTGTTATAATTAGCAATGGAATTTAATTTGGAACTCTCATTTGAGATAATTGTCGATATTAAAACAATTTTAGTAGTGAATTCTAAATAGCTTCGCCTGTAAGAGTTTGTAAACAGGTACACATTAACTGCAATGGAAGTGAACAATGTTATTTCTGTAGCATCTAATTCGAACTACGTTGCAACTAAATGAGCTACATTATAAGCTCCAGTTACTTGACGATTTTAAGGAGGCGTGTGTTGCGTAATGGTTATCGATCTAAGATATAGAGCCGAGTCAAGAAGGTATGTTGGCTGGGAAGCCATTTAGTAACACAACAGCACACACTAATTTCTCTGAATTTTTTATATGAGGCTTCATAATTAGTATTATTAAGATTAATCGGACTATTGTCCCGTCTTTATTGTTATATGTACAACGTTTCGGCTGATGTGCCCTCCGGCCTTCTTCAGGTATTTCTTGTCGGACTCGGGAGCCTTAAATTTCCTGAGTTTGAGTAGGCTCCCGAGTCCGGCAAGAAATATCTGAAGAAAGCCGGAGGGCACATCGGCCGAAACGTTGAACAGATAACAATAAAGATGAGGACAATAGGCCGAATAATCTTAATAATACTAGTAAACACGAAGATCCTAGAAATAAAACGTCACACAATGGAAACACTCGTGGTGTAATCGTTGCTGTCGTACGGCGACACGATTTAAAATCCTGGACCAGGCTGTTTGCATTTCCTATTGTGATAATACACTTGGAAAAGGTAGGAATCCAAATTTTCTTACTCCAGCAATGAGTAAATAGTTGAGCAAACTGGTCTCTTTAATGTTGGTAAGAGAACCGGTCTAGGAGAAGGATGATTCTGAATTCACATCTGTTAAGGTTCACTTGAAAATTGATCTTGTGTCACATCCTTCTCGTGGGGAAGGCCTGGTAAATACATACAACAGCAAATGAATGGCGATTTAAGTGTGACTTAATCATAACCAACACCAGTACTACCATTATCACCATCAACAACATCAGCAACAGACAAAGATCTAACGAATATAATAGCAACAATGCATATTTAATTTTATTTCTTTGTTAAATGGCATATCAACCTTCGTGGGTTATTTGTAGATAATCAGTAGTCGTACTATTTACCCCATAGCTGAAAGTTGAGTGGTTCATACCTTTCCCAAGGGTATTATTAGTCCGATATCTTCCGTCCGTTATCATCCTGCAGTGGTTAAAAATGATACCGTCCAAATTGTCCAGGATGCTATGTAAAAATGTGAATATAGATTATCTGGTGTCGTTTAATCGCATATTTCTTATTTGTCCCATTTTATTTCACCAAATTTTACAAATGAAACCCGGGTCAACATGTATCTATCAGTCGTGTGAGTCACAGTCAAAGAGGAGAATAAGAGCGACTATTTTAATTGAAAATTTAAATCCTTACTTTGTCCACCCTCTCCTTCCTCCTCCCTCATATGTTCCCTCTGCCGCCTCCCCTCTCTCTCTCTCTCTCTCTCTCTCTCTCTCTCTCTCTCTCTCTCTCTCTCTTCATCTTCCTATTCTCTTTGATTATCTCATCAGTATCCCCCATAAATAAGTATTATCTATTGATAATTTTCGTCTAAAGAAATTTACTTACTAATCGTGACTCTATAGGCTTTTTTTCACCTTTACTTAATTGAAGTCTGCCTAATTTTGAAAATTAATTAATTAATAATTAAAGAATTAGGCGGGCATACCTATTCAAATGTAAGGATAAACAAATCGAGAAAAATCAATTTCTGTATGTACATTGATTTTTTTTATTTGTTTAGTCTTACATTTGAATAGGTATGCCCGCCTAATTCTTTAATTATTAATTGTTTAATTTTTCAAAATTAGGTACGACTTCAATTACGCACATATTCTCCCAAACATTGTCGGCTAAAAAAAAGCCATATCAAACACATTTGTTTGTTTGTTTACTTCTCATATATATATATTTTATTATATATATATATATATATATATATATATATATATATTGTAATTTCTTAAGATTGATATTGTTCTTTTTTAAGTTCAATGAACTTGAGGTGCAATGAAAAAGTGTCGAGACTAAATTTTTAATTATTTTCATTTTAAAATTCAAAATTTAGATTTCCCTTATTTTCCCGTGTGACAGTAATATACAAATTCTATTCAAAAGTTATATATTTTTCTCACTTCCAACCTTTCAAGAGATATGAAAACTGTTATCCTGATTCTTTTCAAGTTGGCACTGTCTCGGGTAGACCCTGTCTAGACGTCTTGACATTATCCCTTTATTATATAAACTGCACAGCTGGGAATAATCTTTAACATAATTGAATAAATTTAAACTTTATACATTTATTTATTTATTTATTTTTTTTTTTTACAGTATGACGCATTTTTTTTCACGGCAGAAAATACTGAAAAATGGATCTGCTTAGATTTGGGTAAAAACTGGATGATGATGATGATGATGATGATGCTTATCATCATCATCATCATCATCATCATGTTACGTTGACAGCATGGGTGTCTATGACTCTCTCGCTACCCGTCCTTATTGCTCCTAACAAGTCCTCCTCACGACATCCATTATCCATACAGAGCTGATCAATGTTAGTCTATGCTAACCATGACCATGTGAAGTTTTCCACGAAAGAACGTCACTTATGAGTTAGTTCTTACTTTTCCAGCGGTGCCAAGCGTGCTTTGTTCGTCTTACTTGTGTGATGGGAAATAAATGGCCGTGCATCTGCTTCCTTCTGGCGCGCTGTTTCCAGGATTTTGTTCATGACAGTAGGCAACATCTTTGTGTAGTTTCTGTCAAGCTTTTTCTTCAGTCATTTTGTTAGAGTCTAGCTGGAGCAACTATACATTAGTACTGACACGGCTAAAGCTAGGAACAATTCTGGTTTCCTTTATTCGACCGATCAGAGTTCTATAATATCGATTACCTGTTGTTAATAGTTCATGTTTTACCTATATTGACAGCCAAGTGGACTAATTATGCATTTAACCCACCCATTTGCAAGAGCAGGATGCGACACAAGGGCAAGTTAAGCGGAGTTTAATAGGTTTGAATTCGGATTTTCCTTTACCTGCATTGGTTGACATACCAAGGTTAAAGAGCCCATTCTTCCCCACTATTTACCCATTGCTGGAAGGAGAATAGTTAAATCCCACTGTTGCATAATCTATGCGGTTGCATAAGATTATTGTCAATCCCCTGTATTTCTGAAGGGATGACCCCCTTTCATATCACGGGCGGGACTTTCCATGGAATATTACAGAAAACCCACGAAGTACTTGAAGTCATGTGGGACCTGGTTGGGTCTTTAGTTTCAGCTTGGACGTCAGGCAGAGAAGATGTATCTGCCTTAGCTGGAGCTCACTGCACACGCACGTTGTGTTAGTTAGATAAATATGTTTAGTTAAGTAAATAAAGGTTTAAATAAATAATATGGTTTTGTGGTTGATGAATGTCTTGGCAACAAGACTGACCTAGAAGAAGAAATGAATCAAGGTCGACCAACCAGCAAGAACAGAGACGTTAGAAGAGACGCTAGAAGAAGAACGTAAGATACCAAAGATGAGCAGAAGAATAATAGAAGTAAGAAAGGAAAGAGAGTATACAACAATATATTTTCCAAGGCTAATAGCGTTATGTGAAATGCAAACAGCCCCGTCCATGATTTAAATGGTAGTCGCCTGTTAAGTTTCCATCTATGGTTTTAAATAGATAAAAATGAGCTTTAATGTGTTCGATTAAATGAAAAATTGAACACCAAACGAGAATGAATAAAACACAAATCTCTTCGGCATAAAATAACCCAAGGATTGACATGCCGTTAAATCCCAACCAACCAACCAACCAACCAGCATCGTCTAAGATTTGGACTCGGTCAGTTGCGTCCATTTTTTACAACCATAACCATTACAATACGAGTACCCTCTCCAAAGGGAATTTATAGAAGAAACACTTTATTTATTATTCATTTCTGTCTTCTTACAGGAAATCGCTCCATTTTATATCTACGAAAGAACATTCTAGAAAAAGAGGATTGAAATGACTCTTAAAATTTCTAAAATAAAACACCCACCACATACACTATTCAAACAATAAAGAAGAGATACAATCTTGTATTTTTCAATCAATCAGAGCACGATAAGATATATGCGCCAAATTCTGGTCAAGAACATTCGGGTACTTCTGTGATCCACCTGTTTCTTATGAATATCTGACTTTTAGGATTGTTCGATAGACAGTCAGGCTGCTTATTGTTTGCACACAACATGACTCTGTCTCACTCTACGCCTTTCTGTCTGCGGGAACCTTTTTTCTCATGCCGACTACTACTGCTGCTGCTGATTAAATCATGAACTGACTTTTTTTCAACTGTTCAAAAGATTTACTTCCAACGTTGTTGTAAATTTGTTTAAATTGCTTTCCTCATTCTTATTTCATTTTTATTGAATAAAGCCTTTATATGTAGCCTTTTGTCTAATATTATCTTTATCTAGGCGTAAGTCCGCTACTTTTTTTATTAAAAAACTTCAGTCTTGATATATCTTTTTATGTACACCTAGTAAGTGTTTATCTGTTTTCAAGATGAAATTAAGCGAAACCAATACATTATACACACCCATTATACATATCAAATACTATATATTTGCACACATACACACACACACACACACACACATAATAATATATATATATATATATATATATATATATATATATATATATATACTTATTTACATTTATATACATAATACTTTTTTAATTAAAAAACAGCTTCAGTCTTGATATATCTTTTTATGTATACCTAGTAAGTGTTTATGTGTTTTCAAGATGAAATTAAGCGAAACCAATTCCATTCTATGGACAATGAACACTGGTCAACATAGAACCTGGATGCCCGGTTCTTTTTGTCTTAGATTATCAGGAAAAAGGTATGGCTGTCTCATCAACTGAACATTGGCACATATCAATTTCCAAGTGTCAGATGCCAATTAAAATCCTCGCGGGCAATCCGAGTCGGCACACGAAAAACACACAGGAACCAAAATCGCAAATGTTTATTCTTAGCAGATGTTTACTTTGTCCGGAATGTTCTCCCAGACGCTCAACAGTTGCAGTTGCGATGCATGGAATATTCCATCGTCCGGTCATGTAAAAAAAAAAAAAAGATAAAAGAAAGAAAGAAAAGTAACTCAAAAATATTCCGACATAACACGTTCATCGGAGCGTCAGTGTTTGGCTCAGATGTGGTGTGTGACAATCTGGGTAACCAGTGGCGGCCATTTCTGGAGTTAGTTCATGAAAAGCAAATATGAGGTACGCACAGTCTGATTTCTTTTGAAAGAATACGGTCTTTGTAACATTATACGCATCGTGAGAGCCATTGTCGTTCATGTGAGACTATGAAGGAAAAGTTTATATTCAATAGTATTTTCTGAAGTGAATAAATCGATTGTGAAGTGATCAGAAAGTCATATGACTTTTCTTGAGTCCTTTGTATATATATATATATATATATATATATATATATGTTGTTGTGTGTGTTGTGTGTGTGTGTGTGTGTGTGTGTATTTGTGTGTGTATGAATATATGAAATATGAAAAAAACGCATGATTATTATAGTTAGAAGTATTAGGCAACTCGAAAACGCCCTAATAATGGCTTAATATAAAAAAAAACTCTGAATATTAACGTTGCATAGTACTTCTAATTATAATAAAATCATCCATTAAATAACCCATTTTTTAACATACATACATACATACATACATACATATATCCATAGAGATAGAAAATAAGTATGATAAATATATTCAAATAAGTATTATGTATATAAATGTAAATAAGTATATATATATATATATATATATATATATATAATATATATATTATATATATATATATTGGTGTGTGTGTGTGTGTTGGGCAAATATATTGTATTTGATATGTATAATGGGTGTATAATGTATTCGTTTCTAAAGCAGTGATAATGAAAAAAGTTAAACTTTATTACTAGTAGTACGTTTCACAGCTGGGGATCATGTATGTCGTATTTCATTGGTTTAGAAAGTTGCTATGACAGACGAATTTTAACTGAATGGTGAGTCAGGTTATATTGGGTGCCAGGTATATATATATATATAATATATATATATATATATATATATATATATAAATATATATATATGATCCAAAAGTCCAGAGAATAAATCTTCCTTGCACATAGGAGTTTTTTAAACAACCTGTCGCAGTTGAGAGCTCAATGTGTGCTCTTATTGTTAGAGTCACAGAGCAAATTTATAATTCGCATCTGATGAGCTGGGAGAATTAGACACTTTGTCTAAGCTCCCCGAAATAGGCTATAAAGCAAAATCTCTAAATCTTTTGTTATCCTTATTATATATATATATATATATATATATATATATATAATATATATATATATATATGCTAGCTAAAGTTATAAAAATAAAAAATAAAACCCAATAGAAAGGCATCTCTCTTTTTTATAAATCCCTCTTCGTCTTTCACAATCATTAAAGAGACGTATAAAAATACATTATATATAATACAATATATTGTTAGTGAGATCTCCTCTCACTGGATGCCTAAGCCTGTGCTAATCAGGTTTGTTTTAAATGAGCTTAGTAAATAAGAGCTATCATAGATAATGAATAATAAAATCTATTGTCATATTTTTCTTGCTATGAGCCACGGCCATGCTTTCAGAAAAGTTAAAATATTCTACTACGCAAGGTGTAATCTCAGGCTTTGATTGATAAGTAACTCCACATCTGATCATTCTTTTTCATAGTACCACTACTGTTCTTCTAAAAGGATAGCTTTCTCCGTACATAACCCACGAAAGACGATATGCCATTAAACCAAGAAATCAAACCAAATCTAAATAGAAATGCCTAAAGTATTCTAAAAATGCACCACAAGGTATTTTTGTAAATCATCATCATCATCATCATCATGTCGCGCTGTCAGCGCGGATATCCATAACAATCTCTCTCCATCCGTCCCTATCGCTCATCATTCTCGGGAGGTCCTCTATGCAGCATCCTGTATCCGCACAGAGCTGATCAATGTACGTCTTTGCTGGTCGGCCCACACTGGCGTGTCCATGTGCTGGCTTCCACTGGAGGACGTCGCTTATGAGTTCGTCCTTGCTTCTCCAGCAGTGTCCCGCGTGTCTTGTCCGTCTCACTCGGATGGTTTGGGTGATATGTGGCAGGTGACCGTACAGCTGTTTTCTCGTAGGGTGTTGTTTCCACGTCTTGTTCAGGATCCCCCGCAGCATTCTTGTGCAGCTCCCATTTAGTTTATTCTCTTCTTTACATATTCAAAGAGTACAGATATTGTCATATTTTTGTTATGATAAAGCACGGCCACACCCCCAGGAAAGCCTTTTTTTAGTTCATGTGGCGTAGAGGCTAACATGCTCGACTGTGACATCATAGTAAGCTAGTTCGAACACCTGTCACACTATTACGTTCACTTTCGGACAAATACCGTTGGGAAAGGTATGAACAAACTCATCTCTTCAGCTATGGGTTAAAATATAAACTACTATTCTTCAACAAAGATGGGGTTGGCATTAAATAACCCACAAGGGTGATATGTCATTCAACAAACATATGTTTAGAATTAGTTCCTTTGTTTAATGGCATATCAACCTTCGCGACTTATTTAATGCCAACGCTATCCTTTAGAAGAATAGTGGTACTATTTAAACCATATCTGGGGGACGAGGGAGTTCATAATTTTACCAATGGTATTAGGCCAATAGCGAACGTAATGTACGTGATTAGAGTTCGAATTCGTTTATTACGATGGTGCAGCCCAGCAACTTAACCACTAAGCTACTGGGACGCCCCAAACCAAGAAACCAAACCTAATCAAATTGGAAAAGCCAAAATAATTCTAATACCGACCACAAGGTATACATTCAGGTTTTGTTAGATAGTTTTCCAAATATTGTACCGTAAAATACTCCAACTGCGCCTCTGCATAGGGGTAAAATCTCCCCAATGGGGCCACTTGTTGGCCGTGATGCTTAAGGACGGTATTTTGGTGGCTGAGCAGTCGATCACATGCAACACTGCCCTTTGGTCCTTAGTTTAAACGGGCATTCAAAGAGGCTGATCACATCAAGGCCTAGCACCTATATGATTGTCCCGACCTTATTGTCCTTATGGCAAGCCCCAAACATTTTTATCATACATGGGTGCTAGAAGGTGGTGGCTGAGGGTCTTAGTACCCTGTGTATGACGTTAAACTGCATCCAGTGGTGAGGCTCCAATTCTGGAACTCTGGGGAGTGTGGAGCACTTCTTCATCGCCATTACTCCCAGGTCAACTCTGGCCGGGGGTGATAGTACCTGTTAGAGTCCCATCTAAGAGTTAAATAGGTAAAAAATGAGTTTAACAACTTTTGTTTTTTTTAATGAATACCCAATAAGAATAAATAAAACAAAACGTCTTTGGCATAAAATAACCCAAGGATCAACATGCCGTAAAATCCATTCAACCAACCAACCAACCAACCAACCGACGAATCAACTAAGCAAATATTTTCATATTCTTGTCATATTAAAATATTCCATATATTGTTACATTTTTCTTTCTCTGATCCATACCTTCAGAAAAGTCTCAAATATTTTAATACGCACCACACCAGATAGAGTTAGGTGTTGTTCGATAAGTGATTCCATATATAATTAATTTGATTATGTCGAGCTTAGTCGTCGGCATAATAGTGCACACGTCTTAAGATCAACAAGAACCTGACTTAGAATATAAAAGAATTAATTACCTAAATGAGAACAGGAAATGCAAATTTAATTGCCGTAAAGAAACAAAAGAATATTTATTTAAAAGAAAATAAAGTACTCAAGCTTAAAGAGAGCCAAAAAGCTGAAAGAAATCTAAAACTGAGAGGAATATTAAAATCTTGTCTGATAGCTACAGACACTGTGGTTTATGAACGTGTTATTATATACATTTACCAAACCCCTCCGCACGAGCAGGATGTGACACAAGGTCAATTTCTTAGGTGGAGTTTAACAGGTTTGAATTCCGAGTTTTCCTTCTCTAGACTGGTTATCTAGCCGAGATTAAAGAGCCCAGTCTGCCCTACTATTGACCCATAGCTGGAGGGAGAGTAGGATTCATACCTTTCCCAAGGGTATTAGCGCAAAGTGAAATGCAATTACCACGTCCAGGATTTGAACTTGGGGCGACGAGTCCATTTCACATGATTTTAACCATTACACCACGCGCTTCCTACGTGAACGTGTTATTATAAGGGCTTAGTAGAACATCCACTTCATAACCACAAGGCTCCAGGTTCGATACCGGCCCTCGCCAGCTCAGCGTAGGAATAGCACAGCTGATCTGTGCAGTAAAGTGGTAGATGTGGTGCTCCACTCCAAATTCAAAAGAATGATCCTCATGTAGGGGAAGAAGAGGGTCACTTATGAGTTCGTCCTTACTTGCTCAGCAGTGTCCAGTGTGTTTTGTTCGTCTTACTTGGATGGTCTGTATGAAATGTTAATGTCTACTATCTAAAATATTAAATGAAAAAAAATCCATGTTGTTATCATTTAAATTTTATTTTTTAATTATCTTCGGGAATATAAATAAAATCTCTATTATTTTTACTCAAAAACCAAGCCCTGTTGATATGTAATGTGTATATATATTTACTTTGTCGTTAATTGTTTTATTTCCGAGGTTTCCTCCGGACATACAGATACACACAACTGCCCTTTATATATGTATAGATTACCACTAGATCTTTTAGCAGTAGAGTTGATCCCTGTTAATTATTATTATTATTATTATTATTATTATTATTATTATTAATATACTGAGTACTTCTGGTTTAGTTATGGGTATGTACCCTGGAACTTTAGGTGCGTGTTCTACCGACTGAGCTAAACTATCTCTCAATATATATATATATATATATATATATATATATATATATATATCATCATCATCTCATCATCATCATCATGTCGCGCAATTTGCACGGATATCCATGACGGTATCTCGCCAACCCTCCCTATCACTCATCGATTCTGGGAGCTCCTCCGCGCAGCATCCAGTATCTTTACATAGTTGGTCAATGTAGGTTCTGGCTGGGCGGCCTACGTTAGCATGTCCATGTGTTGGCCTCCACAGTAATACGTCGCTTACGAGCTCATCCCTACTTCTCCAGCAGTGCCCCGCATGCCTAGCCCTCCTTACTCGTATGGTTTGTGATATGGGAGGCAGGTAGTCATACAGCTGCTTCTTGATTGGGTGCTGTTTCCACGACTTATTCAGGACTGCTCGCAGCATTCTTGTGCAGCTCCCATCTAGCTTATTCTCAGGGCGCTTCGTTAGGGTCCAGGTGGTACAGCCATACAGCAGTACCGATATGACCACAGCCTGGAAGAATCGTCTCTTTAGTTTGTCAGGGAGGTCGGATTTCCATACGACTGATAGTTTATTGGCCAACCATGCCTTTCCTATTCTTGTGTTAACATCGCTTTCTGTGGATGAGATATTACTACCTAGGTATGTGAATTTTCCCACTAGTTTAAGAGGCCTACCGTCTAGTGTGGAGATGTCTCCTTGCTTTTTGAAGCTCATGAACTCGGTTTTATCAGAGTTCACATAGAGGCCGACATTTTTTGCTGCTCCTCCAGGCTGTGTAGTAGTGCTCAGCTTGTGTCGGTGTATCTGCAAGAAGTGCGAGGTCGTCAGCATAGTCTACATCTGTGACAATTTGTGCGGGGTATCGCCTGCTTCTTGCCTTTTTAGTGTGAAACCTATATATATATATATATATATATATATATATATATGACTGAGCTAAACTATCTCCATATATATATATTTTAGAATTAATGAAGAGAGAGAGAGAGAGAGAGAGAAAGAGAGAGGGGTGGGGAGTGGCTATACAGCTGCTTTTCTTTTTAGAGGTGCTGTTCTCGGTTTGTCCATGACGGCATGCAGCACCCACGGCTAGTTTCCATCTAGCTTTTTCCTAATCGTTCCGTCAAAGTCCAAGTGGTGCAGCCATACACTGATACGGTTACAGCTCGGAAGAATTTTCGCGTTATCTTATCAGAGAGATTTAAATTATTCATATCATATACACATCCGCCTAGGAATTACAAGGCTTTGTTTGATACCGATCCTCATCAATACAGCGCATGAGTAGCACAACTTAGTGTGGTAAAGTGAGGAGCTGATGGTAGGTGTGGTGCATCACCTCAGACGCCCAAACAATCGCCCTCATCTAGCTCAACTGAAAAGGGGATAGACCCCTTTGCATTCTGGCTGATATCGACAATTGACCCTCTGCCTACATATTCTTCAATGTAAAGTTGTTCTACAATGGAATACACAGTAATCCCATACATGTTTTTTCAATAGTTCCGCAACATTTTGATTACTCTTATGTTTTGGCCTTTAGCATTAAATAACCCACGAATGTTGATATACCATTAAACAGACAAATTAAACTGGATGTGTTTTTAAAACTGGTTGTCTAACAAATGTTAAAGAGCCAAATCCGACCGACTATTTACCTATAGCTGGATGGAGAATAGTAGAATGCATACCTTTCCCAATTGTATGGGCCTCATATCGTGGTGTAATGGTTAACACGCTACTCTCGCAGCTCCATTATTATTAAATGGCTATTTCTATTCTCGCTGGATGTCCCATATATGTGAACTTGTGTAACATCCTACCCGTAGAGAACCAGTTTAAAAAACGGTGCCCCATCGCGGTGTAACGGTTAGCAATCTAGTCTTGCAGATCTATTAAAACGAATTGCGAGTTTGCTCACTATACTTGCGACCTTGTGACCTAGTGACACAACCTACACGTGTTATAATGTGCTATTACGTTCGCTTTTTGGACCAATAATGTGATTGGGTAAATACTTACCTTTCCCAAGACTATTAACGCTTTATGAAGCGCGTGGTGTAATGGTTAAAGTCATGGGAAATGGACTCGTCGCCCCGAGTTCAAATCCTTGACGTGGTAATTGCATTTCACTTAGCGTTAATACCCTTGGTAAAGGTATGAATCCTACTCTCCCTCCAGCTATGGATAAATAGTAGGGCAGACTGGGCTCTTTAACCATGGCTAGGTAACCAGTCTAGGAGAAGGAAAACTCGGAATTCAAACCTGTTAAACTCCGCTTAAGAAATTGACTTTGTGTCGCATCCTGCCCGTGCGGAGGGGTTGGTAAATATATATTAACGCTTTATGAAAAGCAAACATCTTGGTCCAGGATTTGAACTCGTGTCACCGAGTCCATTTTCTTTTGTGGATAAGAATTTAATCACACACCTTGTTGGATAGAGTTGAGTAAGGGTATGTTAAGATGCAGATCATGGTTGGGTAGGATACGTTAAAAGCCCTGGTGAGGTCTTGGTAAACTACTTTACAATACCTTGTACTACGGATACAATAGTTTTCATCATCTAAAAAATGTGCTCAAAAAACATTATCTATATGAATATTCTCTTGTGAACTGAGGTCTTAGTCACGTGACGTTATCATTATTTCTTTTATGCTTTTTAAAAAAAATATTTATATATTTACATATATGTTTTCTTTATGTATCTAATTATTTCTTTCTATTTTCTTTCTAATAATAGGTTATTATAAGGTATAGCTACTCCCCCCTCCCCCTTTTTCCATTAAATTTTTTTTCTAACTGGTTTAAAGAAAAGAAGGATTGTGATTGAGGGCAACCTCTTTAAGCATGAATTCTTTTCGCTTGCCCAAATTTCTTTTTAATGACCTTTTTTGTTTATTTATTCATACTAGCAAATATATGCACCCTCCGGGTGCAAGTATTTTAGTTACATTTTATAATAAAATATGATATTAAATTAGAAAGGCTAATGAAACTGAATAAGAATGCAGATAAAAAGATTTATTGAAAAATAGAACAACTTTGAAACTAACTCTTCCATCGTTTTCCGTTCCTCCCGTCTTTCAATGGTAAATTTTCCTAATTTAAGAATTTAGTTAAAATAGGAAGTAAAGAATAATATTACAGTTATTTCTTCTTGTTAAGGGATTTCTTTTAAGATTTATTGAAGAAATTTTTGCTCATATTCAATAAGATAAAACCAAACAATTAGAAATCAATAATACTAAGCATATATTTATTAAAATCAATTTTTAAAGATCAATATGCAAATTAGCCTTCCCATTCATACTGTAAACCTCTATTTTGTTGTATATATAAATACAATTGCATGTTATTAGTATGTAGTATTTTATTAATAATTGAGGTTTAAATAAAAATAAAATCATGGAGAATATGATGAAAATAACTAAAGGAATTGTGACTTGTATAGTAATATAGTTTCGGTTACAGACAGACAAACCCACAATCTCCATTATAATAAGATTTTATAAATACGTTTTACTTGATATTCATAATTTAGAATTCTAAATTAATTTTGGACACAAATATAAATAAGAGAAATTACATTTGCAGCAATTTAACAATTAAATATTTTTTAAACAATTTCGAGCACAAATTACGTCACATAGTTTTGAAATAAAACGCTGATAAGTACAGAGTATTGTAATGGCACCTAAGCATACAAGGACTACAATACACCAGCATTTACAAGGATCTATAAACAGAGTAGGTTGAAACAGCCCCAAAACAAGATTACAATGATCAACACAAAGAGACCAGTGCTGTTTACGAAAGATAGGCGCATCTGAGACTGGATATTGTAGTCCGTCTACCTCTATGACGGCATTAGACAAGAAAAGCTTTCACTAGAGAAAACAATGGGATTCTGCTTTTTGGCCACTTGACGAAGTTCACTGATTTCGTCCGTTGCAAGATTCAGTTCTTCACTCATTCCTTAGATTTCTGTCATCGTCTCTTCTCTCGATTCTCGCAGTGTAACTGATATACGTTTATTCCATCATTTCCTATTATGCTCCTATTCTAGTCGTTCGTAACACATTTAAATCTGATATTCATGCATTTATTATAAGTTAATTCATGTATCGGTATACAAAAGGATGCATGTATAAATAAGTACCTTTTCAAATTTGCAAGCAATTCAAAAGCGATATACAGGCTAAAATTGAGAGACACCCGTTATACAAACACACGTATATATATATATATATATATATATATATATATATATATATTATATATATAAGTAAAGAAATAACAATAGACTTAGAGATTTAGCTTTATAGTCTATTTCAGGGAGACTATAATGCTAAATCTCTAAGTCTTGTGTTATTTCTTTACTTATATATTTGCTCTATGACTCTAACATTAAGAGCCCACATTGAGCTCTCAAACTGCGACAGGTTTTTTAAATAAAACTCTTGTGTCGTAAAGAAGATTTATTCTTTGGACTTTTGGATTATATATATATTTATATTATGATTTCACACTCATAACTTAAAGTTTCTTGGTAATTATAAATCCGCTCTGCTTTATTACCATTGAGCACCTTTACATGCAAATACTTTTCTCATTTTTTCATTCACTATTCATTATATATTATATATATATATATATTATAATATATATATATTATATATATATATGTATATATATATATTACGTGTGTGTGTATATAAGGTGTGTCCTAAAAGTATCAAGATTGAAGCTGTATTTACCAAGATAGAAATGAACAATGAATGGAACGTTAATTCTTTTTAGAATACAAGGTGAGTAAAAAAGTACAAAATTCTCGATACTTTTTGACACACATTATATATATATATATATATATATATATTCATGTTGTAGTTTAGGGGTCTCCGTATGCTTCTCTCGGTATATATTATATATGTCTTTTTATGTTGAAGTTATATATATATATATATATAATATATATATATATATATATAACCACTCTTGTTCCAAAATCCTCCGTCCGTTATTATCTTGCAACACACTCTGATGAAAACTGAGACCGTCAAAATCGTCCAAGATGAAATGCAGAAATGTAAATACTGATGATCTGGCGTCGCTTATCCACCTAATTCTTATTTCTTATGAGTGTCGTCACCTCAGCTAAATAATGGACTATTCCGTTTTTATTATAAAGAAAGAAAGGACATGCTACGCATAAAGAAATATAATAAGAAAGAAAGAAAGGAAGAAAGAAAGAAAGAAAGAATGAATGTATGAGAAAGGGGGTGAGAACGTGAAAACAATCACACTAATCTGTTTTAATCGATGAGGAAAAGAAAGAAACAAAGAAAAAAATGAGAGAGATTTAAATCAAGATCATTATACATTTTACATATTCAGCTATTTTGTAATAGTAAACAGATAAAACTTTGTAATAATTAGATTACTATACTGTGGTGTATCCAAAGGCCCTGCTGGTATATATATATATATATATATATATATATATATATATATATATATAAAGATACACGAATTCATTTACTAGACTTTTAAAAGCAACTCGAAATCAAACTGTATAGGGAAAAATATTATGTTTCCGAATGCACGCGTTGTTCTAAGAGGCCCTTTAATTTTACAATCAACAACTATAGATCTAAAATGTTTAATTTTAGATCTCTGAACCATAATAAACTTCTTCCAGAACAACATTTTTGCCAAAGAGGCGACAAACAATATATATATATATATATATATATATATATATATATATATATATATATTAATATATAGGGGGGGTCCGTGTGCCATCTTTTTTCCTCTTTACTTCTAGAGGTTGTAGTCCAACATAAATTTTAGAAACAGACGAGCACCATGAGCACAATAAAAACATTCTGGTTTTAAAACATTGTTCAAGTTTAATAGAATTTAATATGTACACAATGCATGTTAGGTTGAAAGCAAAATCAAGAGCCCTCCTCTGGGGAAAGCTTAATTGTCACTCTATAGGGCACTCCGCCCTGTCGGCTGGGGCGTTAGAATGCATCGACTGCACCAGTGCAGAGGAGTAAGACTCCCCCAATGGGGCCACCTGTTGGCCGTGGGTGGCGATCCGTGATGCTTAAGGATAGAACCCGGTGGATGAGCAGTTCATGACATGCAATACTCCACTTTATATATATATTATATATTATATATATATATATATATATATATATATGTTTTGTGTGTGTGTGTGTGTGTGTGTGTGTGTGTGTGTGTGTAAGTGCATATAGTTAAAATTTAACACCAAAAAGCGCCTCCAAACCCCAAAATTTTTACAGCGTTCGATACACAAAAATGCAGAGCAATATCACAATATAAATATATATATACAAACACACATATACATATTTATGTATATATTTTTTGCTATGTTTATAGGTAAAGAGTTCTCAATGTCATCGATAGAACATGTATATCTACGTTATGTTAGCAAAGGCATTAAATGTAAGCTTCTCGCCTCTATGATTTTCAATCCAAGCTGGATAAAATAAATCTCAGAGGCAAGAAAAGCGACAGTTGCAGATGTAACACACACACACACACACACACACTAGATATATATATATATAATATATATATATATATATTATATATATATTATAGTGGACTCTTCTATAGTGAACGATAGATGAGGGTCAGCAGTGAGTGATTTGTTTCCTCCCATGTTGTACATGCTATCAAGAAAACATTTTGTGTTTCCTTGAGTGTGATAGCAGCCCAGCCTTGCTGTGAGCTATGAAGTCACACTGACAGATGGAATTTCCTAAAGCGGGAGTCAGATGTTTTTGTTTTAAAGTTAGACGGAGCCGATATCGGTGTTTCAGTCTATTTTCTTAAAAGCCCTTTAATTTAGCAAAACATGTCTTTCGCCATTCTTTCCGATACTGAACGTTGGACAGCAAGAAAATCGACCTGTTTTTTTCGTCGCTCCAGGGATTAGCGATAAATTTATTGTTTTTAAAGCATATAAGGGAAGTGACGATTATCATTTTTATTATTTTTCATTTATTTACTTATCATTTGAATCACATCAATTCATACGCAATTATATCTTAATAATGGAGATTCGCTTCCGGTTTTTGTCTGTAACAAAAACTACGTCACTGCTTACGTTACATTACCCAAAATCGTCATAACATAGAATAAAATTTATTCTACGAATTTTGGCATGTTCAAATTTTTAGTGTATTTATTAAATAAATACACTCAAAATTTCAACATGCAACATTAGACAGTCCTCATTGTTTTTTAAACCAAGTTTTAATAAATACATGACTGGTATTATATATCTATATATAATTTGTTTTATTTTAATACATATTTAAGGTTTACATTTGAAATTGTTTTATTTCTTAATCCTTTAATGAATTTGATGATTTTACTTACTTAGGGTATAAACTCGCTGGCATTGAATTTTTTACTCCCACCCATTGGGCAATATGTTTCAAAAATCTATTTTAACATCGCCCGGGGGCGTTTGTTTTTGTACTAGTACATTTAACTCTGTAGAAAAGTATGTTTTACCGCTGTTATTCGGTAACGTCACATTTCACAATCTAAGTTTGAATAACTCGTATATTTTCTAACAGACATTGAAACAAACAAAAAAAACGAGTTGCACTTTTTTATTGTATTGTATTGTATTTATTTATCTATTTCATTTAAGTTTCTGTAATTTTCTATATATTGTGAAATATCTGTAATTCTCTTTTTCTTTTGAATCTAAACAACAATAACAGAATACATATTCATAGAACATTTAGATTATTTAACTTACTAAGCTTAATAAGATAAGCATGTATGTATTTATCTTGATATTTCTTTCGCTTTTATTCTCTCATTAATGTTTTAAATTCATTGCTTATTTTACAAATTTATAAAGGATTTATAAAATCATTTTTTCAAAGTTACACACACACACTCACACACACACACACACACACATATATATATATATATATATATATATATATATATATATATATATATATAATTTGCTTTTGAAGCATTGTTAAGTAAAGTATATTATTATTTATATTTTTGAAGGCAATTACAATGCATATATCATATAAAATTCGATAAGTATTGAAAATAATCATGACAAGATATATATATATATATATATATATATATATATATATATATATATATATATATGGAGGCTAGTGGTTAAAGTCGTGGAAAATGGACTCGTCGGTTCGAGTTCAATTCCTAGACGAAGCTGTTGGCATTTCACATAGCGCTAATACCCTTGGGAAAGGTATGAATCCATATATTCTCCCTCCAGCTATGGGTTAAATAGTAGGGCAGACTGGGCTCTTTAACCTTGGGTAGGTAACCAGTGTAGGAGAGGGATAACTGAATTCAAAATTCCTGAGGTCAGTCGATGATTGGGTTCGTGGCATTCCTTGATGCACCAATTCTTTCTTATCGACTGTACCAAAAAGTGTGGAATGGTCCTACACAAGCCTTCACCACTATAAACAACCGTGTTGGTTGTTCACTGGATTAACACTCATGCGTCGAAAATCGACGAGAGAGTCCATTTTATATATACACACACACACACACACACATATATATATATATATATATATATATATATATATATATATGATAATTCAACCACAGACATCATGTTTCGGCGTTTCATGCCTCTTCGGTGTGGCTAGACACAACAATTACCTATGGCTAGGATTGAAATGCGACTGACCTTTTGTCCGCCTATATATATAGTGCTAACGATCATAGAACAATTAACACTATTTTTTAAAGTCTGAAACTCACTTCTGTTGAGAAGATTAGCTTGCTATTGTAAGAATAAGCTTCTCAACAGAAGTTAGTTTCAGACTTTAAAAAATAGTGTTAATTGTTCTATGATCGTTAGCACAATATATATAGGCGGACAAAAACGCCGAAACACGGTGTCTGTGGATGACTTATCATATATATATATATATATAATATATATATATATATATATATATATATCTTGTCATGATTATTTTCAATAATTATCGAATTTTATACGATATACGCATTGTAATTATAATACGATATACGCATTGTAATATATATATATATATATATATATATATATATATATATATATTATTTATTTATTTATTTATTTATAATTACAAAGTCGCTCCTACCATTGGTTTCTGAATAACCCTTTTTTTGGGTGTTATTCGTCTTCAGAGGCGTTTGACTTTTGAAAAAAATTTTGGACAGTTTTCAACTCCCGGCAGGTATCCACGCGATCCGTTAATAGCTCGTGCATTTCGCTTTCATCATTCAACGGCATCACTATTTGTCGTCATTGTTCTTATTGTGATTTTAAATTTTTTCCGTTTTTATATTTATTTTAGTTCATGTGTGTTTATTTATATATGAATTCTTAATTATGGCGGTCTGATGTTTTGGTTAGTCCAATTCCATATTAAGAATAAATAAAGCTCTTACATAAGTAATTGAGCCCTCTATAATCAATTCTCCAACAATAATAATAATTTAACCTATATATATATATATATATATATATATATATATATATATATATATACAATAGTTTGTTATACTTAAAGATAGAATTAGTCCGAAAGTAAACGTAAAAGCACGACTAGAGTTCGAACTTGCTTACTTCAATGTCGCTATCCAGCACGTTAACCACTACGTCACGATGACACCTCATTTTGTTCAATGTGGTCAATAATAAAATATATATAAGTAATGTCGTAAGTCGTCAGGGTGGCCTAATGTCGGTAACAGCTTGACAGCAAGGGAGTCTATTTCCTTTTCACTAGCGCTAGACAAAGGATATTGTTCTTGCGTTTGACCTGGAGCGCCACACCTACCATCAGCTCCTCACTTTACCTCACAGATCCCTGTACTATTTATATGCTGAGTTGGCGTGGGCCGACATCGAATCAGGAACCTTGCGATTCTTAGACAAGTGCTCTACCGACTGAACTAAACCGCCTTTTTTATTATTGTTTTTCGTAATAAATCTAATTATGCCTCATCAAGTAGAGCTGACAGAGAGGAAGACTTTACTTCGCTACCAGATAAAAGGCAAAACATTTCGTTAAATGATCACTCGTCTAAAAAAAATAACGTCCATCCTTGACTGATAAACTCTCTCTCTCTCTCTCTCTCTATATATATATATATATATAATATATATATATATATATATATATATATATATCATTAAACAGATAGCAAGTGTTGTTGTGGACGAAATGCCGCCATTTAATTTATATTCGGTTAGTGATAGAAGGAACAGAACAAAATGTCGTACCGGAAGAAATACGGCAATAACTCACTAAAAAAGAATAAAGCAAATCCACGAAGAATGGGATATTCAATTCCACGTTTAAGAATATTCAACTAGGAGAGAAGAAAGAAGAAAAGGAATTATAACAAAAGTGTGCAATGAGAAAATAGCTGATAAAATAATGCAAAGCGTACAATATTCATCCCCCATGAAATATATTCCTCTTAAAAAGAATTAATTAATAGATTTGTTCCTCGCAAATAAAGATGCATTGTTGAGAGCGAACAAATAAACTGTTCACATTGTATGAATAATAAGTTTCGTCAGTGAAATATATTTAAAAAATGAAAAAAAAAAAAAAGAAGGTGGGTGTTTCCCGTGGCTTAGTGGCCAAAATACTTGACTGCAACATCATAGTTACCTACTTTGAACTCTAGTCACGCTATCACGTTTACGTTCGGACTAATACTCTTGGGAAAGGTGGGTGTTCCCCGTGGCGTAGTGGCCAAGATGTTAGACTACAAAATCATAGTTACCAACTTTGAACTCTAGTCTCGCTATTACGTTTACTTTTGGACTAATACTTTTGGGAAAGGTGGGTGTTCCCCGTGGCGTAGTGGCCAAGATGTTAGACTACAAAATCATAGTTACCAACTTTGAACTCTAGTCTCGCTATCACGTTTACTTTTGGACTAATACTTTTGGGAAAGGTGGGTGTTCCCCATGGCGTAGTGGCCAAGATGTTGGACTACAAAATCATAGTTACCGACTTGGAACTCTAGTTTCGTTCACGTTTACTTTCGGACAAATACTCTTGGGAAAGGTGGGTGTTCCCCATGGCGTAGTGGCCAAAATGCTATATGGCTGCACCACTTTGTCCCTAACGAAGCGCCTTGAGAATAAGCTAGATGGGAGCTACACAAAAATGCTGCGTGCAGTCTTGAACAAGTCGTAGAAACAGCACCCCACAAAGAAGCAGCTGTAAGACCAGCGCCCCCCCCCATCTCACAAACTATCCTAATGAGATGGACTAGGCATGGCAAGCACGAGCTCATAAGCGACGTTCTCCTGTGGAAGCCAACACATGGACATGTTAACGTGGGGCGCCCACCAAGGACCTACATTGATCAACTATGTGAGGAATCTGGTTGCTGTACAGAAGACTTCACAGGGGCAATGAGTGATAGGGAAGGTTGGCGAGAGATTGCCATGGATATCCCTGCTAGATGTGCGATATGATGATGATGATTAACTCCTTTATAGAAGTTTTTTTTTAAACTGTGAACAATGATTTTTCTGTCCCATTTTATGTTTATACGTAAAGCTAGTAGTAATAATGATGGAAATGTAGAAATTTCCATTTGGTTTGCCATTTGCACGTAACAGAAATTGAACTGCAAACGAGATGATTATCCATTTGCACAGGGAAAAAGATACCGATGAAATTCAAAATTGACAATTTCAAGCAATTGCTATAAAAGAAAAGAAAATGTCATTTTATTTGTTTTTCTTTGATTACGTGTCAGTGTCAAATGAGTCAAAAAGGGTGACAGTACTTGAAATCACTAACGAAACAATCAGCGCCATTTTGGCCAAGGGAATTCATTTCAGTGAGAAGAGAACACAGTAGAATGTCGTTTTACAGCATTTAACAAAAAATATTCAAATATTTTTTTCTCAATGGGATTATCGATTGGTTGAACGGCGAATATTTTTTATTTTTTTAGCGTAAAGGTTAACTATATAGTAAAATGACATCAGAGAGTCGAATTCATATTTCGACTGAAAGAAAGTTTTTAGTTCTTTTGCAATATCCAGATATTTTTTTCAATTTCTCAAAATTTTCTCTATGGAGCAGCTGTTTGTACATTATGACGACGTCACACGACGTGATATCTTTTAAAAATAGAATTGTTTTTATATGAAAGAAAGAAAGAATGTAAAAAAGAAAGCAAGGAAGAAGAAGAAGGAAAGAAAGAAAAGAAGAAAGAAAAGAAGAAAGAAAGAAAGAAAGAAAGAAAAGGAAATGATAATCAAAGAAAAAAAGAAAGAAAGAAAGAAAGAAAGAAAGAAAGAAAGAAAGAAAGAAAAATATACCGAAAGAAAGAAAGAAAATAAGGAATGAAAGACAATGAGAAAGAAAGAAAGAAAGAAAAATGAGAAATAAATAAATAAATAAAAAGTAAAACGTGAAAGAAAGAGAGAAAGAAAGAAAAAAAGAAGGAAGCGAAAAGTGAAAGACAGAAAGAAAGAAAAAGTTTATGAAAGAAAGTGAATCTTGAAAAAATATATTATTTATCAAAGTTTCGATATTACTTATGTGAAAGAAAGAAAAGAAGGAAACGAAGAAAGAAAGAATGAAAGAATGAAAGAATGAAAAAAGAAAAAGTTAAAGAAAGAAAGAACGTGAAGAGTGAAAAAATATATTGTTTATGTTTCATTCATGTGAAAGAATCAAAGGGAGGAAACAAAAAAAGGAAGAAAGAAAGGAAGAAAGAAAGATAGAAAGAAAGGAAGAAAGAAAGGAAGGAAGGAAAAAATGAAAGAAAAACAAAAATGAAACCCGAACGTGAAAGAAAGATAGAAGAAAGAAAGACATCTGAGATTGAAAAGAATGTATTGTTTATCAAAGTTTATGTTTTATACATGTCGAAGAAAGAAAGAAAGAAAGAAAGAAAGAAAGGAAGAAAGAAAGAAAAAAGAAAAAGCTGATGAAAGAAAGAACGTGAAGAGTGAAAAAATATATTGTTTATGTTTCATTCATTCTTGTGAAAGAAAGAAAGAAAGAAAGAAAGAAAGAAAAGAAAAAAAAGAAAGAAGAAAGAAGAAAGAAAGAAAGAAAAAAGAAAGAAAGAAAGAAAGAAATAAAGAAAGAAAAGAAAGAAAAGAAAGAAAAAAAGAAAGAAAGAAAGGAAGAAAGAAAGAAAGAAAAAAAAGCGAAGAAAGACAAAAATATTGCTTAGCAAAGTTTATGTTTATTTTTTTAAGAAAGACATTCATATCTGATATAGTTTTCCCAGTGGAAAGAGTAAAAACACATACATATCTCTGGGGAATGACAAGGAAAATTCTCTGGATTAGCCATTCAACCTCACGGAGCTCATTCTGATGTCCAAATGTCTGATGAGGCATTAGCTCGAGTAAGGAGCCTGTTTGAGGGCCTAAGACATTGGAGGTTTCAACTATCATAGCCACAGAAATATATCTGCCCAAAAGCGAACTGTGCCTATGCAAATTTCTCACTGGGCTCAAAAGTTCACAGGCTGACCAAGATACTCACATGGAATGTGACGAAATTAGTTTTTTTTAACATGGTTCACATACTTCTTTCATTGGTGTTGCAGTACTTTGATCCTATTGATAAAAAGTCGTCAACACTATATATAAGCTCATCATATAAACTTTTCAGCCTACCCTCGTAGATTTTGTGTGCACTGCCTATCAATCTACTCACGCGACACGTTCTTGCAATATAATTATATTAGTCAATTTGTATTATCTAAATTTTTCGGGTGGAAAACGGGAAATAAATATGTGTGCGTTTTTTGCAAGTCATCCACCATCACCACACAACATCTCATGTCCAGATGAAAGTTGCATGAACCGAAACGTTATAACGTCGATTTCACCATCAAGAATAAACTAATCTTTTGAAATACTTCGTGTTTTTCTATTTTTCTACAAACACACACACACACACACACACACATACACACACACACACATACACACATATGTATATATTCTTGTGTGTAATATATCAAATAGTGATAAAAACGCACACACATGCATGCACATATATATATATATATGTGTGTGTGTGTGTGTGTGTGTGTGTATATATATATTAATATATATATATATATATATATATATATGTATGTATATATATATTAAGAAATTTGAAAAAACAAGTGTTCCAAAAGTAAGATGAATTTATGTATCGACGCTTAAACGTTTTGGTTTCTTTAAACCTTCATCAGGATGTATTATGGGGTGAAGAAATTGATGGATGTTTTATAGATGACAGGAGATAAAAAAATCTTTATAATTTTTTTTTTTTTTTTTTGTAACTGTATTTGCTCACGTTATATTTTTGCAAGACGAGTCGATATAAATAAATTCATCTTATTTTTGGAACACTTGTGTTTTTTTTTCAAATTTCTTAAATATTGTCGGATTTATTTCCATATATACTCCCATATATATATATATTATATATATATATATATATATATATATATATATGTGTGTGCGTGTGTGTGTGTGTGTGTGTGTGTGTGTGTATGTGTATAGTCAAGAGAAAGTGACTCAACGGAAAATTCTGACAGTAGAAAAAAACAAATAGAAATTGAATGAGTCTGAATAATATATTTTGAAAAGTGTTCAATATGTGCTTGTAGAGACGGTTTGGGGAACCGAATCAATGGCAGATATTATCTACCCAGATTTTCACCGAGAAGGATCTTCAAGATAATATATAGATATGAAATAATTAGGCCCTGTGATAGATCACATAGACTAATATGCACCACCACGTATATATAATGTATGTGAGTATGTACGTATGGGTATGCGTGATTGTGTGATCATGATCTATAGAAGGAGACTAAAGAACGTGAATAAATAGATGGAGGGATTTACGAATAAAGTGATAAAGCTAACGTGTTGGGATAGATATGAACATACATAGACAGATAGATACAGATTAATGCGTACATGTATGTGTGATAATCTGTCTTTCTCTCTGTCTGTTCTATCTATCTATCTATCTACCTTTACTCATATTCTTTGTCTATATAGGAAGAGAGATAAATATATTTAGATAGATAGGTAGATAGACACGCTCAAACTAGGAGGTAAGAACATGCTCAACTAACATAGATAAATATGAACTCATCCACACCTCCTCACACACACACACACACACACACACACACACACATATATATATATATATATATATATATATATATATATATATATATATATATATATATAGGGAGAGAATGAAAAGATTTAGAAAGGTTTATAGATTGATTAAATACACATTAATACATATATATGTGTGTTAATCTCTCTTTTATATATATATATATATATATATATATATATATATATATATATATATGAGGTTAAGTAAACAAACAAATGAGTTTATTTTTATATGGCTTTGAGCCGACAATTATATATTTCTGTATATGTGTGTGTGCGCGTGCGCGTGTGTGTGTGTGTGTGTGTGTGTGTGTGTGTACAGACTAAGATATATGAACAGACTAGTATTATCTGCGTTATTCGGACTATTGTCCTCATCTTTATTGTTATCTGTACAATGTTTCGTCGGATATGCCCTCCGGCCTTCTTTAGGTATTCCTTGTCGGACTCGGGAACCTTCTTTTCCGAGAAGGTTCCCGCAGATAATACTAATCATCAAGCCTTATCTCAAACATTCAGAGAAATATGAACAGACTAAAATAACATAGCGAGATAGATATGAGCACACTCACACACACATACACACCCACGCGCACATACATATGAGATGTATTGATTTATATATATGTGTATGTGTGTATATGTAGAGAGACAGAGACAGAGACAGAGACTGAGAGGGAGAGGGAGAGGGAGAGAGATGGATGTTCAGCTGAAAAGAAAAACATTACAAAAAATGGAAATCAACTTTTGAGCTATAGATAAATTTGCCGGGCTTTTTAAATTGATGGTGTGAAGCCAAAATCATTTTGGCTGGATTTATGGTCTGAAATTATTGCAAAGAAATATAGAAATTGGTGTATTCAAAATAAAATAAAGAACAAGAGGTTATAAACACTGCAATAAAAAAGTTCTTTGTAAATAAAAATAAATAAATAAATAAAATAAATAAAACAATAAAAATAAACCAAAAACAGAATACACCACGCTTAGAATTATAATTTGGTTTGGTTTGGTTTTGTTTAGTTTGGTTTACGGCATATCAACCTCAGTGGGACATTTAATGCAGATAAAGTTTTGACATAAATTCATTCTTAATGGATAATCATGTTTGTTTATAAACCCATTTTTTCTATTTAACCCATAGATGGGACCCTATTCCCCAAACCTCCAAAACTGGAACGTCACCATCAGATAGTGTTCAACGTCATTCCCAGGACATGTAGACCCTCAGCGACCGCCTTCTAGCACCCATATGATAAAAAGGGTTGGAGCTTGCCATAATGGTAATAGGGCTGGGGCAATCATATAGGTGCTAGGGCTTGACGTGACCAGCTGGAGGGGGCTTTTCCGACAGCCCCACTAGTCCAAGAAAGGATCAAAGTGGAATATTGCATGTCATGGACTGCTCAGCCACCTGGTTTCTATCCTTAAGCATCATGGGTCATAATCAAAACAGCACGAATCAAAACAGCACTAATCAAAACAGCACTAATCAAAACTGCACTAATCAAAACAGCACTAATCAAAACAGCACTAATCAAAACAGCACTAATCAAAGCATTCAAAACTGCACTATCAAAACAGCACTAATCAAAACAGCTCTAACTAATCAAAACAGCACTAATCACTAATCAAAAGCTCTATTCAAAACAAACAGCACTAAACAAAACAGCTCTATTCAAAACTGCACTAATCAAAACCACACTAACCAAAACTGCACTAATCAGAACATCACTTATCAAAGCAGCTCCAATAAAAACCGCTCAGACTAAAGCAACACCAATGAAAACCTCACCAATCAAAAAAGCTCTAATCAAAACCGCACCAATGAAACCAGCACTAAACAAAAAAAAAGCACTAAACAAAACTACATTAATTAAAACCGGTTTAAACGAAATAGCAATAACTAAAACCGCACAATCAAAACAGCATTAATAAACACTACCTAATCAAAATAGCACTATTCAAAACGATATTGTCGTATCGCCCATCTTTTCCTTTACTTGTACCCGTTTGCTATTTTAAAGATTTTTCCTCAACTTTATTTTAATCTGTTCATCTTTTTTCTATTTTCTTTTTTCTTATACATACCTACATTCACACAGATTCATACACACATAAATACATTAGCTGTTATTGTTGTATTTCCTTTCTTCTTTTATTGAATTTATTTTTTGTATTGATTTTTTAGTTGTTGTTGTTATTTATTAACGAAAATCGATGCCGGGTACAAGATTTTAAATCAGGATTCGGCCTATTTTTATTTTTTTGTTTGTTTGTCTTTTCAAAACTAACAACATCGAATTCCTCTGATAACCTATCTGTGTCCACGCCTAAATGGTTGCGTGGGCATTTTGCCACTTTTCGTCCTTGTGGAATCGAATTGTAATTTCGTTTTAAAAATCATTTGTTTCAATCAATGGATTTTGGGCTGAAATGCCACTAAGTTTCTACATTACAATGAAGACATTTGTAAAATGGCCATCGGGAATAAAATATGGTTAAATGAGCAGCAACTTGACATGGAAATTATTCAAACGTGTTTAGATTTCTAGAGAATTTACTGCATTTATATTCATGGTCTAAGAAAAGGCATGAACCTAACTGTCCCTAGCTTTTACAGAGTTTTTTTACGCCAACTTATTGTCCTCGGGCCACGACGACGGTCAACAAAAGTGATGGTGAGAATTTACCGAGATAGACATCCCTCTTGATATTGACGATGGGCAATCTCTTGTATCATAAGGCATTAAAAAAATAAGTCATCGAGGTGGCCTAATATCGGTATTTGCCAGAGAGCGAGGGAGTCTATCCCTGTTCACTAGCGCTAGACCAAGGAGATTGATTTTGGTGTCTGTGGCGGAGAGCCACATCTACCATCAGCTTCTCACTTTACCGCACAGAGACCTGTGCTAAGGCATTAGCTTTACTAAAATATGCTGGGATGCTCAGAAGACCCCTGGTCACCTGAGGAAATTTGCTGTTGTTATATATATATATATATATATATGTTATATATATATATATATATATATATATATATATATATATGTTGTTATATTTGTTCTGTACTTCTTATTAATTTCTAAATCCCATTTTGGCGCTGTGTCTCTCTCGTTCTGCGTTCCAACTTTGTTTGTTCTTGCAATCACGTCAGGAACACGGACACTTAATTTTGTGTATACATAATTTAATTTAATTTCCCGATACCATATAAAGCCGCGCGCGAGGATAATCAGCATCGAGACACAACGTGCGTCTAGCCTTTCATGACACTATGATCATGATAGACTGTTATGATAGCCAATTGAAACTTTAATAACAAATATATTTTCCACTGC
>CM042140.1:12372833-12387833 GCA_023376005.1 Doryteuthis pealeii | reverse complement strand
AATCGGCTGGTCACGTCAATCCCTAGCACCTATATGATTTTCCCAACCCTATTGCCCTTATGGCAAGCCCCAACCCCTTTTTATCATATGGGTGCTAGAAGGCGGTGACTGAAGGTCTACATGTCCTGGAAATGACGTTAAACTCTGATGGTGAGGTTCCAGTTTTGGAGGTTTGGGGAATGTCGGGCACCCCTTCATCACCATTGCTCTCTGGTCCACTCTGATCCGGAGTGGTAGGTACCTGTTAGGGTCCCATCTATGGGTTAAATAGAAAAATGTATTTATAAAAAAATTGTATTATCCATTAAGAATGATTTATTTCAAAACTTCGGCATTAAATGACCCACTCAGATTGATATGCCGTAAAACAAAACAAACCAAAATTCAAGTAAGTTCTATCCTCACTGAGTGGCTCATACTTCTAAGCTTCTGCCAAACTAAACCAAGTAAATAATTATGTAAATAAAAAAAACACACCTGGAGGTGCTTGTGGTGTAAAATGGAAATATCGAACTGATTTCAAATCCTGGACGAGCCTGTTTGCTTATCATAAATCTCTAATACCCTTATAAGAGTTATGCTTGCAACTATTCCTCTTCAGCTATTTGGTAGGACAGACTAGGCTCTTTAACCTTGAAATGGCAACCGGTATAGGAGAGGGAAAAGTTTGAATTCAAAACTGTTAAACTCCGCTTAAAAATTGAACTTGTGTCGCATCCTGCTCATGGTGGAGGGTTTGGATAAATACATAAATAAAACACACGCACCGACACGCATGCACATAAATACACACACACACACACACACACACATATATATATATATATATATATGTGTGTGTGTGTGTAAAAATAAAATGGAAATTAATCCGACAGTATGAATAAGATATAATGAAAAAACAAACGATGTTTACAACTGAAACAGGCTCATCAGAAGAGAACGGTTTGCACACTTTCTCTTCTGATGAGCCTGTTTCAGTTGTAAACATCGTTTGTTTTTTCATTATATCTTATTCATATATATATGTGTGTGTATCTGACTTTAGGCCAGCCCGAGGACTTTACTTTATTTACAGCTGGTTTAAATTCAGATAGAACATTGTGAAAATTTTCGTATAATAATTTACCTAATGACTGTAAGTCTGGCAACAGACTTATTGTTCCCCCTCATATATACAAAGTGTGTTTCAAAAGAATTATAGTGCCATGCTTCAAAGTATGAATTTACCCAATCCAGCCATCATTAAAAGAATGCCATACCAAGCCAATATTTTCAAGCCCAATAAATCTGTTTTGATTTTGAGTTTTCCTCCTCATAGACTGGTTGCCTAATCAAGACTAAAGTCATTATATAAACACAGAGAGATGTCAGACAGTAAATGTCGTTGTGGCAACTGAAGAAGAAGAAAAAGTATACATATACAAATAAATACATATACATACCTATATATGTGTGTGTGTGTGTGTGTGTGTGTACAAATATATATATATATATATATATATATATATATATTATATATATATTTCCGTACGAATTTATACCAAACTATCCAATTAGTCTACTGGCAATTTACTATATAATTTTTACACTTTTGTCGGAAGGATTTAATTGATTTTCTTTGTATCTACAAATAAAATAAGGTATATTCCATAATTTAATTCGTGGAAAATCAAATTATATTTATACATCAGATCTATTTCTAGTGAAATAATCATGAATTTCATTAGGAGTTCTAATAATGTTACATAAATAAATAGATGTTTTATGGTATTTTTTTTCATATTAGATCTTAAATGAATTCTATGAAACATCTCCCATTATTCACTTTTAGAATCTTGTTTATTCTTTAAAACGGCCTTCGGGTAGGCATATTTATATAAATTAAAAGTAAAATACTTAAGGAATATATATATCTATATCTATATCTATATATATATATATATCTATATCTCTCTCTCTCTCTCTCTATATATATATATATATATATATATATATATATATATATATATAAAACCCCTCCGCACGAGCTGGATGCGATACAAGGTCAATTTATTAAGCGGAGTTTGAATTCAGAGTTTTCCTACTCCTAGACTAGTTACATACCCTGCTATTTACCCATAACTGGAGGGAGAATTGGATTCATACCTTTCCCAATGGTATTAGCGCCATGTGAAATGCAAACAGTTTCGTCCAGGAATTAAACTGGGATCGACAAGTCCATTTCCAACAACTCTAACCATTAGACCATGCGCCTATGCTATAAGGAGATGACCGCAGAAGTCAGTCTATCTGGGGTTTTTCTCTAGATAAAACACTCAAGCCAATTGCCACGACTTGGATAAACGTTTTCGTTTTCTTTCTCTCTTGACCAACGAAACAAAATCTTTTTTATTGATTTGTTTCTGAATGCATTAAGTCACCAGTAGAATTGTCCGGATCGAGAGAAGTGATTTAAGGCGAAGACTTTTCTTATCATCAGGTTTCATCAACAGAAACGGACTTTTGTTTCTACGCCGCTATTGACCAAAACAAAACCGAACCAAGTGCAAAGTAGATATTATTTATCTCACATCCCATGTATGCGAGTATGACACAAGGTCGTTTTAATGTGGGACAACCCACGAACCGAAGCTCAAGGGATGAAACGTCAAAAAAAGCGTATATCCCGTCGGCATTTCCCTAAAGGACGTGCCTCAGGCACTGAGCAATAAACCCAGCCCTTTCCTTTTAATTCAAGGGGATAAGTGTTGCCTGGGGGAGGCCCCCCTGGGATCACGTCGTTTATTCATTACACATGTCCAGTGGCCGAAGCCACCTGCTCCTGTCCGGAAGAGAGGGTTATTACTGAATTCAAATCATATAGTATCATGGAAAGTGTACCAATTTGGATAAAATTTGCTACATATACGAGATTGTGGCCAGTCATATCTTAGTGTTGCGAACGTACGTTTTACATTGATTTTATCATATATGGACATGCACACTTCATACTTTGAAATAATTGTTAATGTGAGCTGTCCTTCATCACACATCATTTATTCTTACCTATTGAATTTATCATCGTCAGCCCTGTCAGCTGCGGGATGTAGAATACCCTGACTGCACTTCTGCAGAGAAGTAAGACCTCTCCCAATGTTGGTCGTAGTGCTGACCCCTGAAGCTTAAGTTCGGAATACTTGTGGCTGAGCAGTCCATGACATGCAACACTCCACTTTTACCCTTACGGACGGTCGGAGAGGTCCCCTCCGATCCAAGCACCTTTATGATTTTCACGACCCTATAACCCTTATGGCAAACCCCTAATCCTTTTTATCATATATGATGTCTTGTGTCCTGGGTATGATTTTAAAATCCATCAAGTGGTGAGGTTCTAATTCTGGAGCTCTGGACAGTGTGGAATACGTCTTCATCGTCATTACTCCTAGGTACCACATCCGGAGTGGTATTACATGTTAGGGTTCAATCTATGGGTTAAATAGATAAAATATGAGGGTTTTTTTTTTAATGTTTCAAAAACTGAGTTTGAAGAAAAAATTGAATGCCAACAAGGATTGATAAAACAAAAAACGTCTTCGGCATAAAATAATCCATGACATGGGTTGACATGCCGTAAAATCCAAACTAACCACAACAACCATATTACAATAGACATCTGTTTGCAAACAGTTATATGTCTTCAAGTAACTAATAATAATAATAATAATAATAATAATATAATAATAATAATAATAATAATCAACAATTATAGGTTCAAGTAACTGTTCTAAATCCAAATAATTTACAGTTCTGTGGCATAAAGTATTCCTATCGAATACAAATAATTTTTAAACAGATTTATTTGACTGACATATGAGACGCTAACATGATTATAGTGGACTTGAGAGTCATGGTAATGAAGGGGTGATTCTATACTCTCCAGATTTCCATAACCATCTGATACAGTTTACAGTCATACCCAGAAACCCCAGTCTGTGTATTTTAAGTACCACTGACAGGGCAGTAAACAAAACTTTTTTTTAATTTTTTATTTTTAAGTAAGGTTTTTCTTGGAGGTATTTTTTCTATAAAAACTTCCAATAAAAAATCTATCGTACATGAATTATGTACCAATAACCCCGAGGATAATAAATTTCAGAGATTCTTTGACGATCACTATTAATAAGAGATGCATGTAAGTAAACAAGTATTTTATTTTGACCGGTACTGTATATAGAAATAAATATATTCTAGAATCTAGCAAGGAGCCAGTTTCATCAATAAAGTCCTATATATATATATATATATATATATATATATATATATAGAGAGAGAGAGAGAGAGAGAGAGAGAGAGAGAGAGAGAGAGATTGGGAATAAGATGTGGTGCTATATCCCTGTACACATGCAGATATAGGTATATTTTCGGATTTAGAGTAGGGCCCATTATATCGATAATGTCCGGAAGGTCAATAAGGGTAATTTTTAATGTTTCTATTTTCTGAGTGCTTCGTTGCAGTGTAATATTCTGTAATTTTGCTTGACAATTATTGATATAATGAGTTTAGCCCTCACTGAGTGAGTCATAAAACTTATAATACGAAGGTGAGTAAAAAGTTATGCCATTTTGTTTAGGACAGGTATAATTACCAACACAGGAACATGTATCATACATCAAAATGAAGCTGGTCCTCTGTGGATCACATCCCTACTTCTTCCACATAGTGAGTAAAAAAGTAATGCCATTTTGTTTAGGACAAGTATAATTACCAACACAGGAACATGTATCATACATCAAAATGAAGCTGATCCTCTGTGGATCACATCCCTACTTCTTCACATAAGTGAGTAAAAAAGTAATGCCATTTTGTTTAGGACAGGTATAATTAGCAACACGGGAACATGTATCATACATAAAAATGAAGCTGGTCTTTTGTGAATCACATCCCTATTCCTCCACATAGAGACAGTTTCTCTCAATAGCAACGTTCCACCTTCGAATGAGACCATGTATCCCTGCCCCGTAAAATTCTGTTTAGTTCTTCACTACAGATTTCACTTTCTCGTCACTGGAATAATGTTTGCCCCATGAAAGAGGGTTTGAGAGGCAAACATTATTCCAGTGACGAGGAGCTGAAATCTATACTGAAAAGTGGCTCAAAGAACAGTCAACAGAAGTTTACGGGGCAGGGATGCATGCTCTCATTCGAAGGTTGAACATTGCTATTGCGAGAAACTGTCTCTATATAGAGAAGTAGGGATGTGATCCACAGAGAACCCGCTTCATTTTGATGAATATTATACGTTCCTGTGTTGTTAATTATACCTGTCCTAAACAAAATCGCATTACTTTTTTTACCTAACTTCGTATATATGTATAGTACCGGTGATTTTCCGTGGCAATCATGATAACTTTGTGTTAGACTATGCTTAGTAAATCAATCATCAGCAGCAGCAGCTCGCGCTGACAGCACGAATTCCCATGATTTTCTCTCAGCCATCCGTCCCTATCGGTCATCGCTCCTGGCAGATCCGTAGCACGGCATTCGGTGTCCGTACAAAGCTGATTTTTGCCATTTAGTCCACACTTGTGTGTTCATATGTAGGTGTTCACCGGAGAACATCACTCACAATTTTGTCCTTGCTTCTTCAGCACATCTTCTTCATCTTGGATGGTTGTATGATAGGAGTAAAGTAGCCGTACTGCTGCTTTTTGTGGGGTGCTGCTTCCAGGATTTTATCAGGATTTCCATATGAGTGATAATCTGACTATAACAGTCCATGACTTTCCGATGCGTATATTGACATCGCTTTCTGACGGTGAAATATTACTACCTAAGAATGTGGACTGGTCTACTAATTTCAGAGGCTTACTATTCAGTGTAGAGATGCCTCCAACTTGTTCAAATCGCAGGAACTTCGTTTTATCTGTGTTCACACTGAGGACAATGCCTCTTGCTGGATTCTTTGGGCAATGCAGTGATTCGGCTTGGGCAGGTACATTTGCGAACGCGATGGATAAAAAGAATAGTAAGTTAATGCTGTCATAATATTAGTCTAATTTAAGTACATTTGCCACATTTTTAAAAACTTTCTCACGAAGTCCAACGAAAAGGAACAAAAAAATACTATCAAAGATGAATTGAATTCTATTTTTGTTGACAAACCTCCGTCTACAAGAGACAATGGTGTAGTGTGCAAAAGCAAGTGAAACTACGTTTCCTGTGGAGGTTCATATGGGGGATGAGCTGTCGCCCAAGCAGCAGGTCATTCGTCTCCACACTTACTTTGTGGTCAAATTGAAAGGCAATTAACCCAAACCCAATGCGGATTGGCAATGATAGTGTCGTAGGAGTTACTGGATATCGATGAGGTTCGGCATCTCACCACTTTAGGGATTCCAGCGCCGGATTTAATTTCGGTGTTTATTTCCCTAGCCTTCCTTGGAATGAGGTATAGCCGCTAGGAGCGAAGGTTTTATAACAGACATTTACTCGTCCTAGATGGATTCCTGACTAAGGGCAAGGAGCCCCATCTATCCCATTTGGAGATTTATGTGAGTAGTAAATTCCCCAACATCGGTGTGGATGGCCATTGGCTCCCCTGGAGATCATCCACCCTCTGACAGCTCTTATTTTTAGTGATGTTGGGAGTCCACAAATCCATCTCGCCAGACAAGCCGAGGCGTGCTTGATGGGGATGCCAGTTTAGTCACCGACAACCCAACCATGGAACAGGTAGTACTAATTTACATAGTACAAGTAGCAAGTAAGAAAGAAGACTTATCCTGGCCAGACACGATTGAATGCTATATAGCATTCGATTGGTCTTTAATCGTTTTTACGTTTAATTTTCACATTTTTATGCTTAATTTCACGCCTAATAAATATCAGTTCAAGAGCATCTGAGGCATGAGTTTGAAATAGATTTTAAAAAATTAAAAAAAGAATACGTGGCGATAACTACTTATCTGGTAAATTCAGTAGTTTAACTACTTATCTGATAAGTTTTAAGATGATGAAATTAATTGACTACAAATACATTTATCAAAATCTTCAATAACAATCGGTATAAGTAAATTCAATTGCATACTTTTATAATTTCTAAACTCTTAAACTTACCAGAGAAGTAATTATTGCCTTTTAAGTTGAGTGATAATTGATTTTTAGTCACTTTTTTCCACTCCATACAAAAGATCAATATATATATATGTATATTTTTATATACTTTAGACTTATTTATAATTCCTCTACCTCTATTCTTAGAACTCATTAAATCATATTTTTGTAAAGAATATAAATTCTAAAGAATCTGTTAAAAATCATATCAATTTAGCAAAAATCCCATATATCTATATATACATACACACACACACACACACAACACACACATATATATATATATATATATATATATACATACATACATATATATATATATAATATGCATATATATGTATATGTATATTTTTGAAGGTTATCACAATGCAGGTGTAAAGAAAAAAATAATACGGTAACAATGGTGTTGTGTGTTAACCTGTATTTTATTCTTGAATTTTCGAGATAAAATCTCTTTTTCAAAGATCACTGGAACTGAAGTAGTCTAGTTAATAACTAGACTAGACTACTTCAGTTCCAGTGATCTTTTGAAAAGGAGATTTTATCTCGAAAATTAAAGAATAAAATACAGGTTAACACACAACACCATTGTTACCGTATTATCATTTTTTTTCTTTACACCTGCATTGTGATAGGCTTCAAAATCAACCTCCAAACCAATATATACACAATGCTTCAAGCAAATTATAAAACTCTCTTATACATATATATATTTAAAAATAATAAAATTCGAAGGCAATACAATGCGTAAAAAATAAAGACAAAAAGATGTTTTATATGTCTAATCGATTTCAAAGCTAGAGCTTCATCCTCAGAGTTTATTTTCAGAAATGACGTGCTTATGTTTTTTTATTTGTGTGGTTACAATTTCTCTTCTTATTTCCTTTTCCTCTCCTTTTTTTTCCTCTCTTTCTTCTTCTCCTCCTTTATGAATGGGCGAATAACTGTAATTTCTTATTTCTCTCCTTCTTCTTTTTCTTTTTCAAAAGTTTGTTGAGAACAAGGCTGACCGGATGTCAGCCTTGTATGATGTTGCAATATGTTGCGGCCGTGTGATGTCAACATTTTTTTTTAGAACAAAAATGAACAAATAAATAAAAACAAATAAAAATATTTATAATATATAACTTAAATATATAATTTATAGATTTTTCTTTTTTCTTTCTTATATAAAGTTTAAACATTTTTTCTTTCTTATTGAAATTGTAAATATTGTTCTATATATAAAATAACTTATCCATTATTTTACATTGAGCTTGCGTAGGGATTTGAAATAATCCTTGTATAGATCTATTAGTTTGCATCAGCATGGACATGCATTGTGGATATACAGAGGATACAGATGATCCTAAATAGATCCCTACATTTTCTGAAATTATGTAAATCAAATACAATTACATGTATTAACATCGGAAATAACAATCAGTTGCATATTTAAATTATCCACATCTTTATTTATCAATTATGCTATTACACTTTCAACTCTTAATCAATCAACTTTGTAGTTAACGTTTCCATATTTTTTTATTCATCAATCAACTATGCAGTTATAACTTAACTCCAATATTAACTGACACACGAATCACTTGAGATATTTCTCTTGCGAAATATCTTAATGTATTCAGAAATATGGCGACACCAAAATTGCCCATAACAAACATGATGAAGACCCATCTCTTATATTCGATAAGGAAGCGCGTGGTCTAATGGTTAGAGTCGTAGGAAATGGATTCGTCAACGCGAGTTCAATTCCTGGACGAAGCTGTTGGAATTTCACATGGCGCTAATACCCTTGGGAAAGGTATGAATTCAATTCTCCCTACAGCTATGGGTAAATAGCAGGGAAGACTGGACTCTTTAACCATGGCTAGGTAACCAGTCTAGGAGAAGGAAAACTCTGAATTCAAACCCCGTTGAACTCCGCTTAAGAAATTGACCTTGTGTCGCATCCTGCTCGTGCGGAGGGGTTGGTAAATATATATATTCGATAAGACAGTGTTACTAAAATAAGGGAATGACGCCGGACATTGACGCAGATTTGATTACGAAACACATATGCACCAATACCATTCGTACTGGGGTTCTTTTTTTCGCACTGTTCGGACGCCCACTCGGCGCGAAATGACATCTGCAACCATGATTTTTGGACGTGTTCTGGATATTTTAATCGAGCAAGCATTGTCCTCTGACTGACCTTTAACCTTCCATTCTACGTCCAAATAAAGTGGGGGCGGGTTTTATCAACACAGAAAAACGAATCCATCACCTGATGTTATTCTTACAACTACAACAGATGGTCATTAGCCAATGCGACAAAACTACACCGACAATCAGGTTTATGCTATACTTGGTACATACATAACAACCCCCTTTACATTCTATACAATATTTGGTGCAACTTATATCTTTTTTTAGTACGAATAGCTATTTTATTTTCTAGCGGATTTTTAAAACTATTTTTTTTAAAAATCGGGATTTTCTTCCATATGCAATCAACAATGTTTGAAATTATCAATAACAAATAATAAATAAATAATATATTAAAATTATTTAACATACCCATACACACATACACACACACACACACATACACACACATATACGAGAAGTAAATACACAAGCAATGTGCTTTGATATGGCTTTTTTTAGCCGACAATCTTTGGGAGAAGCCTTACATTTAAATAGGTATGCCCACCTAGTTAATTAATTATTAATTAATTAACTTTCAAAATTAGGTACGACTTCAATTAAGCAAAAACATATTCTCCCAAAAATACACATATATATATATACATGCATATATACATATATATACTCATACATAAACATATATGCATGCATACACATAAATGTATCGACATTTAGTTATTTACTAAGCTTAACTTAGATGTGGCACAAGGCCAGAATTATGGGGCGCCCAATGAGAATCGAACTCATTAAGAATGGTCTGCTAATCTAACATGCTAACCATTACACCACGGGAAGTGCCCAAATATATATACATATATGTGTACATACCTATTCACATATATATATACATGCATACAGATAAATACATATACGTAAAAGTAAAGTCGTCGGGGCGGCCTAAATTCGGTATCAGCCAATCAGCGAGGGAGTCTATCCCCTTTTCACTAGCGCCAGACCAAAGAGATTGTTTCTTGCGTCTGAGGTGGAGCGCCACACCTACCATCAGCTCCTTACTTTACCGCACAGATCCCTGTGCTACTCATGCGGTGAGTTGGCGAGGACCGTGATCGAACTAGGAACCTTGTAGTTTCAAGCCGAACATTAGGCATATATACATACACACTCACACAAACATCCACACACAAACACACACACACACCACACACACACACTAATCTATATGACTTTACCAATTTTTGTTCAAATGAATTTTTTACAGCATTTATAGAAACGTCTTCAATTTCCGTGTCTAATATTTCGTTGTTTTCATTTTGTCTTACTTTTCAGCTGAAGAAATAACATTTAAAGAACAGAAATGCGTTTAAAGATTATATATATATATATATATATATATATATATATATATATATATATATATGGTCTAGCGCTATTAAAAAGGGGATAGACTGACTGGCTTATACCGACTTTAGGCCACCCCGACGACTTTACTTTACTTATATACATCTATATCTATATCTATATATTTATCTATCTATCTATATCTATATCTATATCTATATACATACATACGGGCCGGGTTAGCTCAGTCGGTATAGCGTTCGGCTTGAAACCACAAAGTTCCTAGTTCGATACCGGTCCTCGCCAACTCAGCGTATGAGTAGCACAGGGATCTGTGCGGTAAAGTAGGGAGCTGATGGTAGGTGTGGCGCTCCACCTCAGATGCTAAAAACAATCTGCTTGGTCTAGCGCTATTGAAAAGGGGATAGACTGACTGGCTGATACCGACTTTAGGCCACCCCGACGACTTATATATATATATATGCATATATATATCTATATATATCCATATATATCTGCTATATATATATATCCATATATATGTCTATTTCTCTCTCTCTCTCTTATATATAATATATATATATATATATATTATCTTATTATAATGGACTGTCTGTAACCGAAACTATATTACTACTCAAGTCACAATTCCCTTAATTATTTACGTCAAATTCTCCATGATTTCATTCTTTTAACCTTCAGTTATTAATAAAATTGTTTTACATTATTAATACTGTTGACCATATCTACGTACTAATAACATGCAATTGTATTTATATATACAACAAAATAGCGTTTACAGTTTGAACGAGAAGGTTAATTTGCATATTGATATTTAAAATGTTATTTTAATAAATGTGCTTGGTATTATTGATTTCTAATTATTTGGTTTTATCTTAAGAAATATAAACAAAAATCTCGTGAATAAATCTTTAAAGAAATTTATTTACAAGAATAAATAACTGTAATATTATCCTTTACTTCCTATTTTCACTAAATAGTTAAATTAGAAAATTTTACCAATGAAAGAGGGGAGTAATGAAAAATGATGGAATAGTTAGTTTCAAAGTTGTTCTATTTTTCAATCATACCCCCTCTGTTGCAGATCTTTTTATCTGCATTCTTAGTCAGTTTAATTAGCCTTTCTAATTTAATATGATATTTTATTATATCAAAACTTAAATACTTGCACCCAGAGGGTGCATATATTTGCTAGTATACATAAACGCTCTACACACATAAACACACACACACACACACATATATAATGTGTGTGTATGTGTGTGTGAGAGAGAGAGAGAGAGAGAGAGTGTGTGTGTGTGTGTGTGTGTGTGAGAGAGAGAGTAACAACTATGTTTTGTTGTCCGATGATGCTACGATTTACCGGTGAAATAAATTATTACACGAAGCAAATTCAAAGTCTTTTCTTCTTCTTCTATTCAATACATAGCTCTTTTCGTCCTCACACTGGTGCCCAGCACATCGAATTCTTGACCTGTACCATTACAGTTGAATTCCACATAGAATGATCCTCATCACCAAGTATATAGAAAAATACATACGCAAATCTTTATATCAACGTTCCAGGGTTATCTGATGACAAAGCCATCCTTGTAGAAGAATATTAGTGGTGCCACTTAACCCATAGCTGTGGGAAGGAAGTGCTTCATACCTTTCCCAAATGTATCAGTCCAAAAGAGAACGTAATAAAGAGAGTGAAGTTCGAAATCGCTTTCTATGATGTCACACTGTCACAGTCTAGCACGTTCACCATTACGCCACGGGACCCCTGTCATTTCTAATGTACATATTTACAAACCCCTCCGCACGACCAGGATGTGACACAAGGTCACCATTACAGCAAACGCCTCCAAATGAATTTTTTGAATCAGCCGTTAAATACAGCTGAACAGTAGTGTAGTGAGGTATATCTTCTTATTATAATAGAGATTGTTTGTTTGTCTGTCTGTAACCGAAACTATATTACATCTCAACTCACAATCCCCTTTGTTATTTACGCCACATTGTCCATGATTGTTATTTTTATTTAAACCTCAATTATTAATAAAATTATTTTACATTATTAATACTTTTGACTTTATCTACATTCTAAATACATGCAATCGTATTGATATATACAACAAAATAGCGGGTTACAGTGTGAACAGGAAAGCTAATTTGCATATTGATATTAAAAGTTTAATTTTATTAAATATGCGCTTGGTATTATTGATTTCTAATTGTTTGTTTTTTTCTTAATGAATATGAGCAAAAATCTCGGAGATAAATCTTAAAAGAAATCCATTAATATAAAGAAATAACAGTAATTTTATTCTTTACTTCCTAATTTAACTAAATAGTTAAATCAGGAAAATTCAGCAATAAAATGAGGGAGTGATGGAAAATGATGGAAGACTTAGTTTCAAAGTTGTTCTATTCTTCGATTATACCCCTTCTGTTTCAAATCATTTTATTTGGATTTTTATTTAGTTTCAAAAGTATTTCAAATTTAACATATTTCATTACATTAAAATTCAAATACTTGCAGCCGGAGGGTGCATATATTTGCTAGTATATGTAAAGAAGATAGTCATTAAAATATCAACTGAAAGAAAATATAGATAAAAATTGAAAACAGAAAATATGATCTTTAATAATATTCTTCATCGTCTCTACGTTGCACTTGTAAGATTTCCCCAGTGAAATATTGGTAGAATAATTCTGTAAAGAGAATTTAAACGGGAAATAGACATTTTCGGTCTACGATCAGAAAATAAGAACGATTATTTTTATTCGATTCAACTATCATCCTACTTAATGCTAATCGGCAGAGGAGGAAAAATAAGCAGTGATATCTATAGACTTTTCTATTGGACAGAAACAGACGAACACTGAATAAAACCTTAGCAGAACGACATTTTCTTTTCTTTGTTTAGTTTTTTTCTTGGCTTATTGTGTGCGTCCCGTTTGAGATCTAAAGCATATAAGATTTTGAAACTAATACCAATAAGATTTTACAAAATAGGCACAAGGATGAAAATGACAGACCTGAAAAATGTTCTACGGACGCTTATTTTATGTCGATAAAAAAATAGAAGACTTTAACTAAAGAATGAGGACTACGACATAAAGTATGTTGACTGCTCTCTCTCTCTCTCTCTCTCTCTCTCTCTCTCTCTCTCTCTCTCTCTCTCTCTCTCTCTCTCTCTCCCGTCGCTCAAAAATACATACTCAGAATTTACTAAGCTGTTGTTTAGTCTTAAATACGGGTCACAGGTTACTTAGGTTAGTTACACATACTGAGTGGTTCAAATCCATTACTACTGAATAGGCAGTTCGATCCTCGCTGGATGCCCCATACTGCCCTGAGTATCCGGGAGTTCCTGGCCCAGAAGGACGTCACTGTGCTGGAGCAATTTCCCTACTCTCCTGACCTGGCTCCACGTGATTTTTTTCCTCTTTCCCAAGCTCAAGGGGGTCATCAAGGGAACCCGTTTGGAGAATGTGCACGACACCAAAAAGACCGTGACGACAGAGCTATGGAGAATCCCGGAAGAATCCTTCCAGGAGTGTATGCAAGCGTGGCAGAGAAGGGTGGGAAAGTGCATTAGACTCCAAGGGGATTACTTTGAAGGGTATAACTTGTAGTTTGGAGTTTGGAGTTTGGATTTGAAATAAATCTTTTGTGACACCAATCCTGGAACTTTGCTGATATACTCCGTATATCACAGAGACTATCCCCCAGAGAAAGTATAGATGATAGAAAATGAATGAGAACAAAATAGGTAAGGTCTCTTAGTTTTAATGGCATATCAACCTTCATGTGTTACTTAATAACTAAGCCATCCTTTTAGTGATACTATTTAACCCATAGCTTGGAGAACATATAGAAACTGAGATGAGAAAAAAAAAAAAGAAAAAGATACATACGAGAAAGATTGAATAGAACATATGGCGAACGATCAGACTCTTTGCCCTGAAGAGCACTAAGCGAAACTGTTAGTATGTATATCTGACTCATTAGGTTTAACTTTATTATTTGCTCTACTTAGGTATTGAACACTCTTTACTTTTTAGCTTTAGTGTATCCTGGCGGTTTATGTATATATATAAATTTCATATATATATATATATATATATATATATATATTGTTTTTCTTTTGGTCAAGTATTATAGTATCAACCAATTATTTTCGGTTGGTACGACTATCTTGGTCTTTTCTTTTTTGCAATTTCTTTTTTCCAGGTGATGTTTGGTAGTATATTTTTACAATCAAATTATTTGCCGGGTTTTTTCTTACCACAAGGGTTTACAAACAAGTTCGGTATATTAAATATCTATATCTATATATATGTATATATATAGCCCAGTCGGTAGAGCATCCGCTTCGGGGCCACAAGGTTCCGGGTTCAATACT
>CM042140.1:12342833-12367833 GCA_023376005.1 Doryteuthis pealeii | reverse complement strand
CACTATGTAAAGTCTCTTCTCTCATAAAATGAGTATACATATTTACCAACTCCTCAGCATGAGTAGGATGTGACACGAGGTCAATTTCTTTAAATTTCTGAAAATCAAACATTCAGTGAATGCATCGAATAGTCCATTACACTTTCACACAGACCCTCGTCAATATTTTTGTTAAAAAACCTAAATAATCATTTAAAAGTAAAAACGTTATTTAAAATGGATTCGTCAAGAAAATAGACGTATTTATCCAACCCCTCCGTCACGGATAGGATTGGATGGAATTTCAATTTCTAAGTGGAGTAAAACTGGTTTTCCTTCCCCTAGATTGGTTGCCTTATCAAGGTTAAAGAACCTAGCATGTCCTACTATTACTATATATATATATATATATATATATATATATATATATATATATATCCAACCACTCGGCACGAGCAGGATGCGACACAATGTCAATTTCTTAAGCGGAGTTTAAGGTCAAAGAGATCCCACTGACCAATTATTTACTCATAACTGGTGAGAAAATAGTTGGATGCATACCTTACCCAAGTTCTATGTGAAATGCAAACAGCCTCGTCCAAGATTTTAAATCCTCGCCGTGTCCATTTCATACGAGGATAATCATTATACCACACGCCTCCGAAAAGGTGATAAGACCATACAAATCTTTTGCTGTTAAGGGTTGATTTTCTTTGTTACTTCTTTTTGGACTGGCTGGTCATTGTCTTTAATGTTCAATTAATACAACAAGACTTGATGTTCTTGATAATAAAGCTTTATTTCCCTAGCCCATTTGATTCCGCCGCGGGTAAGATTCCTCCCCAGGAGATGACAACAACGTCTACGCTCCTTGAAAGCCGGGTCGAACCTGACTAACTAAAACTTATTCTCACGCTTCTGTAATGGCACGTTTTCAAGGTGTAAAATCAAAAGGTTATTACCCGTCCATAACTGTCGGTAATTTCCCATGGTCCCCGTTATTTTAAATTTCAACGGCCGCTATTCGAATTTCTAACTACAGGTACGCACATAATTCATGACTGCTTATTTATTCTTACCATGAATGTAGTCATTGGAATCTTTCTTTTTATCTAGATCAACATAGTCGATCAGAAGAACCACAATTCATTCTCGTGAAGCAATAACTAATCGAATGTTAGGCTCAAGGCTGTGTTTTTCGGAGAATATGAAGCCACCAAAGTTGGCACAGTAAACAGCAATTCCTAGCAGCAAAAATCAGCACTGAAAGTTTTCCATGACAAACCCAGCAATAGACACGTTGCCTTTTCTCCTTAAAAGTCGAATTGGGATAGTAAGAGTAAATGAGTTATGGTTCCAGCAAAACTTTAGAAGACATTTTGAAAAAAAAGACCCCCCCCCCATAAAGAACATTTAATCATCGACTTTTCCCGCTGAGAGACGGCGGCCAGGTGAATGCGAACTGTATTTGTTTATCAATAACAGACGAGAAAGAATTAGAGTTCAAAATCTTCAATGACATTCATTTACCACAAAGAAAAAATATTTTCAATGGTTTCTAATAGTAGTTTCTCTTTCCATCGGGAAACTTTTTTTTAGTATTTCTTTCATTTCTATTTTTATTTCTGTGAAGTAGTTAAATAAGAATAAAAAAAGAACCGAATGCCACATGATGGATGGAGAATAAGCCGATCGAAATCTTAAGTACATACGAATAAAAATACTTCATAAATAAAATAAAAAATACTCAGGAATAGACATTTTTGGTTGAAAAGTTTGAAACTTGAAAAATAAAGATAAAATTAATGAAATAGAAAGAAAAAGAAGGATTGTCACAAGTAGACTTGTGAGTAACGACAAGGAAGGAATAACCCCCACGCCCTTAAGAGCTTCAAAGCTAGATCCTTACCACTATATGTAGTTTGGAATATTACAAACCTATTGGACAGAGTTAGGCTAAAGTTTGGAATGTAATCCAATGGTATGAGAAAAAAAATATAATTATCAAGAAACTGATTTGCATATGATTTTGTTATAGGAATTAATTTATTATTCCACAAAATGTGTAGATTTAATTCATGTGCGATTATAAATTAATCCTTAAGAAATTATCCCAATAGGGGCTCCGTCGTGGTGAAATGGTTAGCAAGTTATTCTCGCAGATCCATTATTACTGAAAAGCGAATTTGATCCTCACTGGGTGCTTGATGTCTTCTAAATACTTACTATGTTTACTTTGGCCCCTTTTAGTAGTTTGGTAGTTTTATCGAGGCAAAATACAGTTTATTTAACGCTGATTTACAAAGCAGATATAGTCGATTTGCTAAAATCTTTCTTTCCTACTTTGGAACTTGGTCATGTTTTGGGCGAACCTAAATAAGAATATCGCTCACTCGCCTCGTAATCTGTTTTGGTCATAGGAGGTGCAACTCACGTGGCGTATCTAGGGCGACAATAACTTGGCGGAATCCATCCCTCTTCAGATCTAAAACAGGTTTATAGAGACGAGTCTAGCTTACTATTTACCCATAGATGGAGGGAGAATATTTGGATTCTCGCTGGGTGCCCCATACTTGTGATCTTGTGATAAATTCTTATTGTGCTGAACGGGCTGGATGAATATTTTTCAAACGAAGAGACCAAACCGATTAAAGTGTGAGTCTGCAGTATAATTCTTTTTAAGTATAAACATTATTAATATGCTCTAAGACAAAATCTCTAGAATGAAAAAAAATAGAAGGGAAAAAAAGAAATTCGACTTGTTGGCAATGTAGTCACCGTCAAAAAATCTTTATCAGCTCAAAAATTTTCAGCAGCTGAAAAATCTGTCGTCGTAAAATCTTCAGCAACTCAAAATCGCGACTCGACTCCTGTCGTCACCCCACTTCTACTTATATTAGTTTCTCCTCAACATCTGGGTGTCTGCGCCCCACACACGAGATTCTCGAGCCAAACCCGGCCGCCGAATCCTCATAGCTATCATCCGGGCACCTGGCGCTTACATCCGGGACTGTAGCTTCTCGACTTCGGCGCCAATGTTTGCATTCTGAAGGAAGCGGGTTCGATTCTACAGTCCTACATGTCAGGCAAAGCCTAGCCCGCTTCCTTCGAGAATACGGCAGGCCTTGACGTTCGCCACTCACCTCGTGTTCTGTCACAAAATCCTTCTCAAATACAATTTCTGCTGGTTTATACAGGCATTCATGATTGCTGCCATTTCTGTTTCGAGTATGAACATCGCATCTTATTTTTCTAAAAGAATAATTAAATGTGTCATGATCGGATGTTGTGTTTTATTAACTTCAAGCGACTGGCGCAACTTTGCAACTGGAGAGATGTAATTTCCTGCAAAACTCTTGGTACACAATTACTATACACTCTAGCTTTAATGCTTTTCCACGGGTGTGACAGATGCTACAATAGAAAGCTATTTGATAATCCCCCTGTATTATCCTTTCCCGAGTACGAGAATGGCTATGCATTTGGCTCTAAATCGCCAGATACTTCCAGAAATATTCTAATTTATTTCTTTGTGTATATCCTCCAGGGTATAAAACTAAAATTCAGGGCATTTTTTTTCAATCCTTCATTTTTCAATCTCGGGTTATTTAAAAGCAATTTCACACCAGCAACTCTTTAATGATCACAACTAATTTCCTGAAGATCACAGATATCTGCAGAGATAGTGGCTACCTTGAGACCTTCATTAATTTGAAAAAGAAAAAAAAAAGAAAACGTTCGATTTGCTTTTTGGCACACGTCTTATCTTTTTTGTTAATTTACTATGTAATCAAATTTTAGTGATCAAATTAATTATCTTCTGAATAATTTGGGATATTTCAAAATAGTGTAATATCTTCAAAACGTCAGGTGATCAAAGTTGCATATCATTAGCGTGAATCATAAAGTCCGTAGCCTAATGATGGTTTTCTTTGTTTTCTTTGTTTTATGGCATATCAACTTTCGTGAGTTAGTTAATGCCAAGGTTATCCATGTAGAAAAACAGTAATGGTACAATTTAACCCATAGCTGGAGGTGAGGGGGTTCATACCTTTCCCAAGAGTATCAGTCTGAAAGTGTACGTAATAGCGCGAGATGAGTTTAAATTCGCTTATTACGATGTCGCAGTCCAGCATTTATGCAGCCACATCACGGGAATCCCTAACTCCTGTAGCCTAATAATATAAAAAAAATTATGACAAGTACTTATTCTTGTGAACGATTGACTTTAATAGAAATCTAAGTTTGATACTAACCACCAGAGAAGAATGAATCTTGAGAAGGTATCAATATCAGAACTATTATAAATATGTGAACGAGTAACTCGTGAAGACAATTATCGACAAGAATCCCCAAAGGAGCTAGGGTGTCTCCGTAGCCTAGTGCCTAACGCGCTGGACTGCGACATTTTAAGAAGCGAGTTCGAACTCGAGTCGGGCTATTACGTTCGCTTTCGACGTAATACCATTTGAAAAGGTATGAATTCCCTCAACCTCTAGCTATGGGTTAAATAATACCACTACTGTTCTTCTACAAGAATTGGCTTGGCATTAAATAACCAATATAAAACAAATAAACAAAACGATCATTAGGCTACAGACTTTATGCTTCACGCTAGCTATAAGCAAATTATATCACATGACGTTTCGGAAGATATTAAACTACTTCGAAATATTCCAAATGATTCAGAAGATAATTAATTTGAGGATGAAAATCTAATTACATACCATATTAAAAAGGATAAAAAATTATTTTACAATCATTGCTTTGGCATTAAATAACCCACGAAGGTTGATATGAGAAAGAAATTAAAAGAAAGGAGCTAAAACACAAACTATTGATAAGCAACATATAGAGTGATACAAAAAAATTTTTTTTTAAAGTCAGGCCTGTTTTTGGGGGGGTCACCCTATATATATATATATATATATATATATATATATATATATATATATATATATATATATATATATATATATATATATATAATGAGTCAGACGAACCTACTAAAAGTTTCGCTTAATGCTCTTCAGAGATGAGATCTGAGTCAAAACTCAGCCCTAAAGAGCATTAAGCGAAACTTTTAGTAGGTTCGTCTGACTCATTAGATTTATCTTTATTATTTGCTCTACTTAGGTATTGAGCATTTTTTACTTATTAGTTTTAGTTTCCTGGCGGTTTATATATATATATATATATATATATATATATATATATATATATATATATATATATATATATATATATATATATATATGCATATAAATTGTTTTTTCTTTTGGCCAAAATATTGTACCAATAGATTATTTTTTGTTGGTACGATTATCTTCGTCTTTTCTTTTTTCCAAAAGTTTTTTTCTCCCCGGTTGATGTTTGGTAGTATATTTTTACAATCAAACTATTTGCTGTTTTTTCCTCACCGCGAGTATTTACCAATAAGTTTGGTATATATATATATATATATATATATATATATATATATATATATATATATATATATATATATATACAAGGGTGACCCAAAAAACAGGCCTGACTTTTATTGAAAAGTTTGTTTTTTTGGACCACCCTGTATAATGGAACTCAACACCGCAAAGGCATCGACAATTTTAACAGAAGCAGAAAAAAATGGATATGATAAAGAAAATCATGACAAGAGAGGGGAGTATTAACACCACATAGGAATAAAGACTTGAAGAGAGTTAGGTTAGTAAATCACAAAGGTAAGTAAATTATGAAAAAGTATCCCAACGGACAACAACACGGAAATGAATGATTTAACTTATGCAAAAGTGAAGGTAGCGAGTGGACAAACTGAGTATACCACCGAGAAACCCAAGAAAAAAATGGGAACAAAAGAATATACCAGCCAAACCATGAAAGCACCAGAACACTTAGAGAAAGAAAAAATAACTACAAATACATGTGAATATCATAAGTGCATACCATAAAATAACAAGTTAAGATGGAACTGCTCAGAAGAAACTGGAGCTCAGACGAAGAATCCAGACCATCCAGACCACAGCATTGTTAAGAATAACTAGAATACTTGGAAGAAATCTGGATATTTAACGAGACTTTTTTCAGTAAACATTCACGGTGTAAATATCAATGAGTAAAATAATAACAGTAGTATATATATATATATATATATATATATATATATATATATATATATATATATATATATTATTATTATTATTATTATTTATATTTTTGCTTGAAGGCAATTACAATGCGTATATCGCATAAAATTCGATAATTATAGAAGATAATAATGACAAGTGAATTTCGGTAAAGAATTATTCGGTGTGTAGAACATCGTACAGACTGTTTCGACTTTCTATAATTATCGAAGTTTATGCGATATACGCATTTTAATTGCCTTCAAGCAAAAATATGAATAATAATATATACTTTATTCACAATGCTTCTAAAAAAAACATCCAAAAAAATCTTATATATATATATATATATATATATATATATATATATATATATATATATATTTACTGGTTTACTTGTTTAAATTAAAATGAACGACATGGGGTGTCCAAAACAAACATATTTATATTTCGTATATATTGTACATATAATTTACCCATATACGTCAATTGGCACACATTATAAAATATAATATAATAAATTATAAAACAATATAAATGTGTGTGTGTGTGTGTGTGTGTGTGTGTGTGTGTGTGTGTGTGTTTTGTATATGTAGTCTGTAACCTAATGATAAAAAGCATTTATTTCATACAACTATTTATTTTTATCATCTATTTTGTCAATGACGTGATAACTATAAATCACACAGAGTTAATATTATAGAGATTACTACTACATTAATATATATATATATATATATATATTATATATATATATATATATATATATATATATACTTTAATTTAAGCATTATATATACATATATATACATTACAATATATATACATATATATATATATATATATATATATATATATATATATATATATATATATATATAAATTCGTGTTGCTATGAAAAATTGAAGACATTTTACCATAAATTTTAGTTTGATGCTTTCGTGAGTGGAGATTCTATTTTTTGTTTTGTTTTGTAAATTCTTTCCTTCTTACATGTTTTGTTGTCTTAATAGGTGGCCTAATTCTGTTTCTTTTAGATATTTCTACTTTTTAAAAAAGTCTTTACACTTTACGTGACTCTCTTCGAGCGCTCTTCTTATTCTTGTTTTGCTCTCTCTCTCTCTCTCTCTCTCTCTCTCTCTCTCTCTCTCTCTCTCTCTCTCTCTCTCTCTCTCTCTCAATCCCCATCGCGTAATGGCTAGTGTACTGGGCCGCGGCCTCGTTGTAAGCAAGTTCGAAAACCAGTCACACTATTACGTTCACCTTCAATTTAATACCCCCATGAAAGGTTTGGACACCCTTGTACCTCCAAATTTGAGTTGAATAATACCACTAGTCTTTTCTACAAAGATGGCCTCTAGCCTTTACTTAGGCTAGATGGGCGGTCAGAGAGGCCAATCGACTGGTCAAGTTAAGCCCTAGCACCTATATGATTGTCCTAACCATATTTCCCTAATGGCAAGCCCCAACTCTTTTTATCATATATTTTTGGTGGATGGTGACTGTGAGTCGTCATATCCAGGATATGAGGTTAAACTTTATCTGATGGGAAGGTTCTGGAGTTCTGGGGAATGTGGAGCAACCTTCACCACCATTGATCGGAGGTCCACTCTGACTCGGAGTGGTAGTACTTGTTAGGGTCCCATCTATGGGTTAAATAGAAAATTTATCTATTATAAAAATATGAGTTTAAAAAATGTTTTTCTAAATTATTGCTACGAATCTTTTATAACGTTGCCGGCATTAAATGACCCACCGTGGTTGATATGCCGTAAAACAAAACGAACAAAAAAATGCCTTTGGTCATAAATAACCCATTGAAGTTGATATACCATTACCCAAAGAAACCAATCAACCTCTCTCTCTCTCTCTCTCTCTCTCTCTCTCTCTCTCTCTCTCTCTCTCTCTCTCTCTCTCATATCCATTCTTTTTTTCATTAACCCTCCTTCCACTAGGATTTATTGAATTTAGAAGCCCAAGTGTTTTTAGCCGTCTCATCCAATTCAATACAAAGGATACCGGTTCTTCACCACAAGAGCTTCTAAGAGAATTTAAAGGAACTGTCCATTCTACCTTCATCCTGTCCCCGCTGTTTAAATACTTCGAGTAGCATCATGCACCCAACCTCATAAAATAGACAGATGATGGGTATATGAGATTACTGCGCAACAATTCAGGGAATTTGAACAGATAAATCAATCTTCTCATCTGTCAAGTAATCCTTCGTTTGCCATGTTTCCACGGATATTTCACTCACCTTTCAAACTAACTTCCCCAACAAATAAATATCCGCATTTTCTAACGTTTCCATTTTTTAAAGGAAGTCTTTTTTCCGCGTTCTCACTCTCCCCCTTCTTTTATTCTTCTTTCATTCTTTTTTTGTGTAGCATGTTCTTTTTCTTCCCTTTTTTTTCATAGCAGTCAAAACGGGATGGTCCATTATTTATATGAGGCGACACAGGACATGACACACAAAGATTCAAGCTTATCAATATATATATATATATATATATATTATATATGTGTGTGTGTGTTGTGTGTGTGTTGTGTGTGTGTGTGTGTAAATAAATGGAAATTAATCCGACAGAATGAATTTAACATTTTGAAAAAACAATTAGTAATTATTATCTGCTGACAGAATCTGTTTCGACGCCTTAGTAGAAGGGTCATCATCAACGAGCAAAAAATATATGAAAGAAAGAAGGGATAAAAAACCGTTTTCCAACGGTTTTTTATCCCTTAATATATTCTTTCTTTCATATATTTTTTGCTCGTGGATGATGACCCTTCTACTAAGGCGTCGAAACAGATTCTGTCAGCAGATAATAATTACTAATGTTTTTTTCAAAATGTTAAATTCATATATATATATATATATGTGTGTGTGTGTGTGTGTGTGTGTGTGTGTGTGTGTGTGTGTGTGTGTGTTTCTATATGACCATAACATAGATACCATGTTAAATAGCTACCAAGCTGATTACTGATGTATATATGTATTTACCAACCCTTCAGCACCAGCAGAATGCGACACAAGGTCAATTTTTAAGCGGAGTTTTATAGGTTTTGAATTCAGTGTTTTCCTTCTCCTAGACTGGCTATCTAGCCATGGTTAAAGAGCCCAGTATTCCCTGTTATTTACACATTGCTAGAGTGATAATTAGATACATATCTTTCCCAAGGGTATTAGTGCCATGTGTAATGTAAACAGCTTCGTCCAGGAATTGAACACAGGTCGACGAGTCCATTTCCTACGATTCTAACCATTAGACCACATGCCTCCATAATGAACATATTTTAAAATGCCACCCCTCGAAAAATTATACATTTCATACGCTTAGATTTTTAAAAATCTAGCAGTGAACTAATATTATATATGATGCAAAGTATTCTTTCTTTAATATCTGAACATACTGGCTCCATAAAACATTACATATGGTATACAATATAAGCATTTGACACATTGAGATTTTGTGTAATACCACGTATGAGACTTAACTGTACCTACGAAGACAGAAATCAACAATGACCGAAACGTTATTTTTCCTCAAAATACTCCCTCATGACATTCAGCCCAATTATTACATTAGAAAGTATTGCATGAGAGATGGATATAAGCCTATCATTTTTGTAAGGCAGTTTAAAGTTTTTGAATAACAATAAATTGAATAAAAAAGCAACGGTCACAATGTTTCGTAGATAGAGTGTTACTCCGAGGTCACGTGGAAGCGTAGTTCTCATTGTCCTAGTATATGATTGTTCATCACCTTGAATGGTATCCTTTTGTAAAACAATTATTTACCGAGAAATGAATGGATGCATATTTTTTTAGTCTGGTACACAAAGAAATTAAGCCTCATAGGAAGCTGTTATTAGACACATACAGACATATACAGACACACACACGCACGCGCACACGCACACACACATACACATACATCTATGGGTTGAAAAGAAAAATGCGTTTATAAAAAAAAATTGAGTATCCATTAAGAATGAATTTATTTCAAAACTTTGTTGGCACTAGTGTGGCAAACATTCATCTGTCTATCTTAAAATGGACTGTTCTTGCTTATAAATAAGTCCTCTCGGGTTAGCTCAGTCGGTAGAGCGTTCGGCTAGAAACCACAAGGTTTCTAGTTCGATACCGGTCCTCGCCAACTCAGCGTATGAGTAGCACAGGGAGCTGATGATAGGTGTGGCGCTCCACCTCAGATGCTAAAACAATCTCCTTGGTCTAGTGAAAAGGGGATAGACTCCCTCGCTGCATGGCTGATACCAACATTAGGCCGCCCCGACGACTTTATACTACTAACCATGTGCTGAATAAAACCTAATTAACGTTTCTCAGTTTGGTGTTCTTCATGTCATTACAATTAGATGACCCATCGAGGTTGATATGCCGTAAAACAAAATAAACAAACAAACACACACACACACACACGTGTGTGTGTGTGTGTGTGTGCGTGCGCGCACATAATTAGTGAACGTTGTGTGTGTGTGTGTGTGTGTAAGAGGAGGAGAGAGAGAGAGAGAGAGAGAGAGAGATGCAGACAGACAGAGACACAGAGATATAGATATACTAAGCCAGTAATTGCTTATGCGGTTGTATGCTTATTATTTGAGGATAAACGGTTAGATCGTGTGCTGGAAATTAGTCTATGGAAGAACTTGACTTGACGATCTACATAAGAGAGTTGGTGCTGTCCTTTGAGGTTACTAAGAATCACTACATGTCAATTTAGGGCAACTTCTATTTCTCTCCAAATGGACTTGAACTGCGTGAATAACTCTTTCTTTGTCCGTCTGTATGCATCGGTCTGTCTTCTCTCTATATATACAGACGTATTTTACAAAATAAATTTAACCCCTGTGAGTGAAAATAAAATATCAGGGAATTATCCGATTTAAATGAAATTTTCAGTGTTGATTTATCAATGAATGAATTTTATAATGTATTAGTATCTTATTTTTTTAAATTCTGATTAATTTCAGGTCACTTAATCAACCCCCTTATTTTTGGAGCGCAAAAATATCGGTGGGGTTATATACTTTAGAAACTAATTACAGTTGCAATAAAAAGAAAACATCGAAGAATTTTTTTTAAATGAGCGCCTCTGGTAGAAAATAAATACCAAAAAATCGGAAAATTAAATGTAATGTTGTTCTTTTTCATTGGGGATTTTTTACACTGTTATTTATGTATATAATTGTTTTTTAGTTTATCAGTGAAAAAACATACATCGATATTTGTTCTATCTAAATAGGTGAAGGCCTAATTTTTCAATTGAGTTTTCTCCAAAAATTAGATAACAATACTAAAGTAGGCTTTTTATTAAGTATTATTTGTTTTTTTAATCTAAAAATATGAAATTTAAATCTTAGAATTATGTTTTTCATATTTCAAATAAATTTTATCTATTAATTAGATATGTAAATTGCTCTTATAGACGCTACTATGATGACTCTAACAGTAATATCTATTTTAAAGAATTTCGATTTATTACCATTTAATCAGTTTGATTGAAAAGATTCAGTAATTTAAAAGAAAGAATTCGTTCATTGATAAGTCCACACTGAACATTTTATTAAAATCAGATAATTACCTGAGTTTTGGTAAAATTTTTTTATCAAACCCGGTCCACCGTAGAAAAATAGATCACCTGTCATTTTCCCCGGTCATATTTTTTTGTAAACAAACCCACAAGAATTTTTAGAGCGTCTTTTTTTCTGCGTGTTTAGACAAAAGAAAAAGAAGATATTTCATTTGAAAGTTAGTAATTGATCTTTACATAGGGTACTTTAATGTTTTGCTCTTGATTTCTTAGAAGAAACTGTTATAAGCCTTAGAATCTTAAGTAATGAGGGTTTTTTTTAGTTCGTAACTACTTCACACAAAGCATCCATTTCGGTCAAAATCTTTGGTCAAATTTAATTGTTTAAAATTTATTAAAAAATGAATTACATATTTAATAATGCTTTTTTTACTGAAGGTTATTATGTTATTACTTTTTAACTTAAACAAAGATTTGACCTTAAATAATCGATTTATTTATTTTCATTAGTTTTTAAAAAGCAAAATGTTATTAGTACCTACTATACACACACAACACACATAATATATATATATATGTGTGTGTGTGTGTGTGTGTGTATGTGTGTGTGTGTGTGTGTGTGTGTGTGTGTGTGTGTGTCTAAACTGTATATATAAAATTAAAAAAGACACACAATAAGTCCTTCAATTGAATAAAACTCGCACTAAAAAACAAAAAACAAAAAAAAATGACAACAAAGATCATGGGCATGGTCGATAACGCTTAGGGACACACGCACATACAAACACACACATATATATATATATAATATAATATATATATATATATATATATATATATATATATATATATTGTTTTGGAAATCCAACTGTCGACAGATAAGACTTTTTAGACATGTGGAATCAATTGTTACAAACATATTAAAATGATTGAGCGTATTATATAAAATAGAGAAAACGTTAATTGACGTCCATTGGCGCTGAAAGTGTTAATATGACAATCCCTTCGGAACATTGCTATTTTATCCAGAGGTTGTAAAAATAACCTAACATCCAGTTTTACTTCTTTTTACAAAAAGTAAATGAAATGCCATTGGCTTATTTTTGTCGCTCAAACAAGTCAACTCTCAAAACAGAAGAGAGGGCCGTTGGCAACTGAATATATAACTTTATTTCTTATGTCAAATTCCAGGTAAATACAAATGAATGCCGTCACTGAAACTTTCTATCATATACATATACATATACATTTATCTATCCACCTATCTATCTATCTATCTATCTATATATATATATATATATATATATATATATATATATATATATATTGGAGGATATGTGGAGGATATGTGCTTAATTGAAGTCATACCTAATTTTGAAAATTAATTAGTTAATAATTAATGAATTTAGGCGGGCATATATTTTCAAATGTAAGGCTAAACAAATCGATTTGTTTAGCCTTATATTTGAACATATATGCCCGCCTAAATTCATTAATTATTAACTATTTGCTTAATATATCCAATATGTATAAAAGCTGAAACGCTTATTAGTAGGTAGAATTATTCTTTCATTTATAGATACATCCTCTCAATATTAGTTTTTTTTTTTCATATTTCTACTTACATACACACGCACACATGCGTGCGTGCACATACATACACTCTCTCACACACACACACACACACATACACACACACACACACACATATACATATATATATATATATATATATATATATATTATATAGATGAGAGGTATCCAAAACTTGGTAGTAAGGGATGATTCTATATGTGATTTCTAAGATACACTGTATTATTATTGTATGATCCGGTATGTACAAATACAGTGAATCTTTAAATCACTAAAAAGAGCTCAATGTATAATATACTTTTTATATTATATACAGAGCAATATTTATTTTTGAAAGGAAGGAAATCTCAACACCGCTATTCCATAATAAATAATAATTTGGTCGAAATAAATTTATTATGGAATAGCGGTGTTGAGTTTTTCCTTTCTTTCAAAAAAAATTATATATATATATATATATATATATATATATATATATATATATATATATATATATTATATTATATATATATATATATTTGATGTATATGGGTTTAGTTTTAATGTTTAGTTTAATTCTATCAAATAGAAAGATAAACCTGTAGCGTTTCAGCAAAAACAGGAAAGCTTTATCGGCTGAGATAGCTATCGCAAGAAAGAAAGAAAGAAAGAAAGACACAATGAATGAACAAAAAAAAGAAAAAGCTCCTGATAGAACGAATACAAAAAGAAAGAAAGAAAAAAGAACGAAAGAAAGAAAGACTCAATGAAAGAAACAATGAACGAAAGAAAGAAAACGTTTCTGATAGAACGAATAGAAAAAGAAAGAAAGAAAGAAAGAGAGGCACAATGAAATAATCAATGAAAGCGAGAAAGTAAAAGCTTCCGATAGGACGGATGCAAAAAGAAAGAAAGAAAGATAGAAAGAAAGATAGAATGACAGGAAGATAGAAAGAAACGCACAATGAAAGTATCAAAATAAATAAAGAAAAGTTCTTGATAGAACGAATACAAAAGAAAGAAAGAAAGAAAGGAAGAAAGAAACAATGAAAGAGAGAAAGAAAAAGTTCCAGATAGAATGGATACAAAAAGAAAGAGGAGAGCTGGTGTGCTAACAGTTCTGTCATCGAATTTGATTGGTGTCAAGTGAAGTAAAAGCATATGTGAATGTTAAGTTTCAGTTATGCCAGCGTATTTTTTCCGCCACTCTAGTTACTTCAGTACTCGAATATAGATTAGATTAGATCACAGAATGTTGGTATTTTTCTTTCAGATTCGTGAGAATATTGCACTACAGAAAATAGTTCACGATCTTGTGATTTTTTTTTGATTTTTTCATAAAATTATTTGTAAATAGAATCAAATTACAGTGTTCAGTTTTGAAATGATTTCAACACGTTTGGAATTTCGCCATTTTTTTTATTTTTTTTTTTTTTTTTGTGTGTGTGTGTAAATCCTAATTTTTCTAATTAATAAAATTTCCAAAAGAAAAAAGAAAAGAGAAAAATTAGAATGAAATACAAAATAATAAAGAAATCAAAATCAGCCATGAAATTCCAACAACGGAATTTCAAAAAGTCAATGGTTTCATCGAAATGTTGTAGAATTGCAATGGAATTTGTTGAATTTTTGTTTTGTTTAATAAGAATCAATAATAATTAGAGTAAGATGTGTAATCAAATACAGTGTTTTGATATTTGTTATACGGAGATAATACAAACTCTGTACAATTTATTACTATGCAATCAACAATATAAATAATAAGTATAACATTTCTTCTAAAATTGTGAAATCTTATTACTATATAGGTATCAATAATACGTCTAAATGAAAGGACAAGTGTAAATCTGGTTGTCTGTGAGAAGAAATGAACTTTGTTTAAAGTTGATCTTCCTTCCACTCTTGTGATTATAGAAATCGATGTCTTTACTTTAGAAGTCGACGCTGCAATGCAATTAATTTTAAGGAAATCCTTGGAAAATACATGATAGGAATTGAACGAATACAAAAAGAAAGAAAGAAAAGAGAACGAAAGAAAAAAAGACCCAATGAAAGAAACAATGAACGAAAGAAAGAAAAAGTTTCCGATAGAACGAATAGAAAAAGAACGAAAGAAACGGGGTTGTTTTTTCTTTTGTGGTATTTTTTTTTAGATAGATATAGAATGAAGACTAGATTTTATTGTAACTAACAAATATATATAAATAACATATAAAATATTATATTATATTAGAAAGGCTAATGAAACTAAATAAGAAAGCAGATAAAAAGATTTGAAACAGAGGTGGGCATAATCGAAAAATAGCACAACTGAAGCTTACTCTTCAATTACTCCCGTCTTTCATTGCTAAATTTTCATAATTCACTACTTCGTTAAAATAGAAACTAAAGAATAAAATTGCAGATATATCTTATTGTTAATGAATGTATCCCTTAGTATTTTGCTCATATCCATTAAGATAAAACCAAACAATTAGAAATCTGCAATACTAACCACATATTTATCAAAATCAAAATTTACATAAATTCGGGAATATTCTCCCCAAGTATCCGGATTGTATAACACAATGGGCGGCCGACAACGTAGGCCACAATGTTTGTACATTAGATGGTAAGAACACCTTCCATTGTATTGGCGTAATTACTGTATTAACACCATTAACAGCAACCCAGTATTTTGAATCCACAAGTCCAACGCCATTAGGTCCAGAACGTTGCAGCAGCTGTAGTATAGAAATATATTCCCATTCAGTGGTATGAACAATCTTCAAAGCTGGGACTCTAATCAGAAAAATGTAAACCATTTGTGTAGCTATAATTTCAATATGTTCTATCTATTTCAACCAACTGGAATTTGCTTTTGCATTCTGCTTGCAAATTGTCAACTAAAAATCATCACTAAAGTGGCTGGATTAGCTTCATTCAAGACGTATCAGGTGGAACGCACTTGCCATCTATTCATATTACAATGCTGCCCATCATTGATTTGATGCCTTCAGATGACAGTTGTATTTATTCAACACTGTTATTTGTGAAAAATCAAGATGTGAAGGTTGCAATAATGGGGCATCCATCAAAGATTGAACTCGCTATTCAGTAGTAATGGATCTGTAAGACTAGCTTGCTAACCATTACACCATGGAATGCCTAGTATTTATACAATTCATACCCTACTGGTCGGATGTAACAAGGTCAGAAATATGGAGCATCCAGTGATAATGGGTTTACAAGACTAGCTTGCAAACTAATATGCCACGATGGGACGCCCATTTTACCCAACCCATTTGCCACACATAGATTGTGACACAGGGTTGCAAGTATTGGATACCCAGCAGAGGATTGAACTTGCTATTTAGTAGTAATTGATCTGTGAGACTAGTTTGATAACCATTACACTATGATGGGACATCCTTCTTTCATTGAAATTGTATCAATGAATAGTCAATGGACAATAAAAAAAATCAAGAAAACCAATAATAGGTTGGTATGGCATGTCAACCCTTGTTGGGTTATTATCCTACCCTTGCCTTACCTTTGATCAACCTTTGTGGTCGAAAGTTGCCAAAATTATTGATGCCAAGTCTATGGGCATAGTTTGCCGATTGGGAGGCTTTCACACCCTCATGAGTTTCTTGGAGAGTTTTCGTAGTCTCATGAATGGTGTTGGGTTGTCTGAGTTGCTAGCTATCTAAGGAGACAACTGTAGCACATATTCTTTCCGGAAAGGCCGTCTCCCGAGATTTGCGAGCACACCTCTTGTGGTGAGAGAACTGGAAACTGGAATTTACATCATGTGGCTGTAAGACGGAGGCTGAATTTATTTGCAGCAACCGGGCATTTCAACTATGCAAGGAGTGCTCAACTTTACTTACAATGGACGTGCTGCAAAACTTTTTGGTCATCCACAAGAGGAGAAAAAAGTGTGCGACATCAAAGGAAATCACCAAAATAACGCTAACCACCAGAGAGATGATGGGATCAAGTGAAATTAATCAATATGATTTATTATCCTTCTCTCAACTCTAATAATCACTATATATTATATCTATATTAACCAATATGATTTATTAGCCTTTCTAAATGACTATCTATTCGATCTATACGTCCCAACACAACCCACACTGTATTAGCCTGATAAGAATTAAAAATCTAACCACGTGTCATGCATATATATATATATATATATATATATTAATATATATATATATATATAAACGCACACATTTGACCACTTACACCATTTCTGTCATTTTCAAAGGAACCGTTTCGTTTTACCTGATGAATGCTTTCAGCAAGAAACCGCTGGTTGTAATACCGTTCCGAAATAAATAAATAAAAGCAAAAACTTTTATTTGTTACTTCATTGAACTATATATATATATATATAATATATATATATATATATATATATATATATATATATGAGTATGAAAAGGTGGAATGAAAACATCACACAATGCTGTTAAAGAGAAAACAATTTATAATATAATCTTAAAATATAAAATTCACTTTAACAGCATTGTGTGATGTTTTCATTCCACCTTTTCATACTCATATTGTCGGATTCATTTCCTTCTTTTAACTTATATATATATATATATATATATATATATATATATATATATATATATATATATATATAGTTTTCGCGTATGCTTCTAAATTTAGTTAAAAATTAATGGTAAAATGAATGAATGGATGAAATAAGAATGAGGAGAATAAATGAAAAATCCTTTCCAAGGGACCCCTCTCAAAAGTATTAAAACACTTTTTGAGAGTGGGGTCCCTGATAGAAATTTTTTCTCATCTATATATATATATATATATATATATATATATTATATATATATATATAAAATGAACAAAAAGTGATAAGACAAACAGGAATATTTCTTTTATGTCCTTTTATTTTTCTCAACTAGTTTCGACCTTAGGTCATCGTCAGAAGAAAATCTTTTGTTTGAAGAAATTGTTTTTAGAGAGTTAAAAAAATTATTTAAAAAATTAAAAGATTTTTTTAGGTGTTTGACAGGCCACTATAATCCGGTTAGAGAAGTGTGTTAGAAGTAGCGAGTCGATTTATATATTCTGAAAAGGATATTCCTTCGCTAATCGGATATTTTTAGTGTGTAATCTAATGTGCTGGACTGTGACATCGTAGTAAGCCAGTTCAATCTCCAGTCACGCTACATTATTCACCTTCGGGCTAATAACATTGGGAAAGGTATGATCCCGCTCAAACCCAGCTATGGGTTAAATAGTACCACTATAATGCTAAATCTAGTCATTTTGATATCAGGTTGTTTGCAGTACTGGTTGTTGCTTAAATTATCCCCCATCTAAGTATTGAACAGACACATCGCTGCTTAACTTCGGTCACATCTAAGCTAATCTTAGTAAATAACTAGATGGTAGTCTAGCCAATAGGTTTAATAAAAGTAGCCAGAAGTTTACGGATGACTCTGGAATATTGAAGAGACCTGCTGTCACTTTATATCCAATGAAAACTGCCTCATTAGGAATGGATTCTAATTTTCCGTTATAAAAGGACGCACACTCGGTCGTTTTACAAACATACATATAGACATACATATAGACATAAACTTTTATACAGAGATAGCTATTTGCCAGAAAATGATTATTATTAAATAGTAATCGTTACTTTAAACTATTGCGGTTTAGCTCAGTCGGTAGAGCACTTGCCTAGGAATCGCAAGGTTCCTGGTTGGCCCTCACCAACTCAGCGTATGAGTATCACAGGGATCTGTGCGGTCAAGTGAATAGCTGATGGTAGGTGTAGTGCTCCACCTCAAAGAAAAGATCTCCTTGGTCTAGTGCTAGTGTAAAGGGGGTAGACTCCCTCGCTGTCTGGCTGATACTGACATTGTGTTGTCTTGGTTAGCAAACTAGTCTCGCAGATCCATTACTATAATGTTCGATAAAATCATCGAGGACTGCAAAAAGAAATATATATTTTTTATTAAGATTAAAGCAGAACATTCTCTCTCTCTCTCTCTCTCTCTCTCTCTCTCTCTCTCTCTCTCTCTCTCTCTCTCTGTCTCAGCTGAATTATTCAGCTTTTGCGTGTTTTGTCTTCATCTGTTTAAATTGTGATCAAACAGTAACCGGCGTATCAACATTTGTAATATTTGCATTTGACAAGACAATCAAAATGGGAAACGACGAATGCTATGGGGTGAATTATCTTGGGGGAATCGTGCAGACTCTACTGCAACTTTGTCGATTTGACAACAACAAAAAAAGGTAAAAAAAAAAATCAATAACAACGCAAGCTCTTTTTTTTTTTAAACGTTAGGATTTTCTTCAAGGAAAACAGAAATTGGATGTACGGCTTTTGCCTTAAAAGGAAAGAAGCGATGCAGATTATAAAAGAACAAAAAAGAAGAAAAGAAAAAGAAATAAAGAAGGAAAATGAAAAGAATATTAATTCCATCTTTTTCTAGTCTTTGGTTTTCAGTATTTAATATTTTATCTTTCCTTTTTCTTCTTTTTTTTTTTTTGTCACTTTCTCACTACTGTGAAATTATAGATGTTAAAATATATCAATCTATCTATCCCAGTCTGTATATCTCATTATGTTCATATAATTCTTATCTATCAATCTACCTATATATCTATCTATCTATCCCTGTCTGTATATCTCATTATGTCGATATAATTTCTATCTATCTATCTATCTATCTATCTATCCCAGTCTCTATATCTCATTATGTCCATATAATTCTTATCTATCTATCTATCTATCTATCCCAGTCTGTATATCTCATCATATCCATATAATTATTATCTATCTATCTATCTATCTATCAATCTATCTATCCCAGTCTGTATATCTCATTATGTTCATAGAATTCTTATATATCTATCTATCTATCTATCTATCTCAGTCTCTATATCTCATTATGTCATATAATTTCTATCTATCTATCTATCTATCTATCCCAGTCTCTATATCTCATTATGTCCATATAATGTCTATCTATCTATCTATCTATCTATCCAGTCTCTATATCTCATTATGTCATATAATGTCTATCTATCTATCTATCTATCTATCCAGTCTCTATATCTCATTATGTCCATATAATCTATCTATCTATCTATCTATCTATATCTCATTATGTCCATATCTATCTATGTCTCTATATCTCATTATGCCCATATCTATCTATCTATCTATCTATCTATCTATCTATCTATCTCTATATCTCATTATGTCCATATAATGTCTATCTATCTATCTATCTCTATATCTCATTATGCCCATATACTATCTATCTATCTATCTATCTATCTATCACAGTCTCTATATCTCATTATGTCCATATAATTTCTATCTATCTATCTATCTATCTATCTATTCATTTCTTTTTTCATTTCTTTCTTTCTTTCTTTCTTTCTATCCCAGTCTTTCGGTATTATCTTTATCTATCTATTTAGTCATCTCTTTCTTTCTTTCTTTTCCATTTTGTCCATATTATTTGTTATCCATCTACCTATCTATCAATCTATCTATCTATCGAGTCTTGGTAAGCCAACAGGTCTAGAAGATAAACCTTGAATTTAAGTCCCATAACACGTTAAGGTTAATGTGTAAAGTAATTACTCATCTTGACAGACGGACGATTTCTATAAATTCAAAGTTTATGCCGACTTTTTACTGACTTTATGGGCCGTTATTAAATGTATATTGAAGCAGCTTCCCCGTCATGTAAAGTAAACATCGTGACACGTATGAAATATTCTAAAGTTTAAGAGAAAGTCAGAATTATTCCAGTATAAATTCACTGAATTTACAACATTAAGTTAAAAATCTACACTGTATATGTAGTTTAAACTTTGACCTTTTAGATGATATATGACTGCCAACCTCACCTACGCAGATGCCATGAATTCTAATCTAACTTTTAATTCGCACGTGAATAGAACAAAATGAGTTCTAAAAAATGTGCTTTGAGTTAAAAAAAAAAAGATTGTGTACCCATGAAGAATAAATAAAAACAAACGTCTTCAGCATAGAATAACCCAACAAGGGTTGACATGCCTTAAAACCCAACCAACCAATCAATAGCATACTTTATTTCTTGAATGCTTATGTTGTAAAATTATAGTAAAATAGCCATTTTTTTCTCTTCAAACTTTGCTTTTCTACCCCGTATAGTTATTTACTGAGCTTAGATTAGATGTGGAAAAGGCCAGATTATGGGGCATCCAGTGAGAATCGAAATCACTAACAATGATCTGCTAATCTAGTTTGCTAACTATTACACCACTTGAGGTGCCCCGTCTACCAGTAATGATAATATATATATATATATATATATATATATATATATATATATATATATATATATATATATATATATATATATATATATATATATATATTATATATATATATGTAACACTAGTTATACTAGAAAAGTTATAGTAATCCAACGTACAGTGTTTTAGAAGAGTGCATTATATAATATATATATATATATATATATATATATATATATATATATATGTATGCGTAGTGAGTTTGGGTCTCACTTTGTGGCCCTTAATTGATAGACTGTGCCATACTAAGCCAAACTTGATAACGGTGTACATACTGTTAGATAAAAAAATACGTATATATGGCTCGAAATTTTAGATATATTGTTTTCCTGGTTACTGAATTTGAGCCTCTCCACGTAGCACAGAAGATGAGATAAGTATACAACTATTATTTTTACTATCAATACATTATCACTCCATTCCAACATAAGAGGCATAACGTCACACTGGCACAAAAGGAATACAAGACTAAGCACGAATAGGCAGGAAAGGTGTTCCACTTGGAACTGTGCAAGAGATTTCATTATCAAAAGGTATTTGCACAAACTAGAACCTGTCCCAGAAAATGAAATGCATAAAATTATCTGTGATTTACAAAACAGATTACACAATCAAGTCCAGAAAATCAGACCTAGAACGAATTAACAAGAAGTAAAGAACTAGTCATCAAGGATATTGCTAAAGAGATGAAAAAGCTGGAGAAAATGAAAATGACGATGATAGCAATTGAAGTTGGTGTTGTAAGATTTAAAGTGATATTTGAAGATACAACTCCGACACATTTCTGAGACAAAACATTTTATATAATACAGCACATGAATAAACAAGATGCATAAACAATGGAAGATAGAATAGTGTACATAAACATACATACATAAAAGTCACTGACAAGATAATATAAAAGTACACATAATATAAAGGTACAGACATGAGACTAAGAATAGTCCATGCTGTATAAATCACTTACAGTGACCAGTAGCCGGCGTTGAGGGCCGAAGCCCCAACGAGAAGGGAATGACAATTGTCTAACCCATGTGGTCTCGTAGCGAGGAAAAGAGAGGAAAGAGGAAGAGAAATTCAAAACAACCGCTTAAATACAGGAGGCCCCTAGCGGGAACCAGCGACACTAAACGGGCAGACAACTCCCCAGGCAAATACAAAAATAACCCCTACAGTGTCTTTCCCTGGCTGGCTGGTTGGTTGGTTGGTGGTTGGTTGTATTTTATTACAGCATGTCATCCATTGCGAAGACATTTTGTTTTATTCATTCTTGTTGGGTATTCAATTTCTTCTAAATAATTTTTTAACACATTTAGAAAACAACTTTTTAAAAATCTATTCAATCCGTAGGTGGGACCTGAACAGCTACTACCACTCCAGTTCAGAGTTGTCCTGGGAGTAATGGCAATGAAAGGGTACTCCACACTCCCGAGAGTAGATGGGACCCGAACAGGTACAACTACTCCAGTTCAGAGAGGACCTGGGTAATATCGATGAAGGGGTACTCCACTCTCCCCAGTGCTTCGGAATTGGAACTTCACCGCTAGATGAAGGTTAATAGTGTTCTTGGAATGGTTATCAAAGGCCCGGATATGATGCCGGGAAAAATTGGAATTGAGAGGAAGAATCCGGACCATCCACAGAAGTTCAGAAAGAATACCTAGAAGAATCTTGGTGACCAGAGGGGACTGCTCAGTAGAAGATCACCGCTTAAAACTGGTGGAAAAAACATGCATAGCCAAAATTCTCAAGTTGGCAGGTTCCTTCTTCTTCTTCTTCTTCTTCTTCTTCTTCTTCTTCTTCTTCTTCTTCTTCTTCTTCTTCTTTCTACCTTCCACTTATTGTTGTTGTTATTGTACTTCTTCTTCTCCTTCTTCTTCTTCTTCTTCTTCTTCTTCATCTTCTCTGCCTTCCACTTCTTCTTCTTTCTACCTTCTACTTTTTGTTATTGTTGTTGTTGTTGTTGTTGTTCTTCTTCTTCTTCTTCTTCTTCTTCTTCTCTCTATATATATTTATGCTCGTATTCCTAAATTGGACCACCGTTATACTTTTTAAACTCCCTCTGCTTAAAATGAAACCGTCTAAATCGTCCAAGAAAGTAAATCCTGATTATCTGGTGTTGCTTATCCACCGAATTCTTATTTCTTATGAGTGTCGTCACCTCAGCTAAATGATAGAACATTCCGTTTTTATCACAAATAAAAGGAATAAAAAGGACATGCTACACAGAAAATATAATAAGAAAGAAAGAAAAAAAGAGAGTTGGAGAAAGAAGGAGGCAGTGAGCGCGTAGAAGCGATAACGCTAATCTGTTTCAATCAAATATAAGGAAAAGATGAAAAGAAGGAAAGAAAAAAGAGGTGAGAGAGAGAGAGAGAGAGAGAGAGAGAGAGAGAGAGAGAGAGTTAAATCAAGATTATTATACTTTTTAGATGTTGAACTATTTCGCAATAGCTCATAAGTAAACATAACAAACGTTGTAATAATTAAATCATCATATTATGGTATATCCACAGGTCCTGCTAGTTATTCATTATTATTATTATTATTATTATTATTATTATTATTATTGTTGTTGTTGTTGTTGTTGTTGTTGTTGTTGAGGTTAGCATCGGCAGGGGAAACTGTTGCAAATGATCTGATTTAGAATAGGGTTGCGTATAGACGGAACAGTTTCAATTATCAATAACATTAAGTGCATGCCGAGATGAGCACTAACACACGCACACAAGCACAGGCGCATGTTCAGTATGACGGAAGCAGGAATATTGGCTTTTTTCAGCACCCACCCACATTCCTGAAACTCTCACGAATAAACAAACACCTATTTATACACAGTTCTATATTAATCGCCTAACACGCATGCAATATATATATATATATATATATATATATATATTTGCATGCGTGTTTGGCTTAATTGTGATATATATATATATATATATATATATATATATATATATATATATATATATATATATTAAAAGAATCTTTAGTCTCTCTGTTCTTATACTAAGCACTTTTACCGTCATTCTAAAACGATCAATCTTATTGATCTTGTTATTTTTTATAACTCATAACTCTCTCTCTCTCTCTCTCTCTCTCTCTCTCTCTCTCTCTCTCTCTCTCTCTCTCTCTGTATATATATATATATATATATATAAAAGTTAGGGTAGCGTAGAAATGAACTGAACGGCGTTTGGTAATTGATATATATATATTTATATATATATATATATATATATATATATGTGTGTGTGTGTGTGTGTGTGTGTGTATATATATATATATGTGTGTGTGTATATATGTATATATATATATATGTGTGTGTGTGTGTGTGTTTGTGTGTGGGCAAAGAAAGAAAGAAAGACAGAAAGAAAGAGAGAAAGAGAGAGAGGGAGAGATGAGGTATAAAATTGATTGAAC
>CM042140.1:12332833-12337833 GCA_023376005.1 Doryteuthis pealeii | reverse complement strand
ATATATATATATATATATATATATATATATGTGTGTGTGTGTGTGTGTGTGTGTGTGTGTGTGTGTGTGTACACCGAGTACGGCTTCAAAGTTAGCGTTGGAGTAGTATTATTTCACCAATCTATTCAGTAGTGCTCAATACTTTATGATATATATATATAGAGAGAGATATGTGTGTGTGTGTATGGAAAAAAATATGTATATATAGAGAGAGAGTGAGTGAGAGAGAGAGGGGGAGAGAGATACACTGATATATAAATACAGAGATAGATATCTGTATGTGCTGTGCATATATTTGTACTTTATGTGGAGGATCTGATTAATCAAATTTGTTAAGGGTATTCAATTAATTCAGTTAATTAAGAGACCCACGCCGACATGTGCACGTACATTCAGACCCACACATTTATTTATATATATTGACGAATGCGTTATATATATATTATATATATAATATATATATATCATCTTCAAATTCCTTGATCCCTTGTGTAATACCCCTCTCTCTCTCTCTCTCTCTCTCTCTCCCTTTCTCTCTCTCTCTCTCTCTCTCTCTCTCTCCCTCTCTCTCTCTCTCACGCACACACACACACAACACAAACACGCACACATACATATATATATATACTGAGAGAAAGAGAGAGAGAGAAAGAGAGAGTGTGTGGGAGAGAGATACACTGATAGATAGATGCTTGTCTGTTGTTTCATAAAACATCGAAGAAAAAGTAATATTTGAATTCAAAGTAATATTTGAATTAACTTCTATTTTCACCTTTTCCTTCGAAGTGATTCGATTGGATATGGCTCCCAAGAAATACTGCGAATGAGAATTCATGGGCAAAGGTCCATTCGTCATTTATAAGATTTGCGCTATTTAAATTCCTCGGATATATATATATATATATATATATATATATATATATATATATGCCTGCATGGTTTACATGCGCACGCACGCACATACACACACACACACACACACACACACAAATGTACGCGCACTCACCCACCGAAGGGGAAACACATGGAAGAGAGAGGGTTCCAGAGAGTAAAACATTCACACAGGCTAGAAATATATACAGATGCGTACTTAGGTATATACGCTACTCGCTCTCCCTATATATATATATATATATATATATATATACATATATATATATGTGTGTGTGTGTGTGAGAAAATTTACCGGAAAGGTAAATAACGAACACAAACAATTAAACTCAATTTATGTATCATTTCTGTTAGTTTTAGAATCTTCATCAAAATGAATTTAATTATTTTAAAACAGAATAGTATATAGATGAGGAAAAGTTAAATAGAGGAGGCGGAGGATGGAGGAAGAAGTAAGGGTTGTCACTGATTCAGGTAGTACATAGATTCAGGTGTGGGGGGGCGATTGAAAGATCAAAGGGTGTAGGGTAACAACCTTCTGATTTTTCTCCAACTAAATATACATTCTGTTTTAAAATAACAAAATTCCTTCTGATGAATCTCATGAAACCAACAGAGACGAAATATTAATTGAAATTAATTGTTTGTGTTCGTTATTCCCCTTTCCAATATATTTCCTCGCAATTTCTCGGATTTTTCCTAATCTTTCATTTTCTTTATATATATATATAATATATATATATATATATATATATATATATATGTGTGTGTGTGTGTGTGTGTGTGTGTGTGTGTGTGTGTAGTAAAAGGAGCGTATGAGAGTGGCCTATTGTCGATAGCAGCTTAACAGCGAGGGTGTCTATGCTCTTTTAACTAGTGCTAGACCAGGGAGACTGTTTTTGCATCTGAGATGGAGGGACACACCTACCATCAGCTTTCCACTTTTCTACGCATATCCAAGCCGTGCTACCCCTGCACTGAGTTGGTGGGGTCGGTATTGAACCCGGAGCCTAGTGGTTCCAAGGTGGATATCAGTACTTGTAAAAATTCCATGAAATTACAAGTAATAATTGCACGAATTTAAAGATTCTGTGATAAGTCAATTAGAAACGATTTTTTTCTTTATTATATAATATATATATATATATATATATATATGTGTGTGTGTGTGTGTGTGTGTGTTGTGTGTGAGAGAGAGAGAGAGAGAGAGAAGAGAGAGAAAGCGAGAGATAGAGAGAGAGACTTTGTGTGTGTGTAAAGAGAGAGGAAATCATTGTGTGTGCGTGAGATAGATAGATAGATAGATAGATAGATAGATAGATAGATAGATAATGACAAGATGTGGGAAAAAAGGAAAACAACGTAGAATGTAGTTTGGTATGTTTGGTTTAGCATTTGATATTCATTATTATAAATCGTTACCTGTTGTCGTGAGTGGATATTCGATGAAATGATATTTTGTGTGCCTATCAATTATTTTACGTTTGCTTTCTAAATAAAATCAAAGGCTTTATTACATGGATAAATGAGATATGTTATATCTAATACCTATCTATATATCTATCTATTTATATGTGGGTTTTTTTTTGGTATCTATATATGGGAATTAACCTGTCTATTGAGAATTCCGTTATGAAGCAACTAAAACCCAGTGCTCTCAACAAGAGAGAAGCATATATCTATCCATCTATTTATCTAGCTAAACATTATTCCGTTCCACCTTTATATATACAAACACGTATATATATATATATATATATATATATATATATGTGTGTGTGTGTGTGTGTCCTTATATATATGTATATACATACATACATATATATATATATATACATACATACATATATATACATGCATACATACATATATGCATATTATATATATATATTTATATATTTATATATACCACCTCAATGATGTTTATATATTATTATTCATATTTTATTACGTGAAAATTAAGTATATAAAGATACTTTTACCTTATAACATTACGACCCTCTCTCTCTCTCTCTCTCTCTCTCTCTCTCTCTCTCTCTCTCTCTCTCTCTCTATATATATATATATATATATATATATATATATATATATTATATAAATATATATAGAGAGAGAGAAATAGAAGAAGAGAGTGGGAGAGAGAGAATGTATGCGAAGGTACGAGTATCCTCAAGAACAATTAAGGCGTCAAGCCGGGTTCAAACTCTGGTGGTGGTAGTATGCATTTAAATCAAATTACTACACTTGGTAAGGTCATTAATCCATCTCATGTACCCAGTTACTATGGGTGAAAGATTATGAGAGACTCGGCGTTCTAACCTTTGTAGGGAAACCAGTCTAAAAGAATGAGAAATCTGAATTCAACCCTGCATCGCAAAACACGTCACGGAACGGCTTGGAAAGCACAGCTTATTACACCCCTATCTCTGACATACCTGCAATACACTGAAATACACAGACACAAATACGCACTGTCACACACACACAATACGTATATATATATATATATATATATATATATACTGACTGCTACTTCTTTAGAGCAGAACACCATCTCCTCAATAACACAAATTCAAAATAGGACTTTTCACAACCCATAGTTTCCTGAAATCGATATCCAAGAAAACCTATATTCAAAGGTATATATATATATATATATATATATATATATATATATATATATATATATATATATATAATAAAATAAAATAAATATATAAAGGTATTACATGACTATTTATTTGATGGCAATAGAACAGTCACAACCTTAGGTTTCATACATGCAAAATCGCATGCATTCATCAGGTGACGTTTATCCAAATACAAGGAAAATCGAAAAAATCGAAAAATTCAAAAGGTTTTTACGGGCATAAGATGTTTATGATTGAATGAAGCGATATGCGTATGTATTTAGTGTATTTGGGGATACATATGTGTGTTTATGGACAGTGCAAGGGATGTGTATACAAATCGGTGGGTTACGCACACATTCACATTGTTTTACTAGTGTGCAACGACTGAACAATACTGAAGTGTGAGCGTTTGTATTCGCATGCATATGCGTACGTGGGTGTGTGTATTTTGTTAGACGGATGTTGACATGAGGGGTGTAAAAAATGGATACTGTCAACGGTTTGGGTGGGGGTGTATGGGTGCGGGGCGATACAATCAAGGATGTTAAATAATTCTAATATTAAGGTTTCAAATATTTTGTATACTGTGGGTAGGTTGGAGTATAGGTTGTGGAAGTTGGTCAGATGTTAAGCTAATCGGGGTTGGTAAAAGGTCCCAAGTATGTACGCAAATACGCACGCATGCTCGTAGTTTCACTTATACATGCGTACACGTGCACACACATACATACATTGATTGATGCACGCGCATGTTCATACATCCATTCGTACGTATATACTCATACATAACAGTACTCGTACACTCATACATAATGGTACTTACACAAACCTAATACATCCGCATCACCTGCATATGTACCATATATATACACACACATACATATGCATATACACATATATATGCACATATCCATACACATACATCCATACAAATACATATATATGCATAAACATACACATACATACAAATGCAACATACATACGCACATACACGCGCGTACACACATGAACACATGCACACATATACATATAAACAGACTGGGATAGGTAGAAAGAAAGAAGAAAAGGACCGAGAGAGAGAGATTGATGGATAGATAAAATAGATAAAATGGACAGAGATAGGTAGATAGAATGTTAGATAGATGGATATATGAGATAGATAGATAGATAGATAGATAGAAGCGGGTAGATAGATAGATAGATGAGGAAACAGACAGGTAGATAGATAGATAGATAGATAGATAGAAGCAGACTAAGATAAATAGATAGGCAGGTAGATGTAAGGTAGGTGGATAAACAGATTGAGAAAGATAGGTAGATAGGTACAGACTAAGATTCATATATAGATAGAAACAGACTGAGATAGATAAATATATAGATGTGAGGGTGTAAAAAAAGATAGATAGATAGAAACGGGTTGAGATAGATAGATGAATAGATAGGTAGCTAGATGGATACATATATGCATAGAGGGGA
>CM042140.1:12315333-12317833 GCA_023376005.1 Doryteuthis pealeii | reverse complement strand
TGTATACATTTATCAATATTTATGCATGTATGATTTTTGTGTGAGTGTGTTTATTGATTTGTACATGTGTGTGTGTGTGTGTGTGTATGTGTGTGTGTGATGGTATAAATATACATAAGTACAAAAGAGAATGGATGCTATTAATTTATTAAAAAGGTATATAAAATGCATTTTTTTAAAATATCGCTTGAATAGATTAATATCAACGCCATGAAACGAGAGGTTCATGCTTTTTATCCCCAAGATATACCAACAATGTCTGCATTTTGAAATTGTTGATTTCGTGTTGTTTATTTTTATTTTATAAACGCTAATAAAGTAAGTATATATTTCCCTGATTTTCACTCACGCCGAAACTCTTGTAGTCAACAATAACTATCCTGTATAATACAAACACACACACATGCACATATATACACACGTAAACACAACAAAATATATCAATATAATTTTATATATATAACATTATATATATATATATATATATATATATATATATATATATATATATATATAATTTCTCCTGATTAGTAAGCCATGCGATATATATATATATATACATATATACATATACATATATATATATATATATAGGTGGATGATATCAAGTGTTTCCTTGAAAGGATCCAACCAAAATTGAGACCTTAAATGTACATGTAAATATCATATCTTTATATGTATTTACCAACTCCTCCGCACGAGCAGGATGTGACACAAGGTCAATTTCTTAAGCGGAATTCAACAGGTTTGAATTCAGAGTTTTCCTTCTCCTTCCGGTTGCCTAACCAAGGTTAAAGAGCCCAGTCTGTCCTACTATTTACCCATAGATGGAGGGAGAGTAGAATTCATACCTTTCCCAAGGGTATTAGCGCTAAGTGAAATGCAATTACCACGCCCAGGATTTGAACTCGGGGCGACGAGTCCATTTCCTATGACTTTAACCATTACACCACGCGTTTCCTACTATCATATCTTTATATGTATATATTTTTACATATACGGAATTTATATAATTTATATAAATAAACGAAATTGAAATAAATAAATATAATATATATATATATATATATATATATATATATATATATATATATATATATATATATGCTTACTCAATATTTTCAAAACTTATTCAAAACATAAATTTACTTCGCAAGAAAATTGATTCATCTGTGTAAACCCTAAAATTTTTATTAAATGAAATTACATGTAAATCTGTTTACACATCCCTCGTGTTTACTCGCGAGTGAAAAATTTTTTACAAAAAATCATGGAATTATACGATTTTGATAAAATTTTCAGTATTGATTTATTAATGAATGAATTTTATAATGCATCAGTTATTTTATTTCAAAACATACACATAATAAACCTAAATAAACCTTTAAATTGGTTGGCTGTTTCGTTGTTTAGTTAGATTTTACATAATGTCAAAACGTTGTGGGCTATTTTACTCCGCAGGAGTTTTTGTTTCATTCATTCTTGTTGGGTATTAATTTGTTTTCAAACTCAATTTTAAAGAAAAAAGACCTAGTAATACTGACTTTTTGAGATATTGACCAATAGATGGGGCCCTAATACGTATTACCACTCCAGGTCAGAGTACACCTGGACGTAATGGTGATCCAAAATCCTCACTACTCCAGAATTAGAACTTCACCAGTAGATGGTTTAACGTCCTACTCATGAAAATAAGACCTTCAACCATAGCCTTCTAGCACATGTATGATAAAAAGTGTTGTGGTTTTTCTATAAGGGTAATCGGATTGGGACGATCATATAGGTGCTAGGGCTTGAGGTGACCAGCCGATTGATCAGTGGGGGCCCCAAGTAAGGCCAAAGAGAAGTGTTTCATGTCATGGAGGGCTCAGCCAAGATTTTGTCCATCACGGGTCGCCATCTACGGCTAACGGACAGCCAGTGTATTCTACAGACCCAGTCAACATGTATGAGTCTTGCATTTGAAATACCGAGACACAGATGCACATGTTTTATATATATATATATATATATATATATATATATATATATATATATATATGTGTGTGTGTGTGTGTGTGTGTGTGTGTGTGTGTGTGTGTATTTGGGCAGCATTCTTTCATTTTTAGATGTACAATTAAACAAAAGGCACATCTCCTGTTTAACAATTTTATTTTTTATCTTTTCTAATTTTCTGGCCAGCTTTTTAATGTTTGGGTGTAATTGGTGGATAAGTCCAATTTCGAAGTGCCGAAAGTACTCGGGAACTGAACTTTGGTGGACTTATACACCAATTCCATTTTAAACTCGGCGTAATGTACGTATCTATGAGCATACATAAATATATTAACACATAAACGTACAGGTATATATCCACATTTACATATATCCAAGAACGTTATGCATAACTTATACACATCAATTCTAATATGGTTCATAATCTTCTTCACTGATCCCGTAGGTTAAACTCTTCCACTCACTGCAAGTGACTGGGATTTACTTCAAATCGCTAGTAAATCAA
>CM042140.1:12285333-12312833 GCA_023376005.1 Doryteuthis pealeii | reverse complement strand
CTTTTGCTTTTTTTCTACCAATGTCTTTTCACAGGATTTATAATTATTATAATTATGAGACCCGTTGATGGTTTGATTAAAACTGAAACGCTCTAACATCGGCTTTCTGTAAGTGGATCTTTGACTTATTTTTTGTTTTTGCAAAAACTTTATATTATATATATATATATATATATATATATATATATATATATATATATATGTGTGTTTGTGTGTGTGTGTGTGTGTGTGTGTGTGTGCACGCGCGTGTGCTAGTGTGTGTCTTTCTGTCAAGGTTTTTACCGATATGACGGCATTTATCTTTAATGGATAAATTCGATAGCATCGTGCCAGCCTGATTGTCTCCTGGTATAAAACCTCAAATACACACTTAACATTTTTATTTATTTAAATATATGTACACAGGTACGTTTCTCTGTGTGCATATGTATGTGTCTGCACGTGCGTGCATCCTTTTGAGTCTTTATATATTTTACATCAATATTTGCTGAGACTGTTGTATATATAGGCGCGCCAAAAAACCTGGTTTAAGGCGGGAAGAAGTGGTTGATTTGGCGACACAATTTTGTGTACAAGCCTGGTTCCAGACCCGGCACCGGACAAAGAAAAAAACACTCATTGTATCTCTCTCTCTTCTCTCTCTCTCTCTCTCTCTCTCTCTCTCTCTCTCTCTCTCTCTCTCTCTCTCTCTCTCTGTGTGTATCTCCCCCTCTCTCTCTCTCTCCATTTGGTACATATTCATATATATGCGTGTGTGTGTATGTACGTGTGTGTGTTTTACCTGTATTTGGATAGTTCAAATTTCTAAAATCGATGAATTATATTTTTTCACTCATGTCACGTGAATACAAATCTTGCCACGTGACAAATTCCTCATACCTTAAATACTTTTAGCGATATTTCTTTTATTTTTTATCTCACACAAAACTGTATGTAAATAACTCTAAGAGTACGTAATTTGGATATTTCACACTTTAGACTTGGGCTGACATAGTAACACTTTTTCCATTCATTTTATCTTCTTTTATTATATATATATATAAAGATAAATCTAACGAGTCAGACGAACCTACTATTAGTTTCGCTTAATGCTCTTCAGAGCTAAGATCTGACTACAGAGACAAGGAGCAAAACGAATTAAATAGTGCTTACCACAGAAGTCATTTAAATTAGCAGAACTAGACCAACCAATAAAAACACAGAACACTATAAATCTATTGTTTTATAAATATTTAATTTATTTATTAATTTTTTTATTTTTTATTATATTTAATTCATAATTTAAGTAAATTAGAATCTATTACATCAGTACAAGCACCCCATCGGTATTCTAATCCCCCCCCCCCAACGAATGGGAACCCAGCACGCCGACGTTTGTCCGCCTATCTGCCCGTAATTATACGATCCATCGATACGACTAATATATATATATATATATATATATATATATATATAGAGAGAGAGAGAGAGAGAGAGAGAGAGAGAGAGAAGGACACTGTGAAATTTAGGATGTAGCTTCCAGAATATGAGTTTGGCGCACCTTGATCTTAAAATGTCATTTTCTCTAATTTTGCCTTTTGCATAGTTAAAGGTATAATCCCTTTATGCATACAGGTATATACTATATTTCTTGTTATGTGGTCCACGAAATCTTCACACATGAATCCTCCATTGTGTACATATAAAAGATAGATATATAGAATATAGAGTTTTATAAGCCCCACCGACAAGAGGGGTGTAACAGGGGGAGTACCACAAAATGGTAATTTCAAATTATTTGGTTTTCTAAACATTCAAAATATTTATAATTGAATACAATTTGTCGTTACTGATTATAATTATTATTAGGCACACACACGCGCGCGCGCATGCGCGCACACACACACATATATATATATATATGTAAAAGCTGTGTCATTTTATGTATCGAGATTTTTGAATTTTTTGACACACCTTGTATTCTGAAAAAATTAATTCTTCATTTTTATATTGGTGAATACAGCTTTAAACTTGGAACCTTTTTGACATACTTTGTATTCTAAAAAAATGAATGAATAGAACGTATCTTTTTCAGAATAAGGTGTGTCAAAAAGTTCAAAAATCTCGATGCGTCTTTGACACACCTTGTATATATACATATAATCATAAAAACGTATACTGCCCTATCGGCTGTGGCTGTTGAATACACGTACTGTACTTTAGCAGAGGGGTAAAATCTCAATAAGACTACCTGTTGGCCGTGGGTGGCGACGCGAAATGATATTATATATGTATATATGTGTATATATATATATATAATATATATATATATATATATATAGATATATATATGATATATATATATATATATATATATATATATATTAGATATAATATATATATATGATAGATATGCATTTATCTATAGAAATATATAGAGATAAGTATATAATAAATGGAAATAAATCCGACAGTATGATTGTAAAGAGATAGAAAAACAAATGTTAATATTATATGGGTTTGGCCTTAATGTGGTGCCCCTAATTATGAAAGCCATCGTCAAGACAGTGTTAGAGCAAGATGAGCTGATGATGAGAGCTACGTCAGCGTATGTTGACGACATATACGTTAACGAGGACATACTGTCAGCAGACGAAGTCAAGAGCAGGCTGGAATACTTCGGTCTGGCTAGCAAGGACCCTGCTCGATTGAAAGACGGAACCCTCGTACTGGGACTTAAGGTCTGGGGGGAGCACGACACACTGAGGTGGGAGCGTAATTCCAGAACCCCCTGTTACACTGACGCGACGCTCAGTATTTTCAACTTGCGGGAAGCTGGTGGGATATTTTCCTGTTTGCGGGTGGCTCCGTGCAGCCACAGGAACGATAAAGAGACGGGCGAGTATGGTGACACACGGATGGACAGATACTGTGAAGGATGCCCCACTTAAGACAATGATGGTTGAAGTACTGACTAGAGTACACCAAGACGACCCCGCCCGAGGGAATTGGTGCGTTGCCGGAAATGAAATAAACGATATTCATTCATCAATTTAGTTGCTCTTGAAGAAGACCGGTTTTCTAAAGCATCTTTTACAATTTAATTTTAAATGATTTCAGTTGAATTTTATTTTACAAACCACATAGTTCGAAACAGATATTTGTCAGCATACTAGTAACATTTCTCTGAATGTTTGAGATGAAATTTGATGATTAGTATTATCTGCGTTATTCGGACTATTGTCCCCATCTTCATTGTTATTTGTACAACGTTTCGGCCGTCCAATTGGACACATGGCCTAGTGGATAAGGTAGTTAGGTTAAGACAATTCTAAGTGACAGTTATCTCTGGATTCCGGGTTCAATCCTGAGTAGAGGCAGTAACATAGAAAAATAATTAACACAACTCCTACCCCAGCTATGGTTAACGGAATGAGAACAGGATACCCCCGCGGACGAAATAAAGGGTTAGGTTCAAAGTTCCGTGATGGCTCCCGATTACGACAAGAAAGTTCCCGAGTTCGAAAAGAAGGTTCCCGAGTCCGAGACGGTTCCCGAGTCCGACAAGAAATACCTGAAGAAGGCCGGAGGGCATATCGGCCGAAACGTTGTACAAATAACAATGAAGATGGGGACAATAGTCCGAATAATGCAGATACTACTATTAACATTTGTTTTTTTAATTTCTTTTCAATCATATATAGAGATATATACATACGTTGTGTCATGATTAATGAGCTCATTTCTTACTAGACACCATAAGGCTGTAATCCTGTGACAGGTTCCTTCAAAACTCATACATATCCAATAAACTCGGGTATATATCGGCCTTTTACAGAGGTCGACACATCATTTCAAAATGAAATTTCCAACCCAACAGATACTTCGTAGTATACAGGCAAATGTTTGGTGCCCAGTTTTTCTTCTAAAAAGCAGATCTTCAAAAGTCAAACTAAACACGAATGTATACGGCATTCATATGATGTGATATAGTTGCGATTTTACAATCTATATTTTCTCTCTAAGTATCTTTATTGAAAATATACATGAGTCGCATTTTATTTTCGGCTCATTTGATAAACACGTTTCTCCAGTTAGTATAGATTGGGACGTATTCTCGGAACGAACGTATGGCCATTAAAAAACAACTTTATCTTTTCTTCTGTGCTTGTAAAATCTTGTTAACCAGTGTATGTATATACCAACCCCTCCACACGAGCAGGATGTGACACAAGGTCAATTTATAAAGCGGGGTTTAACAGGTTTGAATTCGAAGTTTTCCTTCTAACCAAGGTTGAAGAGACCCGTCTGCTCTACTATTTATCCATAGCTGGAGGGAGATTAGTAGGTTTCATACTTTTTCCAGGGTTATTGGCGCTAAGTGAAATGTAAACAACATCATCCAGGATTTGAACTCGTTTCATCGTGCCCATTTCCTACAAATGGTATCCCTTACACCAGCGGTCCCCAACCTTTTTTGTGCCACGGACCGGTTTCATCTAAGACAATATTTTCACAGACCGGCCTTCATATATTCCGGCCTACATTTGCTCGATAATCGTTAATGGCGTAATCTAATGATAAATCATACACAGTGTTCTTATGTCAAATGCAAACATCAACAGACAATAAACAACCTTTTGTTCATAAATTAAGAATCAACAACATCTCTGTAAACGGAAATATTTATTTTAGAACGAAAATCCTTTCTAGTAAGAAATAATTATAATAAAAAAACTCATTCTGTGCGGCCCGGTACCTAATGGCCCGCGTCCCGGTACCGGATCGCGATCCGGTAGTTGGGGACCCTGCCTTACACCACGCGCCTACATTTCAGAGCAGTGTACGAATTTATGCATGTATAAAAGATGACTCATAGATAAAATTAGTTAGATGGGGAGTTAGACAGAAAAAATAAAGAGAGATAAAAAGAGAGATGCATACGAAGATATGGATATTCTATTATATTTTCATATCCACAATAGAACATACACATATATATATACATGCACACACATATAAACAAACACACATACTCACACATACGCACGCACACACACACACACACACACACACATATATATATATATAATATATATATATGTTTGGGAATAAAAGGCCTTAAATACCATGTATCGTGGTTATGGACCATTTCACTCGCGAGTATGCTCACGAGCTTCTTCAGACCACTGATATATTTTATTTAGACAGGCACATGGCAAACTCATTTTATATTCATACATTTCCCCTCCTTCATTCAGGGTGGTCATATTGCATTTTTTTTTTTCAAGTGTCTTTTTATTGGTGGAAATCTTTTTTTTCCTTCATCCTTTGCCTGGTTGGTGGAAATTCTTCTTTTTTTTTTCCTTCATCCTTTGCCTGGTTGGCGGTGTTTTTATATATATTATGCATATATTAGTGAGTAAGCGTTTAGATGCATAGAAATATTAACTAAACCCGACTTAATCTCATACAAAGCCACAATTTAAAAAAATCGAACTTATTAGTACTAGTCTTCCAGATCCATACAATCGCTCTACTACAGATAGATAGATAGATAGATAGATAGATGTGAACAAACTGATATAGATAAATTGATGGACGGATATGTGGATAAAAACAGAATTTGATCTCTAGATATATGACGAAACATAGATTGATAGAAAGATAGGTAGCTAGTTAAACATGAAAAAATAGTTAGATAGATAGATATATTAACAGCATTTAGTTTGTACTATGACCTCTGTCTCAGTAGATATATTTGCTAACCCCTCCGCATGAGCAAATTGTGACACAATTTTTAAGCGGAGTTTAACGGGTTTGCATTCAGAGTTTTCCATCTCCTTGACCTGTTGCTATGCAAGGGTTAAAGATCCCAGTATATCCTACTATTTATCCATGGGGGAGGGAATGTATACCTTTCATAAGCTATGGGAAATATAAATAATCTAGTCCAGACTTGAACTCGGTTCGCCGTGTCCATATCATACGACGATAACCATTACATTACGGGCACGACTGTCTCATTATATTTTCCATATTTGCTTATATATTTCAACCCCTAAATGTAATAACTATAAGGCTTAGAGGTAGCAGTATATCTTAATATGCCTTTCGCTCATAACCCTATGTGTTACCATTTATGAAGCTTAATTAATTCGGACACTATCTCAGTGTGGCCCTCTTTTTTGTTATTCAGCTCTCTGTTTCAGTTTGCACATCTGTTTAGTCATCTCTATACTATTTATCTGATTTTTTTAGATGAGGCTTGATAATTAGTATTATTGGGATTACTGTCCTCATATTTATTGTTATCTCGGTCGATGCGCCCTCGGCCTTCTTCAGGTATTTCTTGTCAAACTCGAGAGCCTTCTAAAACTCGGGAGCCTTCTTTACGAACTCGGTAACCTTCTTGGTGTAATCGGGAGTCATCACGGAACTTTGAACCCAACCTTTTATTCAATCAACATTAAAGATGAGGACTAGTCCGAATAATCTAAATAATTCTGGGCATCTCTGTGTTCAGTCATTTACTAAGCTTAGAATATGGAGCACCGAATGCAAATCAAATTTAGTAACAATGGCTTGCTCGTCTGACAATTGCTGACACTTCCACGACGAAAAGCGACCTATATATCTATATCGGAGGAAAAAATGAGTAAAGAAAAGAAATGTAGATGGATAAAAATGAATTTAATCGATATCACTTTTGATCGATATCACTTACACATGTGTTTCGGTTTGTTTATCAAAATGTATACGGATTACGCTATTATTATTATTAAAATAATCAGATGAAGTTGAAATAATGATGATAATAATAATAATAGGAAAAATGTAAAAATATTCCGTACACAGAGAGATTTTTTTACGACCTTCATCAGAGTGAATTTTTTGATTTTTTGATTTTTTGAAATCTGATGAAGATCGTAAAAAAATCTCTCTGTGTACGGAATATTTTTACATTTTTCCTATTATTATTATTATCACCATGGCGATAGGAAGTCAAATGAGAAAAAAGAGATACTTTTCAAGGTCTAGTTTCTTAGGGGGATGGTCATCAGACAAAATTAAACTATGAATTAAACTATTGAATGAGTCTGAAAAAGTATAGAGTAAGGATAAAACAAAAAATATATAAAAAATATATATAAAAAGATTTTGGTCGAAATAAATTTATTATGGAATTACGGTGTTGAGTTTTTCCTTCCTTTCTAAGATATATATATATATATATATATATATATATATATATATATATATAATATATTAAGCAGTTTTGTTAAAGATCACTGAATATTTCTTCTTGACGATATTCAAGTATAGACGTTCAAGTTTTTAGTTGTGTTTCTAAATGCTAAAGAAGGTGTCACGTTTCTTTCGACCATGTCACTGGTTGACCTCGGGGGGATTATTGGTTGTAGTAGTTGTTTTTTGTGGTGCGAATTTTATTAAATTGGGAGGGTTTATAGTAGTTTTGTGGCTGTTTATCATATATTCCGTTAGTCGAAGTACCTCTTGAAGTTATATTTTAATCTGATGTGAAGCGGTATCATCGTGTTTTAATGTTTTCCACCATAACAAATATTACACTGAAGATGAAATTTCATTTTTTCAAGCAAGAAAAGGTCACACTTTTCTGAAGGACTGGTGAGAATAGAAATTGCTGCACTTGCACAATCCTGTTTTCTGCACATATTTTCAATTAAATTCATGATTTCAAAATGAAATAAGTAAAATATATTTTCTCGTGACAATTTTTATTTAACTCAAGTTTTGTTGATATACAACAATGATAAATAGTCTCTCACTTTTCAGAAGAGTTTGAAACTTTTTTTTAGAGTATTTGGATGTTCTGAAATTCAGGCACAAAAATCTGTCAGGTTTCCATGGAAACTTTGTCTAAGTTAACGCTGGCATACCAAAATCTGGAAAAATAAACAGCTCTGGCAAATTTTAAGGGGAATTAGGTATAAAGTAACGATACTGAAATCGTGAAGAAAAGAAAAGAAAGTGACAATGTTTTGAGGGAAACTGTGTCTTAAGTAGTGCTTGCATATTGAAATCTGGAAAAAAGCTCTGGTAATGTTTTAAGGGATTCTGATTAAAGCAATGCAGGCATATCGAAATCTAGAAAATATATCTTGAATTTTTTAATGCTGGTATGCTTAAATCTGAGAAAAAAACTTGCCTTGACAAAATTTTAAGGATATACTTCAAAACCTTCCTTTAAATTTCTGAAAATCAAACATTCAGTGAATGCATCGAATAGTCCATTGCACTTTCACACAGACCCTCATCAACATTTTTGTTACAAAATAATCATTTAAAAGTAAAAACATTATTTAAAATGGATTCGTCAAGAAAATAGACGTATTTACCCAACCCCTCCGTCACGGATAGGATTGGATGGAATTTCAATTTCTAAGTGGAGTAAAACTGGTTTTCCTTCCCCTAGATTGGTTGCCTTATCAAGGTTAAAGAACCTAGCATGTCCTACTATTTACTATATAAATATATTTACCAACCCCTCCGCACGAGCAGGATGCGACACAATGTCAATTTCTTAAGCGGAGTTTATCAGGTTTGAATTCTGAGTTTTCCTTCTCCTAGACTGGTTACTTAGCCATGGTTAAAGAGCCCAGTCTGCCCTGCTATTCACCCATCGCTGGAAGGAGAATTGGATTCATACAATTCCCAAGGGTATTAGCGCCATGTGAAATGCAAACAGATTCGGCGAGAAATTGAACTCGGGTCGACGAGCCCATTTCCTACAACTCTAGCAATTAGACGACGCGCCTCCATACTATGTACTATATAGCAGGGGAACAGATGGGTTTTATGATTTTTCTATGATGAATGATGAAGGAATGGATATAGAGAGAATAAGATCTTTATTATAAGTACTTTTCTATTTCTTTCAGGAAAATGGTATCGAAATAATGCTTGCCTATCAAAATCTGAAAGAAAACTGGCAATGTTTTGAGGGAATCTGTGTTTAATGTAATGAGGGCATATCGAAATCTCTGAAAAATAAATCTGGTAAGTTTTAAGGAACATGTTAAGCAGGTTCTCGTGTGCGATCCAACAAGAGATTGTTTGGGGCACAAAGCCTCTCTGTCCGTCAACGGGAACTCAAACTAATGCTTTTTACTTCTGTCTTGGCTAGAAGGTAAAATAGGCTTTTAATGTGCTTCTCCTTTTATAATGCTGCTCACCCCACTTCCTAGCGCCTACTGAAAGACACGGAGGTGGTAATTATCTTTCGTTTTCCGTGGCGTCAAATAGGAGAACTGTGTCGAATAAAAAATGTAATCCCTACACCTTTATTAAAACATGAGGATTTCGAGGGAGTAAGTTTATTATTTGGGGGCAAACACTATTCCTACATGATGGCACCGTCTTCCAGTAGAATAATGCACCAATCAATGCAGCCAAAGTTGTTGGACAGCCATTTTACATTTTTTCTTATCTTCTTATCAGACTGGATCTCCTATTTTTCTATCTGAACTCTTTCCTATCTTCTGATACTTTTGGGTTGTCCTTGGGCTTTTCTTAGTCACTGTGTCCATTTCATGTTCTTACAAATGAACATAATACTTGGTATGTTTCAGTCGTCTTCATTTCAAAACTCAAATTATAACTCCATGCGTAGAAAGTGTGACGAAATTGAAAGGCAGACCTATGAACAAGCGGATTCCCAGCCCCCACAAACAAAGCGCGTCAGGATATGTTTGGCCTGTGCGAAGGGGAAGAGTGTGGCGAGTGGCTACGGATATTCGAACTCGCTACCTCCTCGTAGCTGAAATACTGTTGACAGAAACCCGGATGAGGTATATCGGAATTTGCATAAGCGCAGCCGAACGAGCAGAAATAAGACGGACTGTCGCTGACACAGGGAGTGAGGAAGAAAGCAAGTGTTTGGACGGCAAGTGAAATCTGACGACTGCTATTTGGGGTGTCAGGAAGTGAGAGTAACGTGCTCAGTTGGTAGAGACTGTGCTGACGGCGAAAGGAATTACATTTCGTTTGCTAGAGAGACTTGCAAAAGATTAATATTATCTTAAATCTTTAGACCAGCCAAGAGAGAGAGAGAGAGAAGTATCTCACAAAAGCGACGCCATTTTATGTCCATCTGCTTCACTCGCTGAGTTAACTCTCAGTCTCTAACTCTATCAACCCGTTTACACGATTGGATTTACAAATCAGATGACAGCTAAGAAAGATAAGCTAAAGGGCACTACTCGCCTATCATTACTAGTTACAGATTGTTCGGGATAGATTTGACAGTTTCATAAGGAAAAACAAAAAGTGCTTAGTAACTACAAAATTTAATGGATTGTAAAGGAATTCAACAGGCACGGAAATTACACTACTATTAACAAGTTTCACTCAAAATAACCGCCATTAGCGTCGATCACAGCCTCTATCCTATTCTGGAACTGGAGCAAGCTGATGTTACATTTTGCCTGGGAACAGTCTAAAAAAAACTACCTTAATTCTGTCAATTAACTGGGCTTATGTAGTACTGGCATAGCGATTGGTGTCTTTATCAACAGCGTCACATACATAATAATCCATGGGGTTAAGATCTGGGGAGTTCCGAGGCCAAACATTGGGACTGGTGTAGTCGTATAAATTCGCCGACAAACATTTTTGACTTTTCCCAGAGGTGTGGCAGGGGGCCGAATCCTGCTGACACACATATGGCCTACCATTGGCTACCCTTGTTATCCAGGGCTTGACTACAGTGTTTAGCAACTCCACGTAGGCATCTGAGTGTCATCCAACACTTTTTTTCTGGAATTCTTCTGTATCAGATCGTCTGTTATGTTGCTTTCTTCTAGCCACAGCCTCGTAGTCTCCATCGTAGTCTCCATTGCAATTCTCCAGTTCATGCCTGTTTGTTTGGCCAGCGCCGATCGTCATGATACAAGTTATGCTCTTCCATGATTCAAGTGGGTTCCGGTCATCCATTCTATATCTCATCATGTATATGATAGAAGAAGGGTCAAAGCTTTTGAATGGTGTGTAGTGTGCTTCAATACCTCCAACCCACGGGGGAAAAAACTAAATATAAATATATCAAATTTATCCCGAACACACTGTATTAATTATCAGTTATTTTTTAATTCTACACTACCATACATGATCAGTAGACCACCTATTAACTATGTAATAAAATTAGCAATTATGTAATAAAATTAGACAGACCAAGCAAAGCTCAGTAAATAACGATATCTGTGACAATGTTTCTATTTCTGTCAGCACCACGGAAGAAGCTGGAAAAGGATTTGCTTTGAAACTGACCCAATATTTTTACCATTTTCCAAGGCCGGCAAAATTTCAGTTGAAATAAATTTATCACTCTTAACACGACCGATATTTAATTATTTCCTTTATGAATCACACACAGTGTGTGTGTGTGTGTGTGTGTGTGTGTGTGTGTGTGTGTGTGTGTGTGAACTGAGTAAATTAACCCGACAGTATGTGGAGAAAATGTAGTTAAAAATGATGGATGTTTTTGCAGTTAAAAGATGATGGATGTTTTGTATGCGTTGAGTTTGGAAAATGTGTAGAAAAGGTTCGTTATCATCTTTTAACTACAAAAATCCTTTTTTTTTTCTTAACTAGTTTCATTGTCCTGAAGAAGGTTTTCTTTATAAACCGAAATGTTCGAACATCGACAGAACGACTAAAAAATGTAAATCCATTGTAACATCCCGTGTTTGTTCTACGTTTTCTCCACACACACACACACACACACACACACACACACATATATATATATATATATATATATACATATATATATATATATATATATATATATATATATACATATATATATATATATATATATATATATATATATATATATATATAAAGTTAAACCTAATAGTTAAGCCTTATTTGCTCTATTTAGGTATTGAGCACTTTTTACATTTTAGCTTTAGATAATCCTGTCGGTTTATATATATATATATATATATATATATATATATATATATATATATATATATATATATATAGTCTTTATTTCTTTTGGTGTTATAGTATTAATCGATTATTTTCGGTTGGTACGACCCTCTGGTCTTTTCCTTTTTTCCCTTTTTTCTCAGGTGAAGTTTGGTAGTATACTTTTACTATCAAACAATTTGCCGGTTTTTTCTTACCCCAAGGGTTCACCAATAAGTTTAGTATATTATATATATATATATATGAAAAATATATGGAAATTAATCCGACAGTATGAAATATAACATTTTGAAAAAACATATGATGTATGTTATGTGATTGCTGACAGGCCTGTTTCGACCAAAACGATAAGTTGGTCTTCATCAAAGAGCGACATAGACGAGAAGAAAATATCCGTTAAAAAGACTGTTTACAAAACGAACGCTGATATCAACCGCTGAAAATTTTTTTTGAAAATGCATGTTCTGTTTTAAAAATAAAAATAAAATAAATTTTATTTTTAATTAAAAATCAGAAGCATTATAGTTCATGGTAAAACTCAAAAGAGTTTATTGTAAAAATTGTAAAAATATATAAAAATGTAAAGTGGGTATCAAAATAGTATAGTATATATATTTCAGCTGTTAACAATATATATATATATATATATATATATATATATATATATATATATATATATATATATATATATATAGTTTGTGACCCTCCACAGACATGCTCTTTGTGTTTGAAAACAATGTACATCCAAACACCAATTTGTAAAGTAGACTTAATTATTAATTATGTAATAAAATTAGCAATGAATATGCACATATAGATTGGACATATCAATCACTTGATCTTAAAAGTATTAAACAATTATTGCCTACATTAGAGCAACAGGACTTACGAGGAAATCACACTGAAAACAGCGGTCTACGTTAGTTAAGCAAGTGATGATACAGTTCAATACTAAGATGAGGGACCTTTCCGTAAGCCTTTAGAAAGACCAAGCAAAGTTCAGTAAATAACGACATCTGTGACAGTGTTTCTATTTCTGTCAGCATCATGGAAGAAGCTGGAAAAGGATTTGTTTTGAACATGACTATGTTTTTTCAAAATGTTATATTTCATACTGTCGGATTAATTTCCATATATTTTTCATATATATATATATATAATATACTAAACTTATTGGTGAACCCTTGGGGTAAGAAAAAACCGGCAAATTGTTTGATAGTAAAAGTATACTACCAAACTTCACCTGAGAAAAAAAGGGAAAAAAAGGAAAAGACCAAGAGGGTCGTACCAACCGAAAATAATCGATTAATACTATAACACCAAAAGAAATAAAGACTATATATATATATATATATATATATATATATATATATATATATAGAGAGAGAGAGAGAGAGAGAGAGAGAGAGACATGCTCTTTGAGTTTGAAAACAAATTTAGAATAATCCTACTAAATGTACATCTAAACACCAATTTGTAAAGTAGACTTTCCAAATAATGAACACAAATAAATAAAAAGAAGGTTGCGCTTTAATTATTCATCAAAGAAATGTTATTTATCTAAAATCTTATATGTGCAAAACTATGTGAACTCCATCTCAGTATTGATGCAAACAAGTATGTAAGAAATTCATCTGAATCAAATGAGACATCCTTAGTAAATTGATTGAGGGGAAACCCAGCTAAGCTTCTCTAATGTCTCACAGATCAACAATACGGAGAGGAAAATAGATATGAGAACATGTGGAGTAAGTCCTGATTTTTTACCTTTCTGGGTAAATTTATAAGACTCAATATGAGAAGAAAATATTTTTAAAATATAACAAACACAGGATGTTATGATCATGACAATTTTTTTAGTGCCAATACTTAAGCATTTCGGTATATTGTACCATCTTCAGGACACTGTTAAGTAATGTTTATGTGAGGGACAAAATGAAAGATGTTAAGTGTATAGTGAATGTGTGAATATGATGTTATTAACCGTGATGACGATTAATAACATCATATTCACACATTCACTATACACTTAACATCTTTCATTTTGTCCCTCACATAAACATTACTTAACAGTGTCCTGAAGATGGTACAATATACCGAAATGCTTAAGTATTGACACTAAAAAAAATTGTGTTCTGGTCATAACATCCTGTGTTTGTTATATTTTTAAAATATTTTCTTCTCATATTGTCGGATTAATTTCCTCACCGTATTTCCAAGACTCAATATACATTCCAGCTCCATCTATCCACTACAAGACAAATAATTTACAAATAATTTACAAATGGAGGACATTCAACATATCTACCAACAACTGGATCAGAATCTATTACCATCCGTCAGTGAGATGAAGCTTGGCAAAAATGGGTTCTACAATAATACAATAACTCAAAGCATATCAACTATGAGAAAATTGTAATGTAGTCTAGGCTCTTTAACCTTGATATGACAACCAGTCTAGGAAAAGGAAAACTGAATTCAAAATGTCAAACCACAATTAAAATTGACTTTGTGTCGCACCTTATTTGTGCGGTGGGGTCAGGTAATTACGTATACTTCTTAGTAAATAAAACTTTGCCGTCTTCTATCCTTACTTTTCTGGCTCGTTCTCTCTCTCTCTCTCTCTCTCTCTCTCTCTCTCTCTCTCTCTCTCTCTCTCTCTCTCTCTCTCTCCTATTTCTTTCTTTTTGTATTCCTGACTTTGTCTCACTTTCTTACTCTTTTTCGCTGGCTATTTCTCTCTTCTTTTGTTTGTTTCTCTCTCACGCTTTCTTTCTTTCTTTCTTTTCTTTCTTTCTTTGTCTATATCATTATTTCTCTCTCTTTCTTTCTTCATTTGTTTCTTTCACTCTCTCTCTCTCTCTCTCTCTCTCTCTCTCTCTCTCTCTCTCTCTCTCTCTCTCTCTCTGCCTATTTCTTTCATTTTGTATTCCTGACTTTATCTCACTCTCACTTTCAAACTCTTTTTCGCAGGCTATTTCTCTCTTCTTTTGTTGTTTCTTCTCACGCTTCTTTCTTTCTTTTCCACTATCTCTCCTTCTCTGTCTATGTAATTCTTTCTATCTTTCTTTCTCATCTCTCTCTCTCTCTCTCTCTCTCTCTCTCTCTCTCTCTCTTTCATTTCATCTTTCTGTCTGTCTGTCTTTCTTTTATCTCTCTTTTTATCTATTTCTCCTCTCCCTCCCCCTCTCTCTCTCTCTCTCTCTCTCTCTCTCTCTCTCTCTCTCTCTCTCCTCTCTCTTCTCTCTCTCTCGACAGAAAGTCTGTCGTGGAAAGTATACAGTATTGTTTTATATATCTAGAACCATTTGTGTGGCTTGTATGCACTTATTCCAAAGGTAGCTTACTGCACACGCATGAGCACTTACTCTCCCGTGGGGTTACTCAGTCAGCAATGAGACGCCATTGATTGAACTCTTGTATTATGTGATGTGGCTATCGTATTTACAGCGAAATGATTAGCCTCAATCTGGGACATAGGTCCGCGGAAAATATTTAAATTATAACAACACTTCAAGCCTCCATGGAATTGTTTGAACGCTATCCCCATTCTAGAACGGTAATACAACATTCGAAAGGTTTTGAGCGAGCATGCACTGCACTCAAAGACAACTGATGGCCGACTCTCTAGCAATCATATATATATATATATATATATATAATATATATTAAATTTTTACTTGAAGGCACTTACAACGCATGTATCGCATAAAATTCGATACTTTTTCTTATAGAAAATGAACTTGACAAGTGTAATCCCGGCAAAGGATGGCTCGGTGTGTAGAATACCGTACAGACTGTTTCGACTTTATTAAGTCTCATCAGCGGTATATACTAACGATTTCCCTCCGACAGAAATCGAAACCGGGACTTCAGCAGACACAGTGAAACACTAATGAAACACTTTTATCGCCTCGGCCACAGTACACAGCTGACCATCCTAGCGAAATTAAGCTTGTCAAGCGATGCTACACGCCTCTACCATAATAGGTAAGGGGGTGTTATTGAGAGAATAATAACAACAAACAAACCGTATGCCCTTCGGCGAAGTGAATAAGATTTTTGGATGTTTGTTTATTTAGAAACGTTGCTGAATAAAGTATATATTAAATTTTTACTTGAAGGCACTTACAACGCATGTATCGCATAAAATTCGATACTTTTTCTTATAGAAAATGAACTTGACAAGTGTAATCCCGGCAAAGGATGGCTCGGTGTGTAGAATACCGTACAGACTGTTTCGACTTTATTAAGTCTCATCAGCGGTATATACTAACGATTTCCCTCCGACAGAAATCGAAACCGGGACTTCAGCAGACACAGTGAAAAAAAATCCCGAATTAATAGTCTGTAATTACACCATACAAACTTTTGCCTGGAAAAAAATTATAGATAATGTTAAATCGATGTGAAATAATAATAGAAAAAAATATTTGTCATAGATGCAGTGCCACATCGGGATATTGATCTTGTTATGAAATATTTTTTTTTAATCATCAATAACTTAAAATTGGTTGACTTTCAGACTTTTTATATCATTTTTCGGATTCCTCGGGCAGAAATGCTTTTATAAAGCAATTTTTAGGAGTAAGAAAGCTCTAGAACTCATTTTATAGACAAAAATAGATTACAAAAGTCGCCATTTTTCGGGACCCAGCTCAAATTTGGAGAGCAAAAAATCGAGATAACTCCACCAATTCTTAGAATTTGAAGCTCAAATTTTGGGGATTGTCTAACTTTAACATAGTCCACACCTGTATAAAATTTCATAAAAATTGAAGGCGGTGGGTGACATGGCCTGGATGATTTGACTATATATATTGCAGAATTGTCCCAATTTATCTTTGCATTTTGCACATTCTTGACAGTTCATTATTCAAATTTCACGGATGATTTTTATTTGACAATATGTCACTTCTAGAAGGCATGTCAGTCACCCAACCCCAAATCTCCGAATAATGTTTGGCTTTTTATCAAAGCTAAAATTCCCGTTAAAAATTCCGACTACACTAAGATGAAAACGATTGGGTATCTGATGGTAATCCCTAAAGGGATGTTTTTAGAGCAGCAATTTCTCTCTGCGAATTTTTATTTTTCCAAAGCTGAAATTCTTATGTAAATGATGTGGACGAGATTAAAGAGAATATAGTAATGCGGCTGATGGTAATACCTAACGAGGGTGTTGCAGAGGAATACCGGCACCATTGCAGTCTAGATTTGTCTATCTATGACTTCTGGGTTTTACCAAAGATAAAATTGTCATTAAAATTATGTTGATGAGATTAAGGAGAATATGGTAAAGCAGCTGATGGTAATCCCTAACGAGAGTGTTGCAGAAGAATATCGGCACCCTTGCAGTCTAAATTTGACTGTGAATTCTGCGTTTTACTAAAGCTAAAATTGTCATTGAAATGATGTGTCTGAGATCAAGGAGAATGAGGCAAGGCAGCTGATGGTAATCCTTAAAGAATGCGTTGCAAAAAAATACCAGCATCTCTACTGTCTAAATGTTGCTCTCTGTGGCTTCTGACTTTTACCAAAGCTGAAATTGTAATTATGTGGATGAGATTAAGGAGAATGAGGCAATGCAGCTGATGGTAATCCTTAAAGAATGCGTTGCAAAGAAATACCAGCATCTCTACTGTCTAGGTGTTGCTCTCTGTGGCTTCTGACTTTTACCAAAGCTAAAATTGCCATAGTAATTATGTGGATGAGATTAAGGAGAATATGGTAAAGCAGCTGATGGTAATCCTTAAAGAAAGCGTTGCAAAGCTAAAATTGTCATTGAAATTATGTGGATGAGAATAGGACATTGCAACTGATGATGATCCTAAATAAGATTTTACAATTAATTTTACTTGTACGAAGACCGCTTCAATGAGTGCGTTGGGTCTAACGAGGGTTAATTTGAATATAACAATGACAGCGCTGTAGTGACGTCCCTAGTTTGGCTGCATTTATTTTAATATCAAATGGACAGATACTTTCAAATCAGACGTCATATTTCATATCAGTGTCCTTTGGTTTCGACAAATTTGAATTAAATTTTAAAAATTTACCACTGAAAATGCATTTCTAATTTTTAGTAGCAAATAACTTGAAGATCTCCACTTTGATTTCTGATGTAAAGTAGAATGACACATATTCATATGATCTCTCTTTTATAAAACTCAAGAAATGATATAAACTATAATGCCTAGGAGAAGAGTACTACGTCAGTGTATATGGGAGAGAGAGAGACAGACAGATAGAGAGAATAAGAGAGAGAGAGGGGAGAGAGAGAAATGGGGGAAAAGACTAGGGAGGAAGAAGAGGAGGTGGGAGGCAGAAAAGTGGAAGAAATTGAAGGAGAAAATAGAGAAAAGGGAAGAGAACAAAGTAAGAAATTAGGGAGAGAGGCAAATAAGAGAGAAAATATAACTAGAGAGAGAGAGAGAGAGACAGTGAGATAGACAGAGAGAGAGAGACAGTGAGAGAGAGGGGGAGAAATAGATGGGATGGAGAGAGAATAGAGGATGTAAAAACAAATAGAGGGATACAGAGAGATATAATCTGTTTCATATTCCCGAATTCAATTCGGATTTTAATGCTGGCTCTTTAAAAATTTGCGACTGCAAACGGCCTGTTTGAAATTTTTGTAAATATCTATGTATGGACAGAAATAAAGCACACGCACACGCACACACGCACACATATATACACATGCACACACGCATGTACACACATGCACACACAAACACACACACACCCACACGCACACATACGCGCGCGTGCTCACAAGCATAAATGCAGTATGCACGTTCCGTCACGTGCACGTAGAAAGAGAGACAGGATGACATAATATATTCAAGCATCTGGCGAGGAATTGGCACAGACACAAACACACGTACAAAAGAGAAATGGACAGAACCGCAACTAATGTATTTTGACAACTATAAATAGTTCCAACAAGAGACGCTCAAAAATAAAAAAACGCATTGTCTTTTGTGTTTCTAATACATGTGAAAATACGTATATGCAAACATGGACTCATATAAGAACACAGACACACACATTAGGGAGAGTGAGGAAAGTGAAAGAGAGAGAAAGAGTGAGAGAGGGGGGATGAGGAGGGGGAGAAAGAGAGATAGAAGAAGAAGAGAGAAAGAAGAGAGAAATATGTGCATAAATATATATGAGAAAGTGGCCATAGTTTAAAACCAAGTATATCTATAAAGTATAAACACACACACACACACACACACACATACACACACACACACACACACACACATATATAATATATATATATATATATATTATACTGGCATGGAGTAATCTGTGTCAATCTTTCTCTATATTTCCCCTCACTCACACACACATACAGACACACACATATATGTACACAAATACGCACACACACGCACTCTCTCTCTCTCTCTCTCTCTCTCTCTCTCTCTCACACACACACACACGCACATACACACACACACATATATATATATAATATATATATATATATATATATATATATATATATACATAAGAGAGAGAGGGGGAGAGAGAAGAAGAAGAAAGCAAAGTAAATGAAAATACGGTATGATTTAAAGTCAAGTACAACTTAAATGAATTCATATATATGAATATATATATATATATATATATATATATATATATATATATATATATATATATATACCCGACAGAAAGTAATCTCAAATTTGACTCTTTCCTACCATCTTTCTATTTCTCCCTATCTCTCCAATTCTCTCTCTCTCTCTCTCTCTCTCTCTCTCTCTCTCTCTCTCTCTCTCTCTCTCTCTCTCTCTCTCTTACACACATACTCACACACAAGTGTATTATATTATATATATATATATATATATATATATAGCGAGGCATAGAGACAGAAAGTATGCAAGAAAGATTCCACATTATCAATCTCAGTCTATATATCCGTCTATTTATCTATTAAAGGGTCACATCATCTTTCACTCTCTCTCTCACTCCTCCACTCTCTCTCTCTCTCTCTCTCTCTCTCTCTCTCTCTCTCTCTCTCTCTCTCTCTCTCTCTCTCTCTCTCTCTCTCTTTCTCTTACACGCACACACATGCATACACACAGAAATCTCTCTCTATCACTCTCTCTCCCCTCTCTCTCTCTCTCTCTATCTATATATATATATATATATATATATATATATATATATATATATATATATATATATATATATATGCATATATATTTATGTATAATATACTCCAATTATTTGTTTTCTTTTGGAAAATAATGCCTAATTTTAATGCAGATTTTAAATATAGAATCCACGACTATTTTCAAAATAACCTAATATTTATATACGAAACATGACCAGTTAGTCCGTTGCTTAACACGTATTATTAGTTGTTTTATATTGTATAATGTTAGATCCTTGTGGTTAACATTCCCCCTATCAATATATGTATACATTATTATTTGGAAACATGAAAAATTGTTGTAACATGATTCTTTTTTATTACCAGATGTGGGACTAATTCATTAACCCCAATATCTATCTATCTATTTATTTATTTCACATATATCTAACTATCTCAGCCTATTTCTATCTGTCTATGTATCTATGTGTCTACGTATGCATCTATCTATCTATCTATCTTTTGTCAGGTCGCTTAATGCGCTACTGGTACTATGTAATCCAGTACAACCTGTTTCATAGTCGGGTCATCGGCGATTAAACCGGTAACCCCACAGATTTTATCTGATGAGGAGGGTGGCTAGACATCCTGCAGGACGAAAAACAAGACCTGTTCAAAGGGCAGAGGAAGCTATTAGCTCAACGGTCATCTAGAACTTTTTTTTTTAGTGTTGGACCCCTTATTCCTTGTTTGGTTATCCATCTAGGATAAGGACAACTCTGATTTAACACCTGAGATTGACATGATTGCCAGTTATATTGCTTAGGCTTGTCACTGGACAACAATCATGAAAATTTAGAGAGTGGTATTCGTGTTGTACAAGCGTTTACCACTATAATATCATGATGTACAAATGTTCCCTTCTTTCTTTCTTTCATCTGCCATCTATCTATCTAAATGATGCCGGTAAACTTTCAGGACTTTGAAACAGTGCAAACACCTAGAATACCTTACGGGTCCTTTTTCACCGATACTCCTCATGAATTGTGAACTTTATGAACTAGTATAGAAATCTGTTTAGTTATATTATACCACATATGTACATAAACACATATATCTATCTATCTTTAGACGTACTCACACGCATTTATATATACAGGGTGTTCGGGATAAATTTGACAGTTTCATAAGGAAAAAGAAAAAGTGTTTGGCAACTACAAAATTTAATGGATTGTAAAGGAATTCAACAGGCACGGAAATTACAGTACTGTCAACACGTTTCACTCAAAATAACTGCCATTAGCGTCGATCACAGTCTCAATCCTGCTCGGGAACCTGTAGTAAGGTGATGTTACAGTTTCCCTGGAAGGGTCTCAAAAAATATTTTAATTCTGTCGATTAACTGGGCTTTTGTAGTACTGTCACGGTGAGTGGTGGGTTTATAAACAGTGTCTCATACATAATAATCCATGGAGGTTAAGACCTGGGGAGTTCGGAGGCCAAACAGTGAGACTAATGTAGTCATAAAAATTCGCCGACAACCATTTTTGACATTTCCCAGGGGTGAGGCAGAGGGCCGAATCCTGCTGCCTACACTTGTTATCCAGGGCTTAACTACAATGTTTAGCAACTCCACGTAGGCACCTGACTTCAACCTGATACCCTCCCTAAGGGGAATGCGAGGAATTCTGCTGTACGAACGCAATCAGATCGTCTGTTACATTGATTTCTTCGAGCCATAGCCTTGTAGTCTCCATTGCAATTCTCCAGTTCATGCCTGATTATTTTTTACAGTGTTCAGGGAGCATTGGGCAGCAAGCACAATCTCTTTATTTTGATGGCCGGCGCAGATCATCATGATACAAGTTATTCTCCTCCACGATTCAGGTGGGTTCCAGTCATCCATTCTATGTGTCATCACGTATATTAATGAAGAAGATTTTTAAATGATGCGTAGTGTGCGTCAATACCTCCAACATCCGGAGAAAAATAACCAAATATAAATGTGTCAAATTTATCCCGAACACCATATATATATATATATATATATATATATTATATATATAATATATATATATATATTTAAATGTTTATGTTTGAGCTATATGTAAGTAAAGTGCTCAATAACATGGATAGCGCCTTTATATATAAATTAAGGTAGCGTTGACATGGAGTCAACGGCACCTGTTTACTGACAGTTTCTCTCCTATGTGATCTTTAGACTAAGTTGGCTCCATTTGCCCGTGTCTGTGTTTGGTTGGCTGGTTGTTTTGCTTTAGGACATATCAATCATTTTTGGGTCATTTTTTTATAAACAAAGACTCGGTTTCCTTACAGTACATGTTGTTGCTTAAATGGTCACCCAGTTAAGTACAGCGCAGGCTTATGTCAGCTTAACTTCGGTGATATAGCAAGAGCCGCTGCTTTCAGTGTCACTGGACGTAAGTGTGTGTATTAATGTATGTGGGTGTGTATGTGTGTGTTTATGTAGATTGCTCCGCATATATCAATACACATACATACATACATACATACATACAAGTGTCTGTTTAATTTTTCATCTTCTTATATATATATATATATATATATATATATATATATATATATATGGTTGATATAGGGCTGCATCATCAGCCCAGGAGACAGAGACTGAAGAAGGTTGCACCATCGATGATTTTATATATATATATATATATATATATATATATATATATATATATATACAAGATACATCCTGATGAAGGTTTAATGAAACCGAAATGTTTAAACATCGATAATTAAATTCATCCTATTTTCGGAACACTTGTTTTTTCAAATTTTCTTTATATATATGTGTGTGTGTGTGTGTGTGTGTGTGTGTGACAGTGTGTGCATATATATATATATATATATATATATATAATATATATATATATAGAGAGAGAGAGAGAGAGAGAGGGGGCGAGAGAGTGAGAGAGAGAGAGGGGGAAGAGAGTGAGAAAGAAGAGAGGGGCAATTTCACCTACAATTGTGTACACCCTTCTAAAAATCTTTAATAAAAATACCTACATGTCTTTGAACATAAAAATACTAGAATGTTATTATTCCTAGCGGAGCATTTTACAATGAAAACGACTTTTTGCTGTATTGTTTATTTCCGAAAACTACTGCATTAAAAGTCAGTAACCAAAAATATGAATATGTAGCAGTCTAGAAAATAAGGACACCTCTTATATATATATATATATATTCATACAGTTTAATTTTTCGTCAAAAAATTTTACTGCAGTAGAATCTGGTAATATCCACTTTCGATGTAGAATGTCGCACTTGAAATGATAAAATCCTTGCATTTTGGGTTTAGAAATTTTTTTGCCAAATTGATACTGTACACACACGCACGCACGCATACACGTGCATGCACGCATACTCAATGAGTATGCGTGCGCGTGTCTGTGTGTATTACGCATACATACAGACGTGTGTATGTATATATATATATATATATATATATATATATATAGTCGCGCTATTATGTTAACTTTCGGACTAATAGCATAGGGAAAGGTATTAACTCCCTTATCCCCCCCCGTTCAATATTTAATTGGGTAACCATTTAAGCCGAAGCAGATACTGTAATCAACCTGAGTCCAAAAATGAGTTGATTCGGCATTAAATAACCCCAAAAGGGTTTATATGCCGTAAAAAAAAACAACAAAACACAAGCTTATCCCTCCAGCCTTTGCTTAAATTGAACCATTACAAGTCTTCCACAAGTATATCTTGGGCATTACATAACCCACGAAGGTTGATATGCCATTAGATTAAGTAACCAAACCAAACCAAACCAAATATCTATGTATATTTCTCTCTCTCTCTCTCTCTCTCTCTCTCTATATATATATATATATATATATATATATATATATATATATATATATATATATATATATATATATATATATATATATATAATATATAATATATATATATATATATATATATATATATATATATATATATATATATATATATATATATACGGTGGGGTATGTTTATTTCTGTCTGTTTGTCTGTCACATGCAGACGAGAGCCTACTGATGCAGACAGGCCGTATAAATACTTAAGTGCTCCCACACATTAGCAGACTTGCAAGTCTATCAGGGATCAATAGTTGAATTAACAATATGTACCTGTAATTAAACCATCAACAGATACCGACAGTGATACATACAGACATGGTGGAAGACAAAAGAAAGATATAAAGAGGTCGAAGAGGAGGAAGAGAGAGTCGTCAGAGAAATAGAGGGGGAGAGAAAGAGAGAGAGAGAAAGAGAGAGAAGAAAGAGAAAGAGAGAGAAAAAAAATAGAGAGTGAGACATCTGAAGGGAAAGATGAAGAGAGATCCACATCCGTACACACCTGAAATTATTAATTCTTTTGTTTGCGGTGATCTCCCTATCTATACATCTTTTCTTCTTTTTCTTTATTCTTTCTTTTTTTTTTTTTTTTTTTGGTTCTGTTTTTTTTTTATTTTGGTATTAAGTTTCTGTCACTTGTCACTGACAGGTTCTTCGATTCCACCATTATATTTACCGTTAGACAACTAAGATCTCCCATTACTACTAAATCAACTTTGGTCCCGTAGTAGTATTAGTATTAATATTAGTAGTAGCAGTTAAAATAGTGACACCTGTAGCAGTGGGATCAATAGTTGAAAATCCAAATAACAACGGTTCAACTGTTGTCTATATCTGCAGTCTCTATGCATAGCTATCAACTTTCCCCTGTTTTAATCACTCCCCCCTCCTCTCTCATGAACTTTAGCACCTGACTTATATTGAAGATGGACTTTTGTTTCACCTCTCTCTCTCTTTGCGTTAACTCTGCCTTGTCTCTCTTTGGGGGATGGGGGGTAAATACGGATAATAGTCATTTCCTATCCCACTTCAACATAATGATCATGATCATGATCATGATTATGATCATTGCTCTGTCAGCACGGATTCCCATGACTCTTTCTCGCCAACCATCCCTATTAGTCTTCGCCCCTAGTAGACTCTCCTGAGTATTCTATTATCCATGTTGATAAGTGGCAAAATCCAAGTATTTTTCTAACATTTCACTTTATTTCTTTTCAATCTGTGGTCAGCTGGGACAGCAAAATCTAGTAGATTATAACATACTTTGAAGCGTCCTTATTACCCATGGAGATTTGCTTATACACAGACTCCAGTATAAGATCCTTCAAAAAAACGCTGGTATGTAGAACTCACCAAGAGGGATATAATAATAATAATAATAATAATAATAATAATAATAATAATAATAATAATAATAATAGATCTTGTCTTGGTTGACAAGAGGAAGACTTGTCATCTCGTGGACTTTGCCGTCCCGGCTGATCACAGAGTGAAAATGAAAGAAAACAAAAAAATCGATAAATACTTCGACCTTGCCAGAGAACTAAAAAAAACTATGTAACATGAGGGTTAAGGTCATGCCGATTGTGATTGGGGCCCTTGGAACAATCCCAAAGAAAGGAGTCTGGATGAATTAAAAATTGGAGGAAGAATCGAGACCATCCAGACTACAGCATCATTAAGATCGGCTGGAATACTCAGAAGAGTCCTGGAGACCTGAGGAGACTTGCTGTCACTCAGCCTCCAGTGAACCACCGGCTTCAGCAGGTGTGAAAAACTCGAATGGATTGAAATAATAATAATAATAATAATAATAATAATAATAATATAATAATAATAATAATATGAAAAAAACTGGACATGGTTAAGAAAAGGAAATCTTAAGAGAGAAACTGAATCACTAATAATTGCTGCACAGAATAATGCCATAAGGACAAACTATATTAAAGCGAAAATTGATAAGTCCCAACAAAATAGTAAATGTAGAATAATAGAGATGAGACTGTAAACCATTGTTAAGTATCTGGTCGGCATCCTTAGTTCCAGATGTAATAAGTAAGTAAGCAAGCCAATAAGAATCCGGTGTTATAGTATTCTTCGTAAGTCCGAAGTCCAAGAGAATCCAAGTGTCAATGACATAAGTTTAGAATGGGGCCTCTATTAATACACCAACATCAGCAGCAGCACTGCCAGTGATTGGACAATAGAAATCTTTCTCGGGTCACGTTGTAGTTGGCGAGTCTATATTTAGGAGTAGGCATCTATCACCCGCCTTATATCTACAAAACTGCAACAACCATGTATTATGCGAATGTAGCAAACTGGCACAACGGGAGTACACAACTAGATACGATTGGGTTGGGAAGGTGATCCACTGGGAATTATGCAAAAAATTAAATTTTGACCATACAACAAAATGGTATATGCATAAACTAGAATCTGTTCTTGAGAACGAAACGCATAAAATTCTCTGGGACTTTGAAATAAAAACGGATCACCTTATCCCAGCAAGAAGACCAGACCTGGTGTTGATTAACAAAAAAGAAAGAACTTGTCAACTGGTGGATTTTGCAGTTCCAGAAGATCGCAGGGTAAAGCTGAAGGAAAATGAAAAAATGGACAAATACCTGGACCTTGCCAGAGAACTGAAAAAGTTATGTAATATGAAAGTGAAAGTGAAAGTGATACCAATTGTAGTTGGTGCAATTGAAACAGTCCCAAAAATATTGGAAAAGAGTCTGGAAAGTTTGGAAATCAGAGGAAGGATTGAAACCATTCAGAACACTGCACTGCTGCAATCTGCCAGAATACCCAGAAGAGTCCTGGAGAACAGAGGAGACTTGCTGTCACTCAGACTCCAGTGAATAATAAAATAATAATAATAATAATAATAATAATAATAATAATAATAATAATAATAATTGATTGATTGATTGATTGATTGATGGAAGTGTAGATGTCCACAGGAAAACGTCACATGTGGCTGTTCTTGCCTGTCCCTCAGTGTCCAGCATGTCTTGTTAAGCTCACTTGGATGGTTTGTGGAGGCATAACCCTATAGCTGTTTTTTGTGGGATACTGCTTCCAGGATAAGAGACAGCGCGTAACATCCTAGTGTAGTGCCCATCTAACTAGTAACATTTATTTTGATTGTATTGTTTTGCTTTATTCATTTAAACATTTATCTTAACGGCACGTCAACCCGTCTAGGCTTATTTTCCTAGAGGTTAGAGAATCGCGTTTATTTTACGTTCATCTTTACATTTTGCGTAAATATTTCTTCTATCTACCTTTCTTTCCTATTTTTCTACTTCTTCATTTTTTTTTCATTTTGTTAATCTTGCTTTCTATGCATCTTTCCTTCTTCCTTTTTTTCTTTCTCTTTTGTTTTTTCTTTCCTTTTATCTATTCTTTCTTTTAACTATTTTTAAAAATACTTTCCTTCTTACTTTAATCTTTTTTCTTTTCTTCTTATTCTTTTTCTTTTCTTTCTAACTTTCAATTTTCTTTCTTCATGTTTTTTTTTA
>CM042140.1:12270333-12280333 GCA_023376005.1 Doryteuthis pealeii | reverse complement strand
CACGTTTTCATTCTTCATTTTCTTGATCTTGTCTCTTGTTTAGTTTTCTACTTCTTTCCCTCTTTCCTTTTGTTCTTTCTTTCGTTCTTTGTTTTCCTTCTCATCTTCTGTCTGGGCGTATTTCGTCTTTTCTTTCCTTCTTTCCTTCTTTTCTTTCGTTTCTTTCTTTTCTTTCGTTCATCCATCCATTCAATCTTTCATTCTTCCTTTTCATTCTCATATTGCTTCTTGACGTCTAGTCTTTCTCTTTTACTTCCATTTTTTACCCTCCTTCATTTTTCCGTCCGTTCTTTCCTCTGTTATTCATTTTTCTTCTCTTCTTGTTTCTTGTCTTTTCTACTTATCTTACTTTCTTCCTCTCTTCTTTCGTTTCTTTCATTATTCCGCCCGTTCTTTCTTCCGTTTCTCATATTGTTTCTTGACGTTTTTCCCTCTTACCTTTACCCCCTCCTTTCATTTATTCTTCCTTCCATTCTTTCGCTCTCCCTTTCTTTCCTTTAATTTCTTCTCTGTTCTTCCCCATCATCTCTTTTTTGTTATTTTTTTTTTCGATTATCATTTCGCTCTTTAAATCTTTTGTATCTGTCTTATTTGACTCATGAGATTTATGTCTCTTTTTCAATTTCTCTGTCTCCCTCCACCCACCCCTCTCTCTCTCTCTCTCTCTCTCTCTCTCTCTCTCTCTCTCTCTCTCTCTCTCTCTCTCTGACAAAATAGAGCTACATAATCTTTATGTCCCTGATGCTACCAATCATTTATTTTTCATGTTATTCTTGTTGTAGTTGTACTCTTTTCTACCTCATTTTTTTAGCAATAAAATTTCATTTGGTTCCCATTTTTTTTTTCTTCTCGGCAATTCAGATCCTAATCTCCGATTCTTCCTACAACAATTTCCATCTTTTGTCACTTGATTCAATACCCAACGTCGTTCATTGTTTTGTTGTTTATTTTTGTGTTTTTGTTGTTTCTGTTTTATTTATTTTTTTTTTGTTGTTTTATTACTTTTCCTGTGCCGTATCGTGATGCATTCAATATAGAAATTATATGCACAAACGCTACCACCAACATCGTCACTAGATTCGCTATTGCCATCTTTACAATCGTCCTTATCAGCAACCGAAATAAACTCAAACAAGAAAATGATAATGGGCCTGAAATTGTTTGATATCATGGTAACTAGAAAAATAAAAAGAACAAAAATATTAGAGCGAGTCAAAAATTTTGCAATATTGAACAGAAGTCAATCCTCTGCGTCTGATGGATTTCTGAAGGAGTTATGGCTTAGACTAGTATATGGTTGGTTTGTAGATGCAGTTTCTTAGATTGTCGCTGTGGATGGAAACAATATCAGATGAAATCGCCGTTATGAAAAGAAGAAGATCTCGGACGACTAATTATAGTGAATATAGTTTTTTATTGTCAACAACAGCTCAAGTTAACACAGATTTAGGGTAGAGAGAGGGGTGGTAAATTTTCTCAGCAGAGGTCCTGGCTAGTCCAAACACTTTGGTTGACTGCGACTGTCTGTCGGATGAAAATACGTTTTGCTTTTATGGGGGTTTAGTTCTCTTAGTCTTTTCATATCGTCAAAACTTTCATTAATCAAGAGTATATTCCACTTAAATTTATGCCAATAAAGTTCACTCAAGGCTGGCGGTGATCTCTTCTACAGCATGACAACGCAAGACCTCATACCAATTGAAAAGTACGAATAAACTCCACGAACTGATTTCACACATAGCATATACTCCAGATGTACCCCCCTTATTATTATTTGTTCCAATCTATGGCTCCCTTCCCGGGTTTTAACAACCAAGGGGAGGTGAAAGCTTCAGTGAAGTTCTTTGTCACGATGGACAAGAAGTGGTATCAGCGTGTGATCAAACTGGAAGAAAAATGGATTAAGTTGGAACAACACGATGGCCTCTACTGTGAATTATACGCTGCTTTTGTTGTAACTTGAGGAAAGTTACTAAAATATTGGAAAAGTTTTGATTCAACCTAATAATAAAACAGCATCCTCGGCGGTAACACCAACAAAAACAGTAGCCTTCATAAGTTGAGAAAGGTAACTAATGACTACTTAGTCTGGCACGCATGTCTTGGATTTCTTACAAAGTGCTGTTACAAACTGGTCATCCACTTAGGACAGATCCATCGCTGCATATCTTAGAAGATATAGCAGAAACTGGTTGTTTGGTTACAAGGTAAGACAATAGTCAGAGTAATGCCAATGTATAACTCATACCACAAAGATAACGTGAAAGAAAGCTGCACCCCCCCAAAAAAAAGAAACAATAATAATATCAATATATTGAGGTCTCCTTAGTTTGTTTAAGGATAGGCAGGGCTTCTCCCATTGCTTTTAGCATGGCCCGATCAATCATTTGGAGGTTTTCTTTTGTCCGTTTTCCACTTGCAAATGTTGCAGCATAGCTTTTGGCTGAATCGGCAGAGATACCCGCTTTGATGAAGTAGCTTTCCCAATCTTCTGGTTCCATTGCTGTTCTCAGCGCCATATTGAGATCAGTCAGTCAGTATACTGTTGGTTTGCACATCAGCAACTGGATAAGCACAACTGAACTAGTGTCAAGACAGCTGGTACTTATGGAACTCCAGAACTTCATGTATTTGGGTAATTCCAGTGCCGATTGGCTGTTTGGTTTCTATGATGTTATGTGGCTTCATAAATACTCTGGCATTCTGCAGTAGGATTGCAACAAGATTAGATCCGTATTGAGTTACGGCTACTTGTTGCCTTGTCTTACCAATTCGACGGTAATTAGAACTTAATATGATTATTCTACACAATACAAATATTTATACTAAATATGCTACCACATTAGTAGGTATTTACACAACCCGTTCACTATGAGACATCCAGCGAGGATGAAAGACACTATTCAGTAAGTAATTGATCTGCAAGACTAGATTTATTAACCATTAGACAACTGTGTGGTTGCAATCAGCTACAATACTGATACTAGTCCTAAAGAGCTGAGGGGTCTTACTGTCACTTGAAACCAGTGAAGACCATTTGCTTGTATTGGTATGAAAAATCGCAACCTACTGTTAATTAATAAAAAAAATAACTTGCAATTTAGTGGATTTTGCTGTCCAACCGGACGACAGAGTGAAAACGAAAAGATAAATAAATACCTGGATCTTGCCAGAGAGCTGGAAAAGCTGTGAAACACGAAGATAACGATGATACCACTTGTACGAGTAGTTGGCACGCTTGGAACTGTCATGAAATGCTTGAAAAAAATACTGGAGGAACTGGAAATTAGAGAAAGAATCAAAACCATCCAGACCGTATCGTTAAGATTGACTAGAATACTTAGAAGAATCCCGGAGACATGAGGAGACTTATAGCTGGAGTGATAAAAAATAACTTGTCATTTTTTTTCGGCAGACTGCATAGTAAAAATGAAAGAAAATAAAAATATAGACGAACACTTAGGTCTTGCCAATTGTAGTTGGTGCCCTTGGAACGATCCCCAAGAGTTTTGATAGGAGACTGGAGTAATCAAAATTAGAGGAAGAAACAAAACCATCCATATATCAGCATTGATTGAGATCGGCTATGATACTTAGAAAGTCCTGGAGACCTCAGTAGACCTGCTGTCACTCAGACCCCTGTGATTAACCACCAGCTGGAGTGAAATAATAATAATTCCTTATCTAAAAAGTTTAAACCGAGAATGACTTGAGTGTTATGCAGACTGACCAGTCAATTCAATCGCTGATAGTTGTAAACAAGAAAACAGTGACATACAAGAGAGTGGACGAAAGAAGGTTAAATATTGGAAAAAAATAGCCATACGTCATTGGGGAGTGTGAGATCTATGGAATATGAAAGGTTAGGAACGTGCTCATAATAATTGGTTTACTTGGAATAGTGCCAAAAATACCAAAATCAAAATTCGATTAAGAAGTGATTCACAGAAATATCGAAACTGTCCAGACCCCCGGCATTGACTGGGTATAAGCCGATAACACGAAAAGGCATCTGGCCTGAACCTTCATTTATAAGTTCAAATACCTTGTACATAAAATTACATACAAGAATATATATATATATATATATATATATATATATATATATATATATATTAAAAGAATAATCGAAACCAAAGATGTATTTACCTAGACAAAACGAATGAAGCAAAATATGTTCAAAATATTCTTGTAGTGCTATTGTACAGTGATAATATGCAATTTTCACATGAAAGAATAGGATATATATATATATATATATATATATATATATATATATATATATATATATATATGGGAGTAATGGAAACAATATTAAGAAAATTTGAAAAAACAAGTGTTCCGAAAATAGGATGAATTTAATTATCGATGTTTAAACATTTCGGTTTAAAAAAAAAGATTTTCATCTCCTGTCATAAAGACATTCATCATTTTCTTCACCCCAAGATACATCCTGATGAAGGTTCAATGAAACTGAAATGTTTAATCATCGATAATTAAATTCATCCTATTTTCGGATCACTTGTTTTTTCAAATTTTCTTAATATATATATATATATATATATATATATATATATATATATATATATATATATATATATATATCTTCTAGACTGGTTACTTAGCCTAGGTTACAGAGCTTAGTCTTACCTACTATTTACCCTTAACTGAAAGGAGAGTAGTTGGATACATACCATAGCGCTATGTGACATGCAAACAACCTCATCCAGAATTTGAACTTTGGTGGACGAGTCCATTTCCTACGATATAAACCATTACACCAGGCACTTCCATTATATATATATATATATATATATATATATATATATATATATATATATATATATATATATATATGCATACGCATACACACTCACACACCACACATATATATATATATATATAATATATATATATATAGGGTGTTCGGGATAAATTTAACATATTTATATTTGGTTATTTTTCTCTGTAGGCTGGAGGTATTGACGCACACTACGCAACAATTAAAAGTTTGGACCCTTCGTCATTCATATACATGATGACACATAGAATGGATGACTGGAACCCACCATAATCTTTGAAAAGAATAACTTGTATCATGATGATCTACGCCAGTCATCAAAATAAGGAGATTATGGTTGCTGCAAAATGCTCTCTGAACACTGTAAAAACAATCAGACATGAACTGGAGAATTGCAATGGAGACTACGAGTGTAATATATATATATATATATATATATATATATATATAATATGTGTGTGTGGTGGTGTGTGTGTGTGTGTGCATGTATCTTTCTGGACAAACACAGGGACACACAAACATATATATATACATATATATATATATATATATAGCGAGAGAGAGAGAGAGTGAGAGACCGTGATTAAGAACTTATATTTAAGTTTTTAAAGACGTCTAAAAAAATCCTAAACTGGCTTCGGAATAAAATAACCAAACAAGGTTTGACACGCTGTAAAATAAATCAACCAACCTATAGTTGTATTCTGTTTTTTTTTTTGTTTTTTTTCTATTTCCATAGCGTCGAAGAAAGGCAAATTATATTCTTGTATTTACTAAAATTTTCAGAGTGTGGCACACAAGTTTAATGCTGGTAAATGTATCTGCCTTTCCGAAGTGTTTATCAGTTTAAGTACTACTTAACTTAGATTAGATGGTGAATTGAAAAGGTGCTTTCAGCGTAATGTCATAAATTGACATAATTTGTGTAGTAGATATCTACTTCTACACACATTCAAACACACACACACATACACACACAAACACACACATTTATTCTACCTATATATCTATATCTATATCTATCTATATATCTATATATCTATATATATATATATATTATATATATATATATATATATATGGTAGAGCGTTCGGCTAGAAACCACAATGTTCCTAGTTCGATACCGGCCCTCGCCAACTCAGCGTATGAGTAGCACATGGATATGTGTGGTAAAGTAAGGAGCTGATGGTTGGTGTGGCGCTCCACCTGAGATGCAAAAAAAACAATCTCCTTGGTCTAGCGCTAGTGAAAAGGGGATAGACTCCCACGCTGATTGGCTGATACCGACTTTTTTTGGCTGATATATATATATATATATATATATATATATATATATATATATAACTCTCCTATCGTAAACGATAAAGGAGGGTCAGCAGTTAGTGATTCGTTTCCTCCCACATTGTGCTTGCTATCAAGAAGACATGTTGTGTTCTCTTAAGTGTGATACTATCCCAGCCTTGCTGCGAAGCCACATATACACACACACACACAACATATATAATATATATATATATATATAATATATATATATATATATATATAATATATATATAAGGTATCCAAATGACTGGTAGTAAGGGATGATTCCACCTAGGATCCTCAAAATCTCACAGTAAAAACATACTGTATGCCTGTAGGTGCAAACATATATACTCATACAATGATTTTTATAAATCCCTAAAGAGAGCTGAATGTATAATAATCAATAAATTAGATTAAATACAGAGCAATATTAACTTTCAAAGAAAGAAAAAACAATTTATGACATTACGCTGAAAGCACCTTTTCAATTCACCATATAATCTAAGTTAAGTAGTACTTAAACTGATAAACACTTCGGAAAGGCAGATACATTTACCAGCATTAAACTTGTGTGCCACACTCTGAAAATTTTAGTAAATACAAGAATATAATTTGCTTTCTTCGACGCTATGGAAATAGAAAAAAAAAACACAATACAATTATAGGTTGGTTGATTTGTTTTACAGCATGTCAAACCTTGTTTGGTTATTTTATTCCGAAGTCAGTTTAGGATTTATGATCCCAAATTATATATAGTAAAACAATGCATTTTCATAATCATCTTAAAGAGGGAAACAATTCATTAGTTCATACAGATGCCGATAAAAGTAATCGTAACAGAATGGACTTGGGAGTAAAAATAATAAAGGAGTGGCTCCACACGCCCGTGAGCTCCAGAACTAGAGCTTCACTCTCGTTTGCAATTTAGTATCCTACTTAGGACACCAATTATACATAGGTTTAGACTTATGACATTTTATCATATGCCATGAACTCATTTGTTTGAGACGTGATAATCTGTATTATTTATATTTTTGGACTGTTGTCCTCATCTTTATCATTATTTACATAACGTTTCGGCCAATCATCTAGAGTTGCGGATTAAATTCAAACTACAGGCGAAAATATCATAGAATACTTAACATGGCTTAAAACTTGTACACGAGCATCGTTAACAGAATGAGAACAATCTACCCAAGGAATTAAATAAAGGGGTTCGATTCGAGGTTACGTGAAGGTCCCTGAATTCAACAAGAAGGTTCCCGAGTTCGACGAGAAACATCCGACCAAGGCCGGGAGGCTCATCAGACGAAAATGTGAGTATATAACATTAAATATGACGACAACAGTCCTAAAATTTGAAATAAAACAAAGCATAAAGTTCGTTACTTTCCTGCAGATATGGGCGTCTAAATCATTTAGATATGATATGGTCGAAAACGTCAATGTGTGTGTGTGTTTGTGTGCGTGCGGGTGTGTATGTGTGTGTGAGTGTATGTGTGTGCGCGCTCAATTATTTATTATTTCCAAAAGTGAAAATTAATCTCAAGGATAAGATATTTGAGTGTGTAGAAGAGATTAAAACAAATATGGCGCTACTTTAAATCTTATAAAAGTTTCAGACTCACTTCAACTTTTAAAAAGTTTCTAAAATAATTATCGCCATTATCAGAGCAACCCCAATTCTTTTTATTTTTCTTAATCTTTATTTATGAATCTATAAATCATTTCTTCAATTCCCTAGTATTATACAGCTGACAAACCAGTGGTTATCAATAGATATTATTAGGAGCGTTTAGTTTTTGTATATGTTTATTAGCAAAAGTATCGGTCCATGACCGGACTTAAATTTTTTTAAAGAACACCAGAGAGTGAGTGGGTAAGAGAGAGAATAAGAGGAAAAAATTCATAGAATAAAAAAAATGTAATCCTTAACTTTTGTGTGTTTTGAAACATAATTCTGTTTTTTCTAAAAACTGTTTTGTACATATGACAAAAACCTAAATTCAGTTCTTAATTGCTTGTTGTATTAAAGTGATAAAAATATTAATTTAATTTATTTCTTTTACCCCTAAAAAGTAGCAATTAAAAAGAGCTAAGTATCAAATATGTGTCCTTATTTATTTTGCTCTATCAGCTGTAGAATACGCCAACAGCACCTCTTGGTCCACCTTTTTGTTCGTAGGTGGCGTCCCGTAATGTTTTAGGACGGGATCCTAGTGGTGGGCAGTCCATGGCATGCAACATTCCACTTTGACTGTTACTTAGGCTAGACGGGCAGTCAGAGAGGTCCCTCTAGAAAATCGGCTGGTCATGTCAAGCCCTAGCACCTATATGATTGTCCCTACCGTATTGCTCTTATGGTAAAACCACCCTGCCTTTTTTATCATATATATGCTAAAAGGCGGTGGTTGTGGGTCTTGGTGTCATGGTTATGACGTTAAACTGCATCTATTGGTGAGGTTCCAATTCTGGAGCTCTGGGAAGTGGAGTACCCTCTTTATTGTCATTACTCACAGGCCCACTTTGACCAGATGTGGTAGTACTTGGTAGGCCTACCAAGTACTACCACTCCGAGTCCCATATATGGTTAAATAGATTAAAATAAAAGGAGCTTTAAAAATATGTTTAAAAAGTGAATTAGAAATAATTTGAATACCCAGTAATAATGTATAAAACAAACATGACTTCAGCATAAATTAACCCTAGGGTTGACATGCTGTAAAATCCAACCAACCAACTAACGAACATTTCTTCATTTGAAGAGGAAAATTTTGTATTTATTCGAATGAAAATTATTCGTTTATTAAATATTTAGTTATAAGTAAAGTTAAGAATTCGGCTATTATGATATTCCTTTATTTTAGGAATAGTCTATTTTACGTAAAATGATAGAAAGGACATTTAATTACAAAATTAGGGAATTATCTGATTTAAATTAATTTTTCAGTGTTGAATCATCAATGAATAAATTTTATAATGCGTCATTTATTTTATTTCAAAACTTTCTGATTTGCTTCAAGTCCCTTAACTTAATTTTTGTTGTGCAAAATATCGGTGAGGTTATATAAACGTGAAACTAATTACATTATTAATGTTTTTGTTATTGATTTCTTAGAAGAAACTATTATAAATGTTTTAAAATCTTAATAATATGTTTGTTTTGTTCATAGATTACTTCACACCAAGCGCCCGATTACTCAATGTTTTAGCAGAATTTAATGTTTAAAATGTATGAAAAATTAATTACCTATGTAATATTATTTTGCTTTTTTACTGATGCTCATTATGTTACTACTTTTCGACTTCAAACTTTGACCTTAAATCGCTTAACCTTAAATAAATTGAATTGTTGATACCTACATATATGTAAAAAAAAATAATTTGCCTTCGTACAGTCATATACATATAAAAATCGTCTTTTTCATACAGTAAGAGTGTCTGGGTCTTAACAGTAGTCCTTTTTTTATTTTAAAACTTGTCTTTTTTTTATTACTGGGAGGAACTTGGTTGGCTGTTTAAAACTGGGACGAAAAACTTGCAAGGAGTAAAATAATAAAAATATATTATTATTATATCATTTTTTGTGCAGTTATAAGTCTCCTAGACTTTACTCCATCTGTTGGAGTTCCTACTTTGTCCATTTTAAGAATGGTCCTGTGGATCGTAAGTTGGACAGCCCAGGAGTTTATTCCGTTGGTGAAAGTTCTGCTGCAGAGCTTGATTTCGATTAGTTTTCTTATTTTAATCGGGTACTATTTCCTTATTTTTTCTTTTATTTGGTAGTGTCCGCTTCCAATATTCCTAAGTACTTGTAATTCTCTTGTTCTCCAAATGTTCTTATACTTTACCGATTTGATAGATCTATTCCTTTATTATTATTATTATTATTAT
>CM042140.1:12265333-12267833 GCA_023376005.1 Doryteuthis pealeii | reverse complement strand
AATTAATCAATATATTTATTATAATTGCATTATTCACTTCCGCAAACTCTATTGATGCTACCCTAACGTATATATATATATATATATTATATATATATATATATATTAATTATTAATGTGTACGGCTGGCACTAGTATACTAGAAAAAGTAGTAGTAATCCAACGTACAGTGTTAATAAAAGAGTGCTCAATATCTGTGATAGAGCGTTGATAGGTGAATGAAGTGACAAATAAAAGCTTTAGCTTTTATTCATTTATTTATTTATTTATTTATCGTTCCACAAATAAATGAATAGAAGGTAAACCTTTTATTTGTCACTTCATTCAACTATATATATATATATATATATATATATATATATATATAATATATATAATATGCAATCTAAAAGATAAGACCAACTTACGTTGTTTTTTCAAGAGTGTTGAAAATCAGGGACAGAGCCTCTTCGAAATCGAATGTAGACTAATGATTTAAATCGGTTTTCAAAACTTTTTTGAATCGATCTTCATAAAAACAGCTGAAGACCGATTCATATCGTGAAACTATTAGTTGCGCTGAAGGGCTTGTGACAAATGGCACCTTAACCGTTTTCAAAAGTTTGTTTTAAAAAACGATTCTAATCCAACCAGTCTACTCTCTCACTCTCTCTCTCTCTCTCTCTATATATATATATATATTATTATATATATATATATATATATATATATATCTTATGATAATGGAGATTGTGGGTTTGTATGTCTGTAACCGAAACTATATTACTATTCAAGTCACAATTCCCTTTGTTATTTACATCACATTCTCCATGATTTTATTTTTATTTAAACCTCAATTATTAATAAAATTGTTTTACATCATTAAGACTGTTGATCATATCTACATACAAATAACATGCAATTGTATTTATATATACAACAAAATAGCGGTTTACAGTGTGAATGGGAAGGCTAATTTGCATATTGATCCTAAAAATTTGATTTTAATAAATATATGCTTAGTATTATTGATTTCTAATTGTTTGGTTTTATATTAATGAATATGAGCAAAAATCTCGGGGATAAATCTTAAAAGAAATCCATTGACAAGAAGAAATAACTGTAATATTATCCTTTACTTCCTATTTTAACTAATAAGTTAAATTAGGAAAATTTACCAATGAAAGACGGGAGTAAGGGAAAATGATGGAAGAGTTAGTTTCAAAGTTGTTCTATTTTTCAATCATACCCCCTCTGTTCCAAATATTTTTATTTGAATTCTTATTCAGTTTCATTAGCCTTTCTAATTTAACATGATATTTTATCATATTAAAACTTAAATACTTGCACCCGGAGGGTGCATATATTTGCTAGTATATATAATAAATATATAAAGATATTACATATGATGGCAATAGAACAGTCCCAACCTTAGGTTTCATACATGCAAAATCGCATGCATTCATCAGGTGACGTTGATCCGAATACAAGGAAAATCGAACAAATCAAAAAATTCAAAAGGTTTTTACGGGCATGAGAAGTTTATGATTAGATGAAGTGATATGCGTATATATTCAGTGCATTTGGGGATGCGTATGTGTGTTTATGGACAGTGCAAGGGATGTGTATACAAATCGGTGTTTGACTCACATTCACATTATTTTACTAGTGTGCAGTGTCTGATATTATATAATAGCTCTATTCTTTATATCGAGCACTCTCCTAATATTACTGCAATTTGGCGCACCATTCCAGTGAAAGCGGAAGCGTGACTATCCCAGACTATATATATATATATATATATATATATATATATATATATATATATATATAGTATATATATATATATATATATATATATATAATATATATAATATATATATATTATATATTATTCCTTTGAAATGAACCATCATTATATATATATTATTATATATATATATATATATATATATATATATATATATCCTTTGAAATGAACCATATGCATTACATATATAATATATATATTATGCATTACATTGCTTTCCTTAGTATTTTCCATTTCATTTATAATTCTATTCCATTTATCTCTTTATATTTATACTCCAACACATACTTCGCAAATATCTTATTGGCATAGGTTTTCTTTATTAAGGAAGATTTATCGTTATCAAACTTCTTCTTCCACGTTCACTATCGATCCGACGTAGACCAAAAGTCTAAAATGTCCTTTTTTCTATCTGATGTTCTTTTAAACTAGAAACAGATGGGATTATTGGAAATGGACTGCGTCATAGAGTTTATGCCTTTTGTTTTTGAAAGTTAATATTAACCGAAACAGCGATTCGTTTCATTATCTATGCTTTATTTACACAATTTCGTGTAATTGGATTTTAATCCATTTGATATGCACTTGCCTGTACTTGACTATTTGTATCATCTTCATTAATGTATCATTTTATGCCGGTTATATTTCTCTCCAAAAAAAGAAAAAAAAGAAAAGAAAATAGTGTTAATCATTAGGAAACAATTATAGATT
>CM042140.1:12235333-12260333 GCA_023376005.1 Doryteuthis pealeii | reverse complement strand
GAGAGTCATGGGAATCCATGCTGTCAGAAAGAGCCGATGATGATAATATATTATATTGATCTATTCGAACAGGCGTTTTTCCAGTCTTTAAGTTTATCAAAGTTTTGGCTGTTGCACACACCACCCATTTTTAGGTAGTTGTATTCGGCAACGTTCTAGAAATTTCTGTACGCACATCCCTTTCCCCCGATGTTTTTTTTTTTTTTTCAGTGGCAAACTGCGGGGTGTTGAGGGGGGTCAGCTTTTATGGGCGGTGCACTTTTATGGGCACTGCACTTTTAGGTCTATTGTATAAAGCTTGTATTGGCTAATTCAATAGTAGGGCGTGGCAAAGTGAAGGGCTGACCCGGGGGACACGAACTCTAGCTATCCTACTCCTAAATGCAGCGATGCCAGTCAGAGTCATTGACTCAGTTCATTGCATCAAAATGTGACACACTGGAAAAAATGTAAATGGAAAATGAGTGTACTAATGCACAACGTTATAGAATTTCATTGATATAGTTATTCAGACTCTTATCTTTATAGAAAAAAAAGTACAAAACACATCATTTTTTTTATCTCATAAAATAAAATAGTGGGGTGTGATAGACCTCGTAAAAAATATTTTCCTCAATATATTTTAGAAAAAAACTATTTCAGATGTATTTACATCCAATGGTAAACATTTATGGAAATTTTGGTGAAAATCAGATAATTAATTGATTTTTCATATAATTTTTAAAAAGGCGCGTGGTGTGATGCTTAGAATCGTAGGAAATGAACTCCTCGATTCGGGTTCAAATTCTGGATAAGTCTGTTTGCATTTCACGTAGCGCTAATACACATTGAAAAGGTGTCAATACAACTATTCTCCTTCTAATTATGGGTAAATAGTAAGACAGACCGGGATCTTTAACCTTGGCAACAATCTAGGTTAAGGAAAACCCTGAATTCCCACCTGTTAAACTCCACTTAAGAAATTGACCTTGTGTCACATCCTGCAATTGCGGATGGGTTGTAAATATGTATACGTTAAAGTCTAAACTTGACATCTCATACACGACTCTATATCAATTTGAAAAGAATGAAGAACCAGTATTTGTTTATTTTTTAGATGATGCTTGATATATATTATTATATATATATATATATATATATATATATATATATATATATAACAAAGAGAGAAACGATAACGTCATTATTTGCATTGGATTTTCAACGCATTGTTTGCTCAACAGTCAAACTATTCAAAATAATTTCCCAAACTGAATCATTGCTCGGATAATTAAGAGATACCTAAAGAAAGCCGGAAGGTACAACGGCAGAAACATTGTATTTTTAAATATCATGATAAAGATGAGGACAATAGTACGAAAAATCAAAATAATTATGAACCAATATATATATATATATATATATATATATATATGAAGAAAATATTTTAGAATATAACAATTCACACAACCACTATACACTTAACATCTTTCATTTTGTTCCTCACATAAACATTACCTAACAGTGTCCTGAAGATGGTACAAAATACCGAAATGCTTAAGTATTGACACTAAAAAATGTTTCCTGATCATAACTTCCTGTGTTTGTTATATTTTAAAATATTTTCTTCACATATTGTCGGATTAATTTCCTCATCGTTTTTCATATATATATATATATATATATATATATATATATATATATATATACATGTGTGTGGGTCTGTATGTCTGTGCGTGTTTACGAAGTGTGTTTAAAAAGTTTCAAAACTGGTTTATAATTCTTTTCAAATTGATACAGACACGCATTTTCATTTTAAGTATAAAATAACCTAAAAAATCAGGTTATAAGCTCACGACAGCACTTCTCTTTGTTCATCCTCAGATTAGCTATTATCTAACACAAACTTTTCCGGATTATTTATATATATATATATATATATGTGTGTGTGTGTGTGTGTGTGTGTGTGTGTGTGTGTTTGGATGTATATGAATGTGTATGTGAATGTATATGCATGTGCGCCGAGTGTATATGTATATCTACTTATGCATGTGTTGCATATGTATGATATATATGTATGTTTATTGTATGTGTATGTTCATCTGTATGTGTTCATGTGTATGTATATGTACGTGTGCATGTGTTATATATATATATATATATATATATATATATATATTATACATATATATATATATATGTATTGTGCATGTGTACATATATATATATATATATATATATATATATATATATATATATATATATAATATATATAAGTATATATTATATATATATATATATATATATATATATATATATATATATAATATATATATATATATATATATAAATATATACATATATACATACATATACATATATATATACATACATATATATATATATACATAATACACATGTATACATATATATACATATACATATATATATATATATATATATATATATATATATATATATATATATATATCATTAACAATGATCTGTACCTGAGAATTATCCAATGAATAATGTTCTGCATGGAAACACAATTATCTATAGGATTAATATTGAGATTATTCATTAAACATTGCTGACACCAGAAGAAAACATAAGAAAAAATAACAAGGAAATGACATTGGAAATCAACACAGATCAAAACACAAAAACATAAACACAGTTAAAACCAAAAAGAAAAGAAAATTTCTTCAACAGGACAAAAAATACACAGATGGCCAATAGCAATCAACATACGAGGGTGAATCAAAAAGTAATGATATTTTCTTTAGGACAGGTATAATTACCAACACAGGAACATGTGTGTGTGTGTGTGCGTGTGTGTGTGTGAGAGAGAGAGAGAGAAGAGGGACAGAGAGATAATAAAAAAGATAGGTAGCTATAGACTGATATAGATCGATATAATATATATTATATATATATATATATATATATATAGAGAGAGAGAGAGAGAGAAGAGAGAGAGAGAGAGAGAGAGAGAGAGAGATGGATAGGGCTAAATTAAATAGATACATACGAATAGACTAAAATTTAAAGATCAATATGTTTAAACTAAAATGAATGAATAGATAGATAGATAGATAGATAGATAGATAGATAGATAGACTAAAATAAATGCATAGCAATAAGTAAAACTACAAAGATATGAATATACTAAGACACACAGACAGATGGCTTGATATATAGAAATAAACTAAAATGACATACTGATATGACTTTATTAATATATATATATATATATATATATATATATATATATATATATATATATATATATAGAGAGAGAGAGAGAGAGAGAGAGAGAGAGAGAGAGAGAGATGAAGAGACTAAAAGCACCCAAACAAATAGATAGATATGATTTGACTAATATTGATAGGTATAAATTGACTAACACCAGACAGACAGGTAGATATGAATATACTAAAATTGACTGTGATATCCAGATTATGATATAAAGGGCCAATACATTTTGTTTTCTAAGAACATACTTTGCCCTTTTCTAAACTATTTACTTCTTGCTATAATCGTAGAAACAATACTAAACTGTACTACCTCAAACGACATCGTAACTAACGGACACTTATAACCCAGATCAGTGGACTGAAGATGAAATAATAACCACTCTCCTGTGTTTAATAAATTTGATAAGTTAAGCAACGGTATATTGATAAATAATTGGACAGATGTTCTCCTAGGAATTACAAGTGACGTGTAACAATAAGACTCGAGAGATCGATATGAAGTTTCCCATAGTTTAATGAGGTATCACATTCACAATGACCGTTCACAATAGGCTAGTTAGTAATATGGGATGCGGCTACCTTTATTGAAAGTTAATCAAAGCAGCCCAAGGATCAACTTCAGCTGTCATCTTTGACGTAACGATTTTCAAAATGTGTGAAGCGTTCATTTCATAGTTGTATTTATCGACGTTATCTGTGTAGTGGTCATTTTTTTGCGCGCGGTTAAGGTAAGAAGAATTTTCCAATTTCGTCTCATAGCAATAAGCTGTCTTTTTCAGAGAATATGTTTGCACATATAATCTTTTTGAAAAGGCAGACACTTTATACATAAAATTTCACGAGTATTTGTGAAGAAAATTGCTTGCATAATTATCGGTTAGGGCCAGACACAGAAAGAGAAACACACACACACACACACACACACACACATATATTATATATATATAATATATATATTATATATCGATCTATCAATCTCTCCCTCTCATCGTCCTCTCTCTCTTTCTCTCTCACACACACATTCAAATACTTATATATATATATATATATATATATATATATATGTGTGTGTGTGTGTGGTGTGTGGTGTGTGTGTGTAAATCATATGTGTGTGTGTGTAAATCATATATAGTGTGTGTGTGTGTTTGTGTGTGTGTGTATAAACCATCATAAAGAGTACATAGCCACACACACATAGATACACACAGTTAAACAAAAATAAGAAAACATGTCCACGCACACACACGTACACACACACACACACATACACACACATACAAACACATACAGACACCCACCAATTAGTATACAATGCTCCTATATAAAGAAACAACTATACTCTTACACACATTAATTCCACTCAATAACATAATGTGTGGGATGCTGGTGGAGAGGCAATAACAGAAACGCAAACACACGTCTGCTTGTAAGGGCCGTCTGGACTTAACTCCTTTGATTCTTATTCTACTTTCCCAGAATCGCCTTGTCACGTGATCCTCTTAGCCAATAAGAAGCTCTCTCCGGATAATTCTGGATTCAAGACCTGTCTATCAACCTTTCTAAATCCAACTGTAATTGTCCTTAGTGTTAACATTAATTTTAAAATCTACACTACAATACCTTACAAAAATGATAGGCTATGTCTATTCATTATGTAAGATTAGGGCCTCCATGTGCATTTTTCTACGTCGATAACCATTACGTGCTCCCACGAAATATCATTGAGTAATTCACCTCTTGCTTTTTTTTCTCAGGCAGTTTTCGTTAACGTTCAAGTGGGACAGCCATACAGTAGTATTCATACGGTTACATCTCGATGGAATTAATAATTGCAATTTCATATTGTTTTTTATTTGTGTTGTGTGAATCAAATCAATTCTCCTGTCAGAATTTTTCCAATAAATGTCTGCAATGAAAAAAAAAACAGATTGAAAGCAAAACTAATTGCACTCATGTCAAAATATTTGTATCTGTACAAATTACATTAAAAGAAAAAGAAAATTCATTATTTCTTCCAATTTGGCTGACAAGCCAAGATTCAAGAGCAAGAATCAGAATTAAACAGTTTCCCCAAGGGTAGAAATAAAAATGACAGATCGGTTTGGGCGGAAGAATCATTATTGATATCATAGAGACAATGGTGCCGGCTTTTGGGCCGATAGAGAAAATATTCACTCATTTTAAACACCAGTGTCTTATGAGAATGAGGTAGGGGTAATTACTTCTATAATAATAATAATAATAATAATAATAATAATAATAATAGTCCCAAAAGGATTGGAAAAGGGTATGGAATGTTTGGAAATCAGAGGAAGGGTTGAAACCATTCAGAACACTGCACTGCTGCAATCTGCCAGAATACTCAGAAGAGTCCTGGAAACCTGAGGAGACTTGCTGTCACTCAGACTCCAGTGAAAACTAAAAAAGAGCAAATAATAATAAATGCGAGTCAGTGCGTCAATGTGTTCTATTTTTTCATCATTACTTCTAGAGACAGTAGACCAACACATATAGTTGTGGAATCAGGCCGACCCCCGTGAGCAAATTAAAAACAATCCAGGCCGAATCAGGACCCGCAGTCCTAAACTTTTTGATTCCTTGGTTTTAATAACTGCGATTATTTTCAGCGATGTTTACGCGATATTTTGCGACGAATATTTTAGTCGGATAACAATGTTTTGTAACTTATTTACAAATATATTTGGGAATAATCGAAACTAATTGCGAAATACAGTAAAAGTAAACCCATGAAGTAGAAATAATTGCTTGCACGGAAAGTAAGGACCTACGTACATCAAATTTAAATTAAGTGTCATCGTTGGGCCGGAGACCCAATTAAGTGCCTTCTACTGGAGTTAACTCAATTGCCTTCCGATAGGATGGTATAAAGTACGAAAGACGTGGTCAAGGTTCTTTTCAGACCTTCAGAGTACAATGCAAATGGCTGACTACGTTTTAATATTTATAGTGACCTGTCAAGGGCAGATCACACTGTTCAGCATAGACACAGGGGAAGATCACTCTATTCTACTTCCGCCCTGTCGGCTGGGGCGTTAGAATGCACCGACTGCACCTCTGCAGATGGGTAAGACTCCCCCAATGGGGCCACCTGTTGGCCGTGGGTGGCGACCCGTGATGCTTAAGGATAGAGCACAGGTGGATGAGCAATTCATGACATGCAATACTCCACTTTGGCCCTATCTTGGGCTAGACGGGTGGTCGGAGAGGCCCCCTCCGATCAATCGGCTGGTCACGTCAAGCCCTAGCACCTATATGATTTTCCCAACCCTATTGCCCTTATGGCAAGCCCCAACCCCTTTTTATCATATGGGTGCGAGAAGGCGGTGGCTGCGGGTCTACATGTCCTAGGAATGACGTTAAACTCTATCTGATGGTGAGGTTCCAGTTTTGGAGGTTTGGGGAATGTGGAGCACCCCTTCATCACCATTGCTCCCTGGTCCACTCTGAGCCGGAGTGGTAGTACCTGTCAGGGTCCCATCTATGGGTTGAATAGAAAAACATGAGTTTATAAACAAAATTGTATTATCCATTAATAATTGATTTATTTCAAAACTTTATCAGCATTAAATGACCCACTGAGGTTGATATACCGTAAAACAAAACAAACCAAACCTAATCTATTCTACTTATACATATGACCTTTAAACTAGTGTATACTAATAAAAGGAAAATTCTGTATGCCTGTCTATATGTTTGTTTGGTCAACGACTGAGCACTCTTTTTATAAAAGAAAATTAGTGGACACCCGCAAAGATCAAAATTCAATAAAATCTACATCCTATTTTTGTCCGAGAATTGGGTTAAAAACATTTAACCCCACATTTTACATAATAAAAGCTAAATAATATAGATAAAAGATTATGGACTCTCTCGTCGATTTTCGACGCATGAGGGTTCACACACACACAATGAACACCCACACAGTGATTTGTTTATAGTGGTGAAGGCTTGTCTTGGACCATCCACACTTTTTGGCACAGTCGATAGGAAAGAATTGGTGCATCAAGGGTTGCCACAAACCCAATCAACGACCGACCTCAGGAATTTTGAATTCAGAGTTATCCCAGATAAAATATAAAGATACAATAAAGATATAAATCAATTATATACTTATAAAATTAATTTTAAAAATGGTTAACAAAAATTTTAAAAATTAATAAAGAATAAATCTTAATAAAAAACAGTTAATAGACAAAAATACATATATGAAAAAAGGAGAATAAAATAAACAATCTAACGACAAGAAAATATAAAATATATTGAAATAAATAAATAGAAAAATGTTTTTTAAGAATCTACGTATAAATATAGATAAGAAATTTATTTTTACCTTTTAAAATTCTGTTCAACGCCCGGTAGCTCTGCTAGTTGTAAATAAAATATGTGATCAAAAAGTATCAAGACTGGAGCTTTGATATTTTTCAAAGCATTTAGATTTAAGAAAAAAAAAGTTTCCTATTTTTTTTTTAAATATTAAAACTGCAATCTCGTTACTTTTAAAGAATTAATTGAAATTAATGTTTTTAAAATTAACAATTATATTTTTTTAAATTAAAGCGACCTGTGTGCACAGATTAACAAATGACATAGCAATGTGATGATATCTGTACGTCGAGACGAATCTGAGTCAGTTTTCGATATTTCAATCAGCAGTTTCGATATTCTTTGCACAGCAGTTTTTGGTGAAACAAAGGTTTATACTGTAGACGAGAAGATTCCTTACCTGCAAGAACGAAGCGCGTCCGTATATGTCTGGCCTGCACGAGGGGAGGTGTAGCGTTTGACTACATAGATTGAACTTGTACCCTCCTCGTCGTAAGGATTGGCTCATAATCAAATTACTGTCACCCCTGTTAAATATGCAAATTTCGCAAGGGTCGCACAGCGCTGAGTGTGATTGGCCTGGATGTAAGATCTTGGGGAGGGCTGTTACTTATTATTTAAAGCCTGCCTTCCCACACCGAGGATATTTGTTTGATCTTACCTAACGTGAATAGAGACGTGCCGTGGACAAGAAACGAGTGAACTTTGGTGGATTCAGCGAAGACTGCTGTAATATTGTTACAGGCGAAAAGACGTTGTCAGTGGATTTTTGCGGTTGGGAAAGTGATTACCGTGGTTAATCTCAAATAATCCCTTACAAAACAATTTCATATGCAAGTACAACACCCAGGATGTGTACCAGTTTTGTGAGTATTTCTTTGATTACAATATTGGAAATTCATCTTCGGTGTAGTATTTGAGGACATAGAGTACAAAAAAAGAAGTAAGATGGATTCATCTTATACTAGAAGAGGAGCTTCAAAGGTATTTCGACTAATGAAAATTTCACTTTTAGAAGTGTATTGGATCCCATGGGTACTACTTTGAATAGAATATTTCGTTAAATCTTCATTTCTGTCTTGGTAAAATAGAAATGACCCGACCTGTTCACCAACGGTAGGATTTGACACAAAGTGGAGCATCTAGCGAGGAACGAACTCGCTATTCAGTAGCGGAGTAATGGATCTGTGAGAGAAACTTAAAATTTCAACACGATGGTACGCCTCTTCTATCTTAGTAGATTCAGTTTACATTTTAACACACCTAGTAGATACATAAATAGATAGATGGATGGATGGATGGATGGATAGATGTAGAGATAACCTGTTCTTATTTATCTATCTATCTATCAACCGAAGATCAAGGGGACTATTTTAGGGTATGCTAAGAACTCTTGACCGATAGAGAGTACCCTAATGGCTATTACCCCTCCGGGTCAGAATATACTTGGGAGTAATGGCAATTAAGGGTAAAGTCCACACCCACCAGAACTCAAAAACTTGAGTCTCACCACCGGATGCAGTTGTGTTTTTCATTGTATTTTGTTTTTAAAAAATTGCCACAAAACCCAAAAGCAAAAGAATAAAAATAAATAAAAATTAAAAAAATAAAAATAAAAACAAATACAGCCATCCAATACGAAAAAAAAGAAGAAAAAAAACGGATTATTTCATTCATTGTCGTATCACTTCTGCTTAATACTGTATATGTAATTTATCAGTTCATGTTATTTGATATCTGTTTTTGATTTTATGTTGGTAGCAAAATTCGTAATGCATGGGTGAATATTTAAACAATCACGAATACAAGGAAATGTCTTAATATGCCAAACATTGACGAAACCAAGAATCGTGAAATTTATTTGGTCTAGACTAACAATACGTATAATCGATTACGGTAGATAATGTCAATAGGTTAAAATTGGTAGTCATTCTAGCAAATACTAAAGAGATTACAACAAGACATTGGTAACCAATCATGTTGTATTCTCACGAAATCATTTGACTATTTCATTCAAGACTGAAACAAAAGATATTGCTGAGGACTATAAAAAGAAAGTTACACTTATTAGTGTCTGTATAATACACATCTTATTATAATGGAGATTGTATGTTTTTCTGTCTGTAACCGAAACTATATTCCTACTCAAGTCACAATTCTCTTAGTTATAGACATCACATTCTCCATGATTTTATTTTTATCTAAACCTCAATTATTAATAAAATTGTCTTACATTATTAATACTGTTAACTATGTCTACGTACTGATGACATGCAATTATATTTATATATACAACAAAATAGCGGTTTACAGTGTGAATGGGAAGGCTAATTTGCATATTGATATTAAAAATGGGATTTTATTAAATATGTGCTTAGTATTATTGATTTCTAACTGTTTGGTTTTATTTTAATGAATATAAGCAAAAATCTCTTCAATGAATCTTAAATGATATCCATTAACAAGAAAAAATAACTGCCATTTTATTCTTTACTTCCTCTTATGACTAAATACTTAAATTAGAAAAAATAACAATGAAAGACGAGAGTGATGGAAGAGTAAGTTTCAGTTGTTCCATTTTTTATTATACTCCCTCTATTTCAAATCTTTTATTATACTCCCTCTGTTTCAAATCTTTTTATCTGTATTCTTATTTAGTTTCATTAGCCTTTCTAATTTAATACAATATTTTATTACATTAAAACTTAAATACTTGCACCCGGAGGGTGCATATATTTGCTAGTTCGTATAATATAATACGCACCTCTAACTTTCGGCTACGAAAGTCTGGGGAAAAAAACTCCCGTGTACATTGATTTGTTTGAATTTTTAGTATCTAAATTTAAATTCTTTTTATCATGTGGCGGTGGTTGCGGGTCTACATGTCCTGGGAATGACGTTAAACTCTATCTGATGGTGAGGTTCCAGTTTTTGAGGTTTGGGGAATGTGGAGTACCCCTTCATCACCATTGCTCCCTGGTCCACTCTGACCCGGAGTGGTAGTACCTGTTAGGGTCCCATCTATGGGTTAAATAGAAAAATATATTTATAAAAAATTGTATTATCCATTAAGAATTGATTTATTTCAAAACTTTATCGGCATTAAATGACCCACTGAGGTTGATATGCCGTAAAACAAAACAAACAAAATAAATTTAAATTAAATTTAACTTTTGTTCAAATTTTACCCTGCTTTTATTGACTAAAATAAGAATTTATAGAGTATATAATCTTTCGAAACACTAAATTTACTCATTACTTTTCGAAAAGACTAGGACATGTTCAATGAAATTTAACAAACTTCCGTCGAAAATAAATTCACAATAGAAGAAACTAAATTTTAAACAAACACACATTCCACTGGCTATTTCTCTGTATCGGTATAAAATAGAAATGTTTGTTACACATTATTTAGTTTGCAGCAAAGTGGTAACTTTCTTTAGGTCATACCATCCCAAAATATGGCGACACTCGTGGCCAAAAAAGAACAAATGAGAGTGAAAACGGAGAGTTATTGTGTTAGAGACATTTAACTATGTTAAAATTAATTAGGGGATAGCAGGTAGTGGCGTTACCACCGTGGACAAGTAGTGGGCTCACCCGTCCAAGAAAGCCTCCTCTCCAGTAGATATAAAAAGATATCTTTGCTTTGACGTCGGGGAAGGGGGTGTAGATTGTAACCCGGTGCTTCTGGGTAGCGAAAGCGTTCTTGTATATATATATATATATATATATATATATAATATATATAATATATATATATATATAATATATATATAACAAAGAAGAGAAAAATTATACACCCAAAAAACAACGACAAAAACAATTGTTTCAATAAAAACTTTGGATAAAAATAGTGCAAGAGCAAACTTGTTTGTTGTGAAGGCCACATAATACTTTACGACCGCATGTTCCCTACTTCTGGAATATGCTAATTAAACCACCGAACTTCCACATTATTCAAATTAGTTAATAAAAAGTTCTCGTGTCTAATTTGGTTTGGAAATTCTGGAAAAAACATTTATCGTGAATAATAAGTATTGACTTTTTGGAATTTGTCGAAGTTAAATTTATATTAAAACTAGAAGTGGCTACCCAGCGTCACCTGAGTAGAGGAGAGTAGCAAAAAAGTTAGTCTCGCAGATCCATTATTACTGAATCACAAGTTGGATCCTCGCAGGATGCCCCATTAAAAATCCCTATGTAAAAAAAAAAGACCTTGCGTTGATTCAGCCACTCTGTAAAGAAAAATCATTGTCTACTATTTAAAATCTTAAATGCAAAATAATTTATATGCTGTTATCATTTAAATTTTATTTTTTAATTATCTTCACAAATATAAATCAAACCGTAATTACTTTTGCTCAAAAACCAAGCCCTGGTGATATTTAATGTGTATATATACGTACTTTGTCGTTAATTGTCTTATTTTCGTAGTTTCATCCGGACATACACGTACACACAACTGCCCTTTATATATGTATGGATTAACATTTGTTCAAATATTTATCTGCTTAGTATCGACTAAAAATAAAGATTTGAATAGTTTACAAGGTATGTAAAAAATATCGAGATTTTTTCTACTTTTTGAAACAGCTTGTATTCTGAAAAGAAAAATTACACCCATTGTTCATTTCTATCTTGGTAAATACAGCTTCAAACTCGGCACTTTTATGAGACACCTTGTATTGTGAAAAAATTAACGTTCCCTTCATTGTTCCTTTCTATCTTAGTAAATACAGCATCAATCTCGATACTTTTATGGCACACCTTGTATATGTTTCAAAAAAGAATCTGCACTGTATTTAGAGCAATTGCAATGACATTTTCCAGTGGCTATTTCTCTGTTGAGGTATAAAACAGAAGTCTTTGTCACAAATTAGTTTAGACCATAGATATAACGTACTTTTGCTGCTGCTGTTCCGAATAGACCGGGAAAGTATGATTTTCATATTTGTATTCCTGCTAACAACCATTTTCTTGCGGTGTATTCCATATTTACTTCTACCAATCACGTTCCCTTTTTCAGGGTATATCATCACATTTGTGGAAATGGTAAATTCCTAAACATTGACCCATATTCATTAATGTTAATTAACAAGAAGAAAATAACATGACAACGCCGTTTGCCGTTCCAGTGGACCATCGAGGAAAAATAAAGAAAACGAAAAGATAGATACTTAGATCTTGCCAGAGAGTTGAACAGAAAAGAACAAAAAGAAAAATCAAAAACAACAACGTGAGAAAAAAACAGTGGAACATAAGGGTGATGGTGATACCAATTGAAGTTGGTGCTTTTGGAACGTTCCCCAAAGTGTTCCCTATTGCCCTTATGGCAAGCCCCAACCCCTTTTTATCATATGGGTGCTAGAAGGCGGTGGCTGCGGGTCTACATGTCCTGGGAATGACGTTAAACTCTATCTGATAGTGAGGTTCCAGTTTTGGAGGTTTGGGGAATGTGGAGTACCCCTTCATCACCATTGCTCCCTGATACACTCTGACCAGGAGTGGTAGTACCTGTTAGGGTCCCATCTATGGGTTAAATAGAAAAGTGTATTTATAAAAAAATTGTATTATCCATTAAGAATTGATTTATTTCAAAACTTCATCGGCATTAAATGGCCCACTGAGGTTGATATGCCGTAAAACAATTCAAACCAAACCAAAAAACCAAAGTGCTGTATACTCTCTTTCCTTACTTTCTTACTTCTATTATTCTTCTTCCAGCGTCTCTTCTAATATCTTTTCTAGCGTCTGGACTTCGTGTCTGGTCTTCCATTGGGGATTTCTCTTTATCAGAAGCCCTGTGTCATTGGTAGTTTTTAGATAATAACATAAGACTGCGATTTAACTTAGATCATATTTTATTCTGAAATCCCTACCAGACTACCTGCGCAGATTGAGTCGGCACCGTGCATAACACGACTTACCACCGTCGTGGTTTTGGCCGATCTGACTAAAAATCAGGACTGATGTCAAGCCTTTTCATTCAATGCTTCAAGGCCACCGGCTGAACTTATAACAGCCATTTTGGTTTCTACACTACTGTACATAAGTATTAGGAATCTAATAATTATGTAACAAAAGCCTTGGAAAGGAAGCAGGAGAGATTGGAGATCAGACAAAGAATTGAGACCATCCAGATAACAGAACTCTTAAGATCATTTTGAATACTTCGAGTAGTTCTGTAGATTTAAGGAAACTTGCTCTTAATGAGACTTCAGTAAAAACAGACAAATAAAAAAATTTTAAAAAAAACACAATTAAAAACTGGCGTGAAAAACTCGTATAGAGTGAAAATGATAAGCTGATTTCTCATATTTATAACGGCAAATCATTTTGATTAATTTTTAGTCAACTTGTCAAGAATGTATGCGTTCTAATTATTCAGCTCGAAGGGCAGAATTGTCATCTTTAAAAAAGTAGTATGTCTCAGTATATAACGTATGATGATAATCTTTACAAACATGCGGAAATGATCTTAATAATGTGTGAAAGCCAGAAGCAATGTCTGAATATAATGAAGCAAATAGGATAATAAATAGAAAATACGTTCTTATTAGAAACCAAAAAAAACATCAATATTATAATTCACGTATTTGTAATCGAGACAGTAATTAGACTGTCCTAGAATTAAAAGCAGACATTTATATTGTACAATTATATTCAAATTCCTACAAGCTCATTCTCAGCAGTTATCAACAATCACACAAAAGTTATTTGCTACATGTTACAGGATTGCTTATAGATAAGTATACCTCTAATAATTGGTTGAGACGCTGGTAGTATAATGGTTATCATTGTGAGAAATTGACATGGCGACATGAGTTCAAATCCTGAAAATTGTGTCCCTAGTGATCAAAACCACTTTTTAAAAGGTCATATTATAATTGGTTTCCTTGTAAAGTAATACCTTAGAAAGTGCGGTTATTTGGCCTCAAAATTGTGTCCCCAATCAACAAAACCGCCTTTTAAAAGGTCTTATTATAATTGATTTCCTTGTAAAGTAATACCTTAGATAGTGTGGTTAATTGGCCTCAAAATGGTGTTCCCATTCAACAAAACCGCTTTTCAAAGATCTTATTATAATCGTGCTGAGGTTCTGGTAAATATGTTTACATGCTACAGGATTGCTTATAGATAAGTATACCTCTAATAATTGGTTGATACGCTGGTAGTATAATGGTTATCATTGTGAGAAATTGACATGGCAACATGAGTTCAAATCCTGAAAGAGGCTTTTTGCATTTCATATACCCTTGGAAAAAGGTATGAATCTAACTATTCTCTCCCCAGATATGAGTAGATAATAAGGCAGACAGGTATCTTTAACATTGGTTAGGCAACCAGTCTAGGCGACAGAAGCCTCTGAATTAAAACCTGGTAAACTTCGCTTAAGAAATTGACCTTGTGACACATCCTACTCGTGCTGAGGTTCTAGTAAATATGTATACCTCTAATGATTTTTTATGAAATGTTAACTTTCTTTTGAATAAAAAATACCAGAATTTTATAATTTATAATCATCAACCTCACCATCATCATTAAGCCATGCTTATATAGTCGTAGTAATAACTATGATAATACAAAGTCTTAATTAGCAAAGAAATACCCAGTATAAATATCATAATAAGTAAATATTATGTTATACGAGGTGTGATCAAAAGTATCGAGACAGAAGCTTTAGATTTTTTAAATCTAAAAATTTAGATAAATCTGTTAAACTTTTGACCACTGATTTTTCCCCCACGACTGTGACAAATTATTTTGGTATTTTCCATTCAATTGGTTCCCTATTGAAAAAGGATCAAGTACCAATCTCAGGATTAGTTCACAGACAAAACAAAAGATATCCGGGATTTTATGTAGGTATTTTTCAATGTAAACACATGATACGTGCGAGAGTTGCTGCCAGTGGTTTAGGGTAGGGACCGCAGTGATGGTATAGCCGCTACATATTGGGTGTCCAAATTTGGTGTTACTACTGAATAGCAATTTCGGTCCTCGCTGCATGCTGCATAATTGCAACCCGGCGTCACATCATACCTGTGGTGAACGAGTTGGGTAAATACCTATATATAAATATACATTTATATGTGTACATATATAGTCATACACAAAATTCAAAAGAACCCTCCCTCACATATATAAGAGCATTCAAAAAGAACTCACCTCAAAGAGGTTTTTTTCACGGAACAGATGGTCTTGCTACTACTAATACACTCTTCTACCCGGATTATAATAGCATGTCAAACACTCAAAAAATATTTCAACTTCTATAATTCTTTTATAATTCTCCCTTAAAAAAAACTTTGAAACGATTTCTTCAAGCATCTTATCATGAGGAGGATCTAAGGTCGAAACTAGTTGAAAATAAATAACTTATAAGAAATATTCCTGTTTATCTTATCACTTTTGTTCATACTATATATATATAATATATATATATATATATATATATATATATATATAATTGGGGTCATAATCATTCGCCCTAATGAATATTTGTATACTTTCTAAGGAAATGCGATCATTTGCATGTTTTCACTGAATTTGCCATAGATATCATATTCCGTAAATAGTTTTGTATAATTCGTGAGTTTTAGTTTATTATTACAAAAGGAAAGTACACGAGGTAGCCTATTGTTGTTATCATCCAGAAAATAAGGGAGTCTATCCTCCTTTAACTAGTGCTGGACCAGGGATATTGTCTACCACACCTACCGTCACCACTTCACTTTACTGAACATATTTAAGCTGTGCTACGCATTCGATGAACAGGCGAGGTCAGGTATTGCAACCGGGATCTTGTGGTTCCGAGACGGATGGACTAAACCGGTATCTATTGCAGGAGGCGGGAATATCATACTTTGAGTAATTTTCGCTGCTTCTGTACAATATAACACTTCTGACGTATAACACTTTATATTCTTATGACACATTGAAACTAGTTTTTTTTTTTGGGGGGGGGGTAACCCAGGGGAAATACGAGGTTCGTCCAGAAAGTTCTGAACCTCACCAAGTTATTTAGGCTATACTTGCAAATCGGTCGAAAAATTAGGGTGACCCAGAAAAAACAGAACCCACAGATTTTGTAATAAAACTGTCAATTTTAACTAGGGGGTTTAGGGTTAGTTTAATGGGGAAAATAAATAATTTGGGTCTGTTTTTTTCTGGGTCACCCTGTAATATCATGGGATTTTGAGTATGATTTGCAAGTTTTACCTAACACTTTATATCCTTATGATACATTGCAACTATTTTTTTTTAATTTATTTATTTATTTTTAACCGAGGGGAAATACGAGGTTCGTCCAGAAAGTTTGGTTTATGTTTTGGGAGTGTACAGGGTACCATGGATAAAGAGCAGTATTTCAGTATTCTTAAAAATGTTATAAAACGAAGGGCACAAAAGTTATCTTGGGGGAAAACGCTGAAGGTTACATCATAACGATGACCCGAAACACATTGCCCAACTTGTTACGAAGTATGTAGATGAAAACAAAATTAAGGTATTGGTGTATTCCGCACAAGGTCCTGACCCAAACATCACTCAAAATTTATGGATCTATTTGAAGAAAATGCAGCAGACAGATACCCATTAAAATTTTAATGTCTTCCTCTTTCTCAATACACTTTTGAGAAGCTATTGCAAGGGAAGAATGGAGCATAATATATATATATATATATATATATATATATATATATATATACTTGGAGGCTTTTGGTGTAATGGTTAGTCGTAGGAAATGGACTCTATGGTTTTAGGACGTCTCACTTACGGAGACTTTCTCAGTTATTAAAAGGGGTAGTATATATATAATATATAATATATATATATATATATATATATATATATATATATATATATATAACTGTTGTTTTGTTAATGTTATTTTTATTATTATATCAATAATTGTTTTAGAAGGATTGATAAGTCTGAATATCCAGGTTGTCTTCTTTGTTTTTTTAATTATATGTTTGGTTCAAATAGTTGGTAATTGTAATGGATTCTTATTTGAAAATTTTATTTTTATGTTACCATTATTATTTTTTGTTTGTTTGTGAATTTTAAAATATTTCATTTTAGCACGTTGGATAAAAGACATGCGATATTGTAATTGTGCAAAGGTAATTTCTATGTAGTTGATTAATTCGTCTAACTGGTGTTAAATATGGAGTAATTAAAGAATTTTTATCTAAGAGCCTTTAGATCTAAGATAAAAATCTATAATTACTCCATTTTTTTATTATTGTGATACGAATAAAAATACTGTCATTCATATTTGTAAATGTATGATAAACTTTAAATTCTAAGTAATTGTCATTTTTTAATTAAGTCAATTAATAGTATATCTAAAAAAAAGGTAAATTGTTGTTATTTTCTAGTTCGTGTGTAAAATCTGTTGCAGTTTCTATTTATTTCATTTTTTCTGTAATTTTTGTTATGTTTACATTTAGAAGACATTTGTTGTGCGTATATATATATATGTATATATATATATATATATATATATATATATATATATATATATATATATATATATATATATATATATATATATTATATATATATATATATATAAATATATATGAAATATAACATTTTGAAAAAACATATGATGTTTGTTATGTTTTTTCAAAATGTTATATTTCATACTGTCGGATTAATTTCCATATATTTTTCATATATATATATATATATATATATATGTGTGTGTGTGTGTGTGTGTGTGTGTGTGTGTGTAAGTAGGTAAAATATGGACATAAATTCGACAATATCTTGTAAAACATCCATCACTTTCACACAACAATCTTTCTATCTTAAAGTCCTGATGAAGGTTAATTGAAAAACCGAAAGCTATAAACGTCGACTTCACCATCAAGAACAAATACATTTTTGGAATACTTTGTGTTTTCTATATATATATATATATATAATATATATATATATATATATATAATATATATAATATATATATATATATCCTGTTTTCTTAACAGACAAAGATGGCTACTTTGATTGGAGAAAACACTATACGTCCATTTTACAATATGTCTGTCAGTCTGTTCATTTACTATTAAATCTGTCATCTGGAAAACAATCCTGACAAAAATAGAAAGTTATACCAATGTGTTGGAGACTTTCTCTGAATGGTCGAATTGATAATGAATGTCAGATTTTTATGTGAGCATACAATTTTGTGTATGGATTTTTTTCAAGAATTTCTTTCATGTCAAGAATTCTATTTGTAAAGTCATAGAGGCGATGTCCATATATTGTACTTTTAGGGTAAAGGCTCTCAGATTTACACTTTGAACATTTCGGGCCCGTTTTAATGGTAATGTAAGTAAATTATATCTTACTAGCAAATATATGCACCCTCCGGGTGCAAGTATTTAAGTTTTAATATAATACAATATCATATTAAATTAGAAAGGCTAATGAAACTGAATAAGAATACAGATAAAAAGATTTCAAACAGAGGGGGTATGATTGAAAAATAGAACAACTTTGAAACTAACTCTTCCATCATTTTCCGTTACTCCCGTCTTTCATTGGTAAATTTTCCTAATTTAACTATTTAGTTAAAATAGGAAGTAAAGAATAATATTACAGTTATTTCTTCTTGTTCAGGGATTTCTTTTAAGATTTATCCCCGAGATTTTTGCTTATATTCATTAAGATAAAACCAAACAATTAGAAATCAATAATATTAAGCATATATTTATTAAAATCATTTTTTTAAAATCAATATGCAAATTAGCCTTCCCATTCACACTGTAAACCGTTATTTTGTTGTATATATAGATATAATTACATGTTATTAGTATGTAGATATGGTCAACAGTATTAATAATGGCAAATAATTTTATTAATAACTGAGGTTTAAATAAAAAATAAAATCATGGAGAATGTGATGTAAATAACAAAGGGAATTGTGACTTGTATAGTAATATAGTTTAGGTTACAGACAGACAAACCCACAATCTCCATTATATTAAGATTAGTCGTCAATGAAAATTCTGGGTGTTTAAAAATGTTAACATTTCTTTGCTAGTTTCTTTATGATATAATTCTAACATCTCTACCTGCTCACCAACCTTATCAAAACAGTATTGGAAACTTTCCAAAGCCGTCTCCGTAATATCAGTTCTGCTTTTTTAATAAAGATCCTCCATAGAAATCCATAGAAGTCTTTCTTTCTTTCTTTTTTCTCTGTTTTTTCTTTTTTCTTTCTACTGTCTCTCTTTTCTTTCTTTTTATATCTTCTGTTTCTCTTTCTTTTTTGTTTCTCACGTTTTTCTTTCTTTCTTTTGTATTCTTCGTCTTTCTTTCCTTCTTTCCTTCTCCTGTCTCTCTTCCTTTCTTCTTTCTCCTATTTCTCTTTTCCTTCTTTTTCTATCTTCTGTTTTTCTTTCTTTTTTCTTTTCCCATCCTTTTTTCCTTCTCTCTCTTTCTCTCTCCCCCTTTCTTTCTCTCTCCCCCTTTCTTTCTCTCTCTCTATTCATTTAGTTTTAATTTTCATCTATTTTTTTCTTTTTTATTGCTTCCATTTTCATTGGTTCGCTTCTCCATCTTTATATACAGTACACTTTAAATAGACAATATTTAAAGTGCACCGTGTAAATCAGTTGAAACCAACACGATCGAAAGGTGTCGACCGGCGTTTGCTGAAATACTTGAGCGGTTCTGTAACGCTGTCAAAACTTTCTGAACATTAGCCGTGAAGGTGGGGGGGGTCCTAGGTAACCAATCTCTGACGTCTAAAAATACCGAATTGAAAAGGCTGACAGAACGAATCTAGAGAACTGAAAATAAGACGAGGAGACAAAAAGTCGGGAAAAGAAATGGCTCAGTGATAGGGAAATCGGAAAGACGAGCAAAGAAAGGCATTTACTTCCCTTTGTGGAACTGAATGAATTGCACGAGGTTTTTGTGTCAGGAGAGAAAGAGTCGGTAGAAGACAATGGAAGAGGCAGCGGTTCGGTTAGGAAAAACAAAGCAAGATTGAAAAATTGATCGTGAAATGAAGGTAAGTTGAAAGATAAGTTTGGGATAAAAGAAAGGGAGAAGAATAGAAATCTAGAAAGGGTGAAAGCAGCAAGAGAAAAGAAAGAAAAGAAAAAAGAAACAAAGGGAGGAAAAAGAGAACAAAGAAAAGAACAAAGAAAAGAACAAAAGAACAGAAAAGAAGACAACACATTAAAAAGTGTAAGAAAAATAAATAAAAGAGAAAAAATGAAAAAGAAAGAAAGAAAGAAAGAATGAAAGGCATTTGGAAAAATTGAAAAGGAAGAAGAGAAGGAAAGTAGACAGACAAAAAGGAAGAAAGAAAGACAGAAAGAAAGAATGCCGGGAAGGGAGGTAGACTGACAAAAAGAGAGAAAAATACATTTGAAAAGGAGAGTGGATCAACAAAAAAGAGGAAGAAGAAAGAAAAAGAAATACGGAAAGAAAAAGATGGAAGAGATGCTGACTTACAAAAAAAAAAAAAAAAAAATGAAAGAAATACATTTGGAGAAACCAAAAAGAAAGGAAGATGAATTGAACAAAGAAAAAAAAAGAAAGAAAGAAAGAAAGAAAGAAAAGAAAGAAGAAAGATGGGTAGGGGTGTAGATTGACTAAAAGAAAGAGGGAAATACATTTGGAGAAACAAAAAAAAAGAAGGGAAGGTGCATATATCGACAAAAAGAAAGAGAATTGGAGAAAAAAAGAAAAAAATCAATAAGAAAAGAGGGCAGAAACAAAACAAACAAAAAAACGCAAAAAATGTAACCAAAGAAGATATTTGGTTGTTTTATTTTACGACATACCAACCCTTTTCGAGTCATTTAATGCCAAATCAATTTAAAGGACCCAAACTGCTTACAGTACCAGCTGTTGCTTATATGGTCACCCAATTAAATATTGAAGAAGTTTATCGTTGCTTAACTTCAGTGATCCAGCGGGAACCGGTGCTCTCAGTGTGACTTCACTGCGAGAAAGAGACAATGCAGACAGAAAAATAAAAAGAGAAAAAAAAATGAAGGCGACTAACAAGCAAAAACAGAAAGAAATCAATAAGCAAAACTTAAAAACAAAAGATAGAAAGAAAACAAAAAGAAAGAAAGAAGAAAGAAAACAAAAAGAAAGAAAGAAGAAAGAAAAACAAGAGAGAAAAGAACGGATAGAAAAGGGGAGATAGACGAAAAAATAAAGAATACATAAATAAAGAAATATAGAAATAAAGAAAAGAAAGAAGAAGAGAAGAAAAAAGACAGAACAAAACAAACAGGAAAAAAACATCCAAAAATAGAGATAGGAAGAAAGATAGAGAACACAAAAAAGGAAATAAATTAACAAAGAAAAAATAAGAAAGGAAAAAAAAGAAAAATGCAAAAGAAATAATGAATGAAATAATTTTCAGTAAGAAAAGCTCGTCAAAACAACGAAGCGCCTGAAAATAAAGAAAAAATAAACAAAAGAGAAAGAAAGAAAATATAAAGAAACAAGAAAGAAGAACTAAATACTGAAGGACCAAACCATGAAATAAAGAAGAAAAGGAAAAATAAAAGAGGAAGTTAAAATGAAAGAATTAAGAAAGGAAAGAAATGTTATTTATTTATTTATTTATTTATCAATAAATAAATAAATAAAAGGTAAAAAAAATAAGAAGGAGAGAGGAAAAAGAAAATGAAAAACAGAAAAAAGAAAGGCAGAAAAGAAAGAAAATTAATTGAATAAAATTACTGATAATCTGAAAAAGGATTTCATTTAACCCTTACACCTAGCACTTCTGGCTGAAAATGTAACATGGTGTATCTAACTGGTTGCTCAAATTCCAGGTTTTTCAAGTTACGAGCTGTCCATCGCTCGATTCTTTGCTATGTTTTGGGAGCTAAAATTTGAGGTATGAGCGAGCTTCAGATACGCTTTTGTTAATAAGTTCACTAAAACATTACATTTTCAAATTTATTACGCCAAAGGAAAATGTTATTTATAAAAATGTACATTAAAACATTACAGTACATACTTCATTGCATTCTATTTAATACATGTTTATACAATAGGGTTATTTTCTTATTTAAACAAAAGTAACAAAAGATTAGGAGTGGATGGAACGAATTAATGTAATTTTAATTTATTTCAATTGGGAATATTTACTTTATATACGAGATGTCTCATGTGCATGTATTTATCCAACCCATCCCCAACTGGCAACATGTGACTCGGAGTCAATTTTTAGTCGGTTAGAATCCAGAGTTTCCTTTCTTCTAGACTGGTTGCCTAACCACGGCTAAATATGCTTATTCAGCAACAAGCAGGTGCGGAAAGAAAAGATAGATTCATGTCTCTCTCAAGGGCATGAGCACGAATTGAAACGCAAAAATCCTCCCCCAGGATTTCACATGGAGTCGCTAAGTCCATTTCCTATGGGGATAAATGGTACGTAAGCGGCCCTAAGAGCCGATATATTCATATCGTCCAAAACCCTTATAGACATTAACAGAAACAGATCGATTTAAACCGGAGACAGGACTCTAACACGGTTTTTATGGCTATCCTTTAGGCTTCAAGCAAGAGCGCCGTCCAGCTGAAATCCTTTGTGTTAAGCAGAGCGCGATCCTGAATGAAGAATCCTTTGGTTATTCCATGGTGCTCCTCAGTCTTGCAAATCTTTCGTCAATAATTGCAAATGTACGTCTGTCAGTATCAGCGATTAAGTAGCTAACCAGCCACGTATTCGGGCTGTTGATTGGCGTAGGTTTAAACCATGTGACCTCATTTAGTCTATAAATTTAAGTCGTGTATTGCAGCACACCTCATATACAAAATATTCCAACAACAGGTTCTATCATAGATTATACAAAGCGGACCTGGGAATCATGTCAACAAAGAGGTGACTCCCCACGGACGCAGTTTATTGGCAATCATCCACAGGACAACTCTTTTGCGATATCGTAGTAAGCGAGTTCGCGCTATTTCATTAACTTTCAGACTTATACCCTTGATATGAAAACCCTCCCCCTCAGATATGGGTTAAATAGTATCACTACTGTTCTTCTACAAGGATAGCTTAGGCATTGAATAACCTACCAAATTGATATGCCATTAAACAAAGAAGAAAAATACGAAAACAAAACAAAAACAACCCTTTAGAGGGTCTTACCTCTCTCCAGGGAATGCAATTGGAATATAAATGGCCCCGCCGACAGAGCGAATAAAAATGGGTAGCAGTGCACTCATTTATGGGCTGTACTATATTAATGATATGGCAGAAGAAAAAGGATCGTTATTGGTATGATGTAGTGTATACTAGATTGTCTATTGCGGTTGCCCCACCCTGTACATTTGATTGTTGACTTCAAAGATGAGAATGAATATTAGATCTTTATTCGCTTTTTATGTTTGGACAAACAAATAGGAATCGATTTGATTATAGGCCAATATCTTCAATATCTCACCTAGATCTATAATATGATAAACGATTATTGATGGTGAAAGTTCAGGGAATATGTGTTTATGCTTTCAGATAAATTACGCGGGATATAACAGTGATAAACAAAGTTCGGAATTATATTTCCGCTTGGCCAATTTGGTAGAATAATTTAAATTATTGCGATAAGAAATTAAAGCAAAAAATACATACCAACAAATATCTTTTACTCACCCAAGACCCACGCCGCCATGTTGGCTGAGGCGTTAGAATACATCGACTTGACCTCTTCAGGGAGGATAGACTTCCCCAATGGGTCCCCCTGTTTGGCCTCTGTGGCGACCCGTGATGCTTAAGAATGGAACGCAGGTGGCTAAACAGTCCATGACATGAAACACTCCACTTGGGCTAGACGGGTGGTCGGAGAGGCACCCTCCGATCAATCGACTGGTCACATCAAGCTCTAGCACCTATAGGATTGCCCCAACCCTATTGCAACCATGGCAACTCCCAACCCTTTTTATCATATATTTACTAGAAGGTGGTGGCTGAGGGTATTCATGTCATTGGAATGACATTAAACTCTGATGGTTCTGGAGGTTTGGTGAATATGGAGCACACTTTCATCACCATTGCTCCCAGGTCCACTCTGACCCGGAGTGGTAGTACCTGTTAGGGTCCCATCTATGGGTTAAATAGAACAAAATGAGTTCTAAAAATGTGTTTCAAAATTTAGTTTTAAAAAATATATGTACCCATGAAGAATAGATAAAACAAACGATCCAATGGGTTGACATGCCGTAAAACCCAAGCAAGCAACCAAACAACCCCAAACACACGGATTCCTACTATTACCCTCAAATTATACCGTTATGTACGAGGGAGATTCAAAAATTATCCGCATTCTTGTTTTGTGTAAGCCGAGCTCATCGTGGATGATTTGATAGGCAGAACCATGACAAATCTGGAAAGAGCCTGCTAACTTATGGATAATAAC
>CM042140.1:12230333-12232833 GCA_023376005.1 Doryteuthis pealeii | reverse complement strand
GAGGGGTAAAATATTATTTTGGGATACAGAAAGAGAGTGAGTCAGAGAGAGATAGAGAGGGAGTAAAAGATTAATTTGGGATAGAGAGAGAGAGAAAGAGAGAGAAAGAGTGAGTAAGAGATAGATAGATAGATAGACAGAGAGAGAAAGAGAGAGAAAGAGAGAGAGAAAGAGAGAGAAATAGAGAGAGAGAGAGAGAGAGAGAGATTGCATGAATGACTGTAGAATGACTGATGGCGTGAAAAAACAAACTCATTTCGTGTCTATGTTCTTAATCAATTCAGCATCGGAAGTGGGAAGAAATCCTCACGAATGCACACGCACACACACACACATACACACACGCACACACACACACACACACACACACACATACGCACACGCACAAAACACACACGATTTACAAAAAAAACGAAAAATTTACCTCTGCAGTTCTATTAATTGACCTCCACTTTGGTGCATCTAACAAAAAGTATATCATTATGAAAAATCCGATGATCATTTTGAATGACTATAAATGTCTGTAGAGATGAGCAATATCCATTTTGATGAAGATGCAACAACGAAGAGATTTACTAATATACAGTGATATCTTGGTTTATTGTACCCAACTTACAAGTTTTCCCATTTACGAGCTGTTTTTTTTTTGCTTTGTCTTGAGAGATAAAATCTGAGGTACGAGTGAACTTCAGATACGTTTATGTTAATAAGTTCATTAAAAATGTTTAAGTTTCCCAATTTATTACTGTTGTGAGGTTTTAAGGGGTCAAATAAGAACAAAACGACGGGTAACAAATGTTGAAAAAATGTATTAACAGAAAGTATACAAATACAATACAGATAAGTTGAAATTACGTCCGACAAATAGAGTTATTGGCTTACTCTCATTGGCTTACTGCCAAGCCACAATTGTCCCTGTTACTTATAGTAACCTGTCGGCGCATTCCATTAGTCTTATAGGGTGTATCACCTATAACAATTACTTTAAATAAATGTATTATTTTTTAAATATAAACATTATAGCATATTTCAGCACATAATTTATTACATTCTATTTCATTATGTTTCTATACAATACAGTGATATTTTTCTTATTTATGAAAATGTAACAAAAATAATTTGGTAGCTTTTTCGGGGAATAGGGGTCAGGAATCGATTAATGTTATTTCAGTTTATTTCAATGGCGAAAATTGATTTGATATAGGTGGAAATTGAATTACGAGCGGAACGAATTAAACCTGTTAATCAAGTTACCACTCGGGTTAGCTCAGTCAGTAGAGCGTTCGGCTAGAAAGCACACGGTTCCTAGTTCGATACCGACCCTCGCCAACTCGACATATGAGTAGCACAGGGATCTATGCGGTAAAGTAAGGAGCTGATGATCGGTGTGACGCTCCACCTCAGACGTTAAAACAATCTCCTTGGTCTAGTGCTTGTGAAAAAACTCTCTCGCTGATTGGCTGATACCGACTTTAGGCCACCCTGACGACTTATATATATATATATATATATATATATATATATATAATAATATATATATATATATAATATATTAATAAGTCATCCACAGACACGTGTTTCGGCGTTTCATGCCTCTTCAGTGTGACCAGACACAACAACTATCCTTGGCTAGGGCCGAACCCTGACTGACTGTTTGCCAGCTTTATATCTTATCCCATCGGCCACTGACAGCTGCTGTAGCGAGGCTGGTGTTTTTAAACTATTAAATATATAGGTTTGTTTATATATTTGACGGTCACAGAGAGATCAAGTTTCCGGGGAAACGATCATTGCTTATATGTTAGTAGTGAGAGTTAATTTAAATCACCCCTTATAGAGAGCTCATACCAAATACATGTAAAAGGTGTCTGATAACATTGGTTTTAAAGCAGTGGTTAAGCTGCTTATCCTCAAGACAAAGCGCCCTGGAAAAAATGTTTTCATGTGTGCTGTTTCTTGAGCTCTCTCTCTCTCTCTCTCTCTCTCTCTCTCTCTCTCTCTCTCTCTCCTCTCTCTCTCTCTGTGTGTGTGTGTGGGTGTGGTGTGTGTGTGTGTGTGTGAGAGAGAGAGAGAGAGAGAGAGAATGGGGGGATTATGTTTGTGGTTGAAGTAAAACGTAAAATGCAAATACATCTAACGGTTAATTGCTTAAAAATTGAGATTAGTTCTCGCACACATATAGATACATAGATAGGTATGTCAAACGCACATTCGTTACCTAACTAAGAAATAAAGTAAATGTATCTATTTTAGCATATTCTCCGTCGCGTGTATTAATCACCAGTTATTATATTTAATTCACCACCAGCACCACCACCCCCACACACACAGAATATTTTGGCTGTCAATCCTGCACGAGTAAGGCCAAGAATTACAAGAATCCTTGTGTTTTCTCATATGACTAACCGGCCCATCCCCATAGAAACACATTCGTTCACATAAACTATGCTGGAACTTCTTCACTTTGGATGTTGATGGGCTGGAATTCATCCTTTCTAAC
>CM042140.1:12215333-12225333 GCA_023376005.1 Doryteuthis pealeii | reverse complement strand
AGACTAATACCATTGGGAAAAGAATGAAATCACTTATCCCCCAGCTATGGGTTAAATATTACCTCTACTGTTCTTCTCCAATGATGGTTTTCCAATAAAATAGCCCACGAAGATTGATATATCATTAAACAAAACAAAAATAATATATATATATATATATATATATATATATATATATATATATATATATATATTCTCCTCCAGCTATGGGTTAAATAATAGGGCAGGCTGGGCTCTTCAGCCTTGAGTAGGTAACCAGTCTAGGAGAGGATAACTCTGAATTCAAAATTCCTGAGGTCGGTCGTTGATTGGGTTTGTGGCAACCCTTGATGCACCAATTCTTTCTTATCGACTGTGCCAAAAAGTGTGGATGGTCCAACACAAGCCTTCACCACTATAAACAAATCACTGTGTGGTGTTCATTGTGTGTGTGAACCCTCATGCGTCGAAAATCGACGAGAGAGTCCATAATATATATATATATATATATATATATATATATATATATATATATATATATAAGAATCAGACAAAGATCAAAATGGGAAACTGTATTGTTTTTTTTCCTTTTTTGGGGGGGTTGTAATAAGAGATATATGACCTAGTCTGTTTGCTTGTCTCCCTGTACCGTTTCTGCTAGTGTCAATAATATTTTGGGAAGCTTACTGATGTTAAGGTCAGGACTTGCGGATGAACGAGGCCGCAACTGTGTGTAACCTATCGATTTTATAATTGTTTCATACAAGCGTCGCTGATAAAATATTGATTTCGCAATGGCGTTTTAAAAAAAAAGTAAAAAAATAACAACTCACATTTAAAGAAGTAGAAGAAAAGAAAAACACCATTAAAAAACATGGAGTAGACGAATGTTTCAAGAAAAATCGGGTGACCGCTTATTGGTTGCGTGTATTTAGAAACATTTCCGATCGTAGTTTAAATATAGGCATGCACTTTTTCACATGTTTCTAGGGGAAATAGAGTAGGTCGAATTAAAACGGGGTTAATGTAGGTACGTGTAACATGATGGCATCTGATTTTCTTGGCAGTTATAGGAAACGGCTTCTTTAAATATAGAAAAAAAATTAATAGAAAACGTGGTTCATTATTTGCTTGGATTGATTTCAAGGCGCGGGAAAATCTGACACATGACTATATTGATCAATCTGTTCTGCAAAACGTCTCGAATTTAACGACATTGACTAATATTAGCTTAGTGTGGTACAAGGACATGAAGGAGGAAATGTGAGAATGAAGAGTTTTACAAGTATTCATACTGTCAAGAGTCTCCCTATGGTAAACAAAAAGTAGGTTACATATATATATATATATATATATATATATATATATATAAATACATACAAATATATATACATACACACATATACATATATATATATATAAGCACACACACACGTATATATATACAAACGCACACACACACACAGACTCATATATATAAACACACACACACACACATATATATATATATATCTTATCCTCCTTCCACTATACCCCTCCCCTTCTCACAACTTGTGCCCCCCTCCCACAAAAAAAATCACTACTGCATTGCTCGCTCGAACCACTACCATTTCTACAACCTCCCAGTACCAAGGGTTATTACCTCCCACTTCTAATTCCTTGCTACTACTCGTTCTCGTTAAAAACGAGACACGAAAGCATACCATCGTTTCCTACCTGATGATGGCAAACTGTATTGCCGAAAGCGCTCGTTTTGAAACCTTTGGTGGACTGTTACACCAGTTACACCCCGACACCAAAAAGATGGACCGAAAATCAGAACATATCAACCAAAAACTTGCCCGACAAGAATTGTCTGTACAGTTCAACAAAACTTGTATAAAAGAAAAAATGCTGTCAAAATACACTTATATATATATATATATATATATATATATATATATATATATATATATAATCAAAACTGCTAATAGTATTTTAGGACCATCAGGGAGTGAGAGAGAAAGGAAAAGAAGGGGTATGAAAATAATATACCAATTTCCTAATATATATATATATATATATATATATATATATATGTGTGTGTGTGTGTGTGTGTGTGTGTGTAGAAAATGTTTGAAGAAAACAAACACAGGATGTCATGAACGATGGAAACTCTTTATGTCGATACTTAAGTATTTCGTTTTTTTTTTAATTAAAACCTTCTTCAGGCCATTGAATATTTGTATGAGTAAAAGATGAAAGATGTTTAGTATATGTTGAAAGCATGATATATAGTATTCGCGTATTACTGTGTTCATTTTTTAGGATTTGATAAATATAGACAACTCATTCAATCACCATGGAGTTATAAGAATAATGATTAATTAGAGTAATTTTATTTATTTTGCTATTGTCTAAAAGAACTACAATGGTTAGTTTGCAAAGATACTAATAGTACTGGGTACTCGCTTTGTTACCCATTTTAGAGGTACCAGGTGTCTTTTACAATATCACAGTTTTTTCTTAAGCCACCACCACCACCACACACACACACACATACACACTTTTTGTATAGATGTCCAGTACCTAAACATTGACCAATCCCATGCATGAAACACTATTACAACGTCAATCCAACGGCTTCGTGATTCTTCTTGTAAAAAGTTACTGAAACTGCATTTAAACTGATTGACTACTAAGAACTAAATCGTATACACAAGTGTTGATAGAGTATTTCCTTTTTAATAATCTTAACCTTTGATTAACCTTAACCTTAACTCCTAATTATCTCCCCTGATCGCTAGGGAATATTGTATATATGTGAAATCTCTACTTAAATTTTTTCTATCTGCTCGCAATCACGTCGCTAGTCGTCTGCTCGCTATCACGTCGCTCGCCTCACTGCCAAGAAATTCGGCTCATTTATTACTCCACTCCTCTCCCACAAAACACCTCACTTCCGGTCTGTACTCTTATAAAAGAAACTTAACCTTCGGGCTGTTGCATAGCCCTCGACTCGGGCCACAACATCGTACATGTTATATACTGGCATCTTCAAACTCACGCTACTCTGAATCGTATACGTTGTTGGTATACAGTGGAGATCGTTTCTAACCCTTAGACGATGTATCTAGTGGTCGCTTAAATGACTTCACAAGGCATGCTCTATGTAGTAGGAGATTTGACTTTATTTCTCTCATCTCGGTTGTACGTGGTGGATGTGAGTGGCGGGCATTGATAATGGGCACTACTACCGCTGGTGTGGTGGAAGGTGGTGAGGGCGCCTCAATGCTCGCTAGCAGCGACGACCGTGTCAACGGTCACTCAGTCCGCTCTGTTCGCCGTCTCTCTGGGGTCTGCCTCTTGGCTGCCTGATGACCGCTTAAGTATTGACGACCGCCCACACATCCTTTTGTTCCTTGACAGGAAGTCCTTTCTCTTTGTTCAAATTCCCGTTTGTCCAGATGAAGTCTTTTGTTACACTTCTTCATCCCCCCTCTTTTTAATTCAACCGGAAATTCCTATTTCCGTTTGTACAATATCCAACAGGGCGCCATTTCTTTTCCAGGCCATGGTAAGAGGAGTTTCATTTGTTTTATCTTTATATCACAATATATATATACGAACTCTGGAATTTTGTTGAACTGTTATGACTTGTGTATTTTTTTTTTTAATTTTATTAAAACTTATCTAAACGGTTTTATCAGTCTGATCGTTCTACCCTTTACTTTTTCAATTGAATAAAGTATTAACTTTCTTTTGATAAAGACGCAACAGATTTGTACTCACGTAAATTGTATCTACATTTATCGAGACACCCAATATAATTACGCTTGGATGCGTAATTTTCTCGCGGCAGCAGATTGTTTTGAAAGGCGTTTTCGATTTTGCTCTCTGCTCGACAGATTTCATTCGCCATGTTGAAATCTGCGCAAGGTAATGTGGCTGGTTATCAAATTTGTGATAACAGAAATGTTCTGTCGTTTGAAGTGGACAGAAATTATCCGGCTGGTATTCGCGAGAATATTTAATGCAAATAAACATAAAAGATATAACACACGCAAGATGAGCAATCAATAGATATATGGGATAATATTGGATCTCAATAGTAAATATATGGATATATGAGATCTATGTATATAATATATATATATATATATATATATAATATATATATATATAGAGAGAGAGAGAGAGAGAGAGATATAGAGAGAGAGAAGATATGGATCTCAATAGTAAATGAAGCATTACGTGGATTCTAACGAAAAGCTTAGTGAAAAAGCTAGTTGGGTACTATACAAAAACGCTGGGTGCTGTTTCCCAGAAATCTTGGAAGCAGTACCCCACAAAAAAGGGGCTGTACGGACACTTACCTCCTATCACACGAACTATCCATATCAGACGAACAATACATATCTTTCCCAGGGGTAGTAGTCCGAAAGTGAACATGATAGCGCGACTGGAGTTCGAACTTCTCTTACTACTTCTTTGAGAGGAAGGCCCCGAAACGGTGCACATTCTCTCCTGATGATCCCAAAACCAAATACATAACATATCAATAACAAACAAAACAAAATAATTATGGAATTCAACTTCTCGTCGGTTTTGCAATTAGAATGAGGTACATTCTACAGCCCACTCGCTTTATGGTGAGTTTCCGTTACTTATCAAGTAACTTCCTTATGTACACTAGCAAATATATGCACCCTCCGGGTGCAAGTATCTAAGTTTTAATGTAATAAAGTATTATATTAAATTAGAAAGGCTAATGAAACTAAATAAGAATGCAGATAAAAAGAGTTGAAACCGAGGGAGTATAATAAAAGATTTGAAACAGAGGAGGTATAATCGAAAATTAGAACAACTGAAACTTACTCTTCAATCACACTCATCTTTCATTGTTATTTTTTCTAATTTAAGTATTTAGTTAAAAGAGGAAGTAAAGAATAAAATGACAGTTATTTTATCTTGTTAATGGATTTCATTTAAGATTCATTGAAGAGATTTTTGCTTTATTTCATTAAAATAAAACCAAACTGTTAGAAATCAATAATACTAAGCACATATTTATTAAATTCGATTTTTAATATTAATATGCAAATTAGCCTTCCCGTTCACAATGTAAACCGCTATTTCGTTGTTATATAAATATAATTGCATGTTGTCAGTATGTAGACATAGTTAACAGTATTAATAATGTAAAATAATTTATTAATAATTGAGGTTTAAATAAAAATAAAATCATAGAGAATGTGATGTCAATAACTAGGGAATGGTGACTTGAGTAGTAATATAGTTTCGGTTACAGACAGAAAAACCACAATCTCCATTATAATAAGATAAGATATATATATATATATAATATATTATTGTCCGTTGAGTTTAACAAAACATATATAATATATATATATATTATATATAAGTAAAGAAATAATAAAAGACTTAGAGATTTAGCATTATAGTCTATTTCAGGGAGCTTAGACAAAGTGTCTAACTCTCCCGACTCATTAGATGCGAATGATGAATTCTTTATTACTTAAAAGCATTTGAAAACAGATTTTTATTTTTTTTTATTTTTTAAAAATGTTGTAGTCCTTTTAAAAAATTTAAAAAATAAAAAAATAAAAATCTGTTTTCAAATGCCTTTAAAGTAATAAAGAATTCATCATTTGCATCTGATGAGTTGGGAGAGTTAGACCTTTGTCTAAGCTCCTGAAATAGACTATAAAGCTAAATCTCTAAGTCTTTTGTTATTCTTTACTCATAAATTTGCTCTGTGACTCTAACATTAAGAGCATACATTGAGCTCTCAAACTGCAACAGGTTTTTTAAATAAAACTCTTGTGTCGTAAGGAAGATTTCTTCTCTGGACTTTTGGGTTATATATATATATATATATATATATATATATATATATATGTGTGTGTGTGTGTGTGTGTGTGTGTTGTGTGTGTGTTTTGTTAAACTCAACGGACAATTCTTGTCGGACGAGTTTTTGTTCGATCCTTTCTAACTGTCTGGTTATCTTTTTAATATCCGAGTGGAATTGGTGTATGAATCAACCAAAGGTTTTAACACGAGCGCTTTCTGCACAACTTTGTGCCATTATCAGATATGTAACTGGTGAGATGTTTCTATTATCTTTTTTAAACAAACAGTAGCAGTAGGAATTAGTAGTAAGAGGGACGCACAAGTTTCTTTTAAACAAACAATAGCAGTAGGAATTAGTAGGAGGAGGTCTAAGAAGTTTATAAGAATGTATGAGGAATGGTGGGAGGAGAATTGGCGGGAAATTATAGGCATTTGAGAACATGTTGACTGGTTTCAAAGTTTATCTTGTTTAATGTAGGTTTTTTTGTTTAATATAATAATGGTCTTCGAGTATTTGAAGTTTTTGTTTGTTTTATTCTTTGTGCAGTATAAGTCTATTTTCAGTTAAAATTTTCGGTATTTAATATTATATATTATATATATATATATATATATATAAAATTTTTACTTGAAGGCACTTACAACGCATGTATCGCATAAAATTCGATATATATAATATATATAATATATATTATATATATATATATAAGATTTTTGGATGTTTGTTTATTTTAGAAACGTTGCTGAATAAAGTATATATTAAATTTTACTTGAAGGCACTTACAACGCATGTATCGCATAAATTCGATACTTTTTCTTATAGAAAAGAACTTGACAAGTGTAATCCAGCAAAGGATGGCTCGATGTGTAGAATACCGTACAGACTGTTTCGACTTTATTAAGTCTCATCAGCGGTATATACTAACGATTTCCCTCCGACAGAAATCGAAACCGGGACTTCAGCAGACACAGTGAAACACTAGTGAAACACTATATCCCCTCGGCCACGGTACACAGCTGACCATCCCAGCGAAATAAAGTCGTCGGGCGGCCTAATGTCGGTATCAGCCATGGCGAGGAGTCTATCCCCTTTTCACTAGCGCTAGACCAAGGAGATTATTTAGCGTTTGAGGTGAAGCGCCACACCTACCATCAGCTCCTTACTTTACCGCACATATCCCTGTGCTTCTCATACGCTGAGTTGACGAGGCGGGTATCGAACTAGGAACCTTGTGGTTTCTAGCCGAACGCACTACCGACTGAGCTAATATATATATATATATATATATATATATATATATATATATATATATATATATATATATATATATATATATACATATATATATATATATACATATATATATATATATATATATAATATACATATATATATATATATATATATATATACATATACATATATATATATATATATATATAATATATATATATATATATACATATATATATATATATATATATATATATATATATATATATATATATATATATATATATATATATATATATATATATATATATATATATATATGTATATATATATATATATATATTATATGTATATATATATATATATATATATATATATATGTATATATATATATATATATATATATATATATATATAGTATATATATATGCACGTGTTGATTTCTATATTTTATCGTTTTCTTTAATCCAGCTATATTTAATTCTGTGTAAATTACAATGCATAATGGGGTGTTGTATTTTTATTTTCGGTTAATGTGTATTAAAGATGTGGAGATAGATTACAAGAAGAAAAAATAGACACAGAGAGAAATAGATATGAGATAGATGTATGCGATAGATAAAATAATAAAAAATTACTGATGTAATCATTTTATTGGAAAACCGCGGGAAATTGTTTTGGAACGAAAACAGATGAGATTAATATACGCTTATGTATAATTTTGTTGGCTTGTTTATACTAACAGTCACATATAATTAATTGTAGGTACCCGTAGTTTAATGGTTATCGTCGTAGGAAATGGACACAGCAACAAGAGTTCAAATCCTGGACGATTGTAACGTAGCGGTATCTGTTGTATTCACGATACCCAAAGCTGATATACGTAACGTGCCGGTAGCGATATATTCACCGTACTAAAAAGGTTGTCTTGTCGATAAAAAAGTACAACGCGAGAAACATATCGTCACAAGCTGGTTAGCTTTTATTTCCAGGGCTCGTCTCGTGCGTCTCGTGGGCTATATTGGAGAGGAGGAAAGGCAGAGAGAAAGAGAGAGAGAGAACACTGCTAGATTACTGTGATCCCACAAGGGACCCAAAGTCCGGTCCGTACCCTACGACTCTCAAAGCAAAAAGAGGCCGGTATTTTTCTTCGTCGTTCCACGTCACCACGTGACTTCCGGTTCCGGTCAACACCCGAAACTTCCGGTTGACACTCAATTCTCCATTCGGGGGTCACGCCCCGGTCAAATCATCGTTCATCACTCCACGCTTTTTCAAAGCCTCCACCTTATCTCATTTCTTCTTCCTCCTTTTTCTATAGTAGAGCTCGCAAAAGTCAGGACCTTCATTATCTCGTTCCACGATGCTGGCTGCAGTTCATCCAATTAAGTATTGACCAGGCTCATCGCTGCTTAATTTGGGTTATCTAGCGAGAACCGGTTCTTTCAGTATGATTTGGTCGTTATTTTCATATTTATCAGTAGGACAATGTAGATCTGATGAGACTTGTTGTCACTTAGACCAGTGAAAAACTACCTGTTCAAAATGGTGGGAAACACTCGTATGGAACAAAAATGATTTAACGTTCTTCAAATCCATCAAAATTGTCAAATACTGAGAAGAAAGATTAATAATGATGAAAAAAAACGTTTTGTTCATTGAAATGTTTTGCCTTATTCACTTGAGTTTTACGGTTGGCTTAACACAAAAGTCAAATATATTTCGTTGTGAACGGGAGAGTCGCAACACATCTGTCATTAAATAGACTTAAAACATATTGTCAAACACTACAGTTTTAAAATTCTATAACGTCAGATTGAAATATGTAGCCGTTCAAAAATAAGAACACACTTTATATACCCAGTGGGGGTCAGAAAAAAGTGATATCATTTGAGATGTACACGGTGTATAAGAAAAAGTGATATCATTTGAGATGTACACGGTGTATCAGAAAAAGTGATATCATTTGAGATGTACATGGTGTATTAGAAAAAGTGATTTCATTTGAGATGTACACGGTATATCAGAAAAAGTGATATCATTTGAGATGTACACGGTGTATCAGAAAAAGTGATTTCATTTGAGATGTACACGGTGTATCAGAAAAAGTGATATCATTTGAGATGTACACGGTGTATCAGAAAAAATGATATCATTTGAGATGTACACGGTGTTTAAAAAAAAATTGGAATATGTAGCTGTCCAAAAATAAGAACACACTTGATATCATTTCGTAATAAATAAATCAATCCACGTTCAAATGATCTCAAATAAATAGAAATTAAAGAATTATTTTAAAGCTGAAAATTACACCAAGAAGATTCTGCAAATCCTGGTCAATGGTGGTGGAGGACCTCTGTAGACTTAAGGCATTTGATCATTACTATCTACATAGCATCCTTTGGGTTTGTTTAGTGGCATTAAACATCACTGTGCAGCTTCAGTGCAAGGACAACTCGGTTCGGCAAGCTGAGACGTCGGTACTGGCTCTGTTATGCTCTTTGTCATCTACTCAGAAAATACATCTGTGAGGCGATTGCCCCAGACTACCCTCTGGACTGGAAGTGTTGTGATAGTCAACAAAAAAATTAGCTAATGACGGTTTGGGCTGATCTTGAACAAAATATCGGTCCACGTGTCTATATTAGGTCACTTTAGTCTCTCTTAATTTCAAATGTTATTAGACCTATTTCTTGAACGTTTATTTTGATCGGAGTAGCCTATTGTCGGTATCGGCCGGACAGTGAGATCATACCATAAGCCACCGGCAGCGGCTGTGATCATACCACAAACCACCGGCAGTGGGTCTCGCACGTGTCACTTGTGGAAACAAATTAAAATTCTATGTTTAAGATTGTATGTCATTTTCTTTTCAGATGTAGAAATGCCATTCACTGGAAAGTAAAAGGCGTTTAAAAATTAGAAATATAACTT
>CM042140.1:12167833-12210333 GCA_023376005.1 Doryteuthis pealeii | reverse complement strand
CCTTAAATAATCGATTTAATCAATTTTAATTAGTTTTTAAAATGAAAATGAATGAACAATTGGCAGTGTCTATTTATACTATTATTTTCGGTCAATTTTTCTCAAATATATTACAAACATGCCGCTTTTTATGTATATACAGACTAAAAAAATTATTTAGGATTTTAAGGCTTATAACAGTTTCTTCTTAGAACTCAATTACACAAAATAATAAAATACACTCATTACAGAAGAATTAATAACTTTTAAATGAAATGCCTTTTTCTTTTTTATCTAAATACGCAGAAAAAAAAGACGATCTAAAAAATGTTTTGAATTTGTTTACAAAAACGAGATGACCGAGAGAAAATGTTACACAACCTGTCTTTGTATGGGAGGTCGTTGTTGATGAAAAACAATTATCAAAAATCTGGGAATTATCCGATTTTAATAACATTTTCTGTGTTGACTTATTAATCAACGAATTCTTTTTTTTTTTAATTACTGAATCGTTTCAGTTTAACTAATTCAATGGAAATAAATCGAAATTCTTTAAAATAAATATTACCATTTCTATCTAACATAGCACAAACAATTTCATATTTTTAGATTCTAAAAACAAATATTTATTTAATAATGAGTCTACTTTAGTATTGTGATCTAATAATCTTTGGGGAAAACTCAATTGAAAAGTTAGACCCCACCCTTTTAGAAAGAACGTATATCGATGTATAATTTTTCACTAATATTCTAGAAGCTAATTATATACAAAAATAACAGAGTAAAAAAAATCCCGAAAAATTTTTTTTTTACATTTAATTTTCCGATTTTTAGTACTTAATGTCTACCAGAATCGCTCACTTAATTTTGTTCTTCTATTCACACCTTGGACTTTTGTCTTTTTATTCATACTGTAATTAGTTTCCCATTTATTTAACCCCACCGATATTTTGCGCCCCAAAAATAAGGGGGGGGGGGCAAAATTGAGTCACCTGAAAAAATCATAAAGCTTTGAAATTAAATAACTGATGCATTTTAAATCCATTCATTGATAAATCAACACTGAAAATTGCATTAAAATCAGATAATTCTCTAATTTTTGGTAATTTTTTTTCAATCGGTCGGTGTGTGTGTGAGGGGGTTATTTTGTAAAATACGGATTTGACAATACCTACCTAATCCCAATTATCTACCGAATATATATATATATATATATATATATATATATATATATATATATATATATACTGTTAGTGAATCAAAAATTGAATTAACGGACGAGAAATTAAAGAAAAACATTATCAAGAGTGCCAAATATCTAAATGATTGACCAAATCTAATTTTTGAATAGTAAATGATCTGCTACTCGGAGGTTCCCGTATAATCGTAATTATTTGATAGACAGTGAAAAAAAACGTGATGTTTGCGATAATGAGGGAAATTCTGAATTGCAGATACATTAGGATAGCGTAGACATAGACTATAACGACGCTTGGTGTTGTCTGTTCTTTGCCTGAACGATCATCAGATCATGACTGCATAGACGAGAAACTGACTCTGTGACTACGTTATCCAAATTTAGGCACATATGCTCTATTACGATTATTTATTATCTATCATCTTTATTTATCATCATCAGCATCAATATCATCATCATGATGGATTCTCATGATTATCTCTCGCTGGTATGTCCTACTCACGACATCCAATAACCGAAAAAAGCTGATCTATGTCAGATTTTTTCTGGTCGCCGCACTCTGTGATGTCCATATGTATGTTTCAACAGGAGAATGTTGCTTATGAGTTCGTCCTTATTTCTCCAGCAGTGTCCAGCGTGTCTTGTTCTTCTTAGATAGTTTATATGATATGGGGTAATTGACCATAAAGCTGCGTTTTGTGGGGTGTTGCTTTCAGGATTTGTACCGGACAACATACCGGTATTTGCCTTACATCCCACTTATGAGGGCGTGATACTAGGACATTTTTATGTGGACCCATCCACAAGCCGAAGCTTATTGGTGGTAGGCACAATAATGCGTTGATCCCGTCGGCATTCCCCCTTAAGGGAGCGCCTTAGGCACTGGACAATAAACCCAGCGCTGCCCCTTTAAATCAAGGGGGCAGGTGTTGCCTAGGGGAATGGCCTCTTGGGATCAACTCTATTAGCTTGTAAGATCCACGGCCGAAGCCACTGGACCCCAGGCTGGGCAACATACAGCATCTTTGCATAGTTCCCATAAAGCCTTTTTTTCAAGCGTTTCACAAATTCTTTGAAACACCCTATATATGGAATTAACTCTATCCACTTTGTTTAATCCAGTCATATTTGACCTAGCTGGTCATGGGCGAATATCAAAGTGTAGTATCTATGTCTGGGCTGGTGAACCGCAAAAGCTTCTCGCTTGATTACAGGGGTCATCCTTCCAGAGAGAACCTGCCCGCTCACTTAAAAGAGATGAGGCTGGTTTTATTGCTCGGCGCTGAGGCATCACAAAAGAGAAATGCCGACGGAATTTTAAACAATTTTTAGACTCTACAGTGGCAATCATCATTAACCTTAGGTCACATTTGGTTTGGTGGATATCTGATAAATAACCCATTGAACCTTTCATTAAAATAAAAAATGTTTTCCTTGGGGAAAATACTAAAAAACCGGCGTCGACTAGATTTCGAAATCAGCTTGCCGAATCCGATTTCTGTGGTGATAACCATTACGCTATGCCGCATGTTTATGAATCAATTACATTTTTTTTCATATGAAAGAATCATTAAATGGTGAATGTCTTCTCATCAGTTATTCATATCATGTTGTCGGTTAGCAACACTGGTTGAATCAAGGTTTGATTTAAGCATTATCCGAAATATTAGTTTCCACTTAATTTCATTTTAAAAAGCCTCGAAAACTATTGATAAAAAAACACATAATACATTTTTAAAATAATAAAAATATCTGCTGATTAAACATTAATCGCATCAAATCAGTAAACGCAAAACATGTGAACAATTAAATGAGATCTTTAGCGTAACAAAACATTTAAATATTTTCTCTTTGGTAAATCGACACTAGTTTCTCATTTGTAAGCGGGAAATTTCTTGCGGTCCCCTCCCCCATAAAAACATAACAAAAAATAAACAAACAAAAAAAAAAGAACAGAAAAAAAAAAACAATAATAAAAAAACACAGATTAGATTCGCAGCCGAACCCATTTCAATTTTTTTATTATTATTTCATATTTAAAGGCCACACTGAAATATAATCTGCTAATAAGACCGAACTCAATAATTTTAAAAAAAATAATATGTTAGCCGGAAAATCTAAAGTTTAAACTTTCTGTTAAAAAAAAAACTTGATCACCCTGTTGGTTTGGGCTGTAGAATACGCTGACACCCATCTGCAGAGGGGTACGACCACTTCAATCGAGCTAGCTGTGGGTGGCAATCCGTAAAAGCTAAGGACTGGATCATAGTAGCTGAGCGGCCTGTGATCCGGGTTGTAAGCATTTTGACATACAACACTTCACTTCGGTCCTTACTTGCGATTGTCTGCCCCTACTGGGATAGACTTTTGTCCGAAAATGTTATCTTCCCTTGACGTCAGGGTTTTGCGACTAGGTGGCTCTACTTGCTGTGTATTTAAACACAGTCCGGAAAGCTCTCGGCCTCTCTTTTGGTCTGGCATCCACAAAGATGGACAAGACGCGTGGTGTCTCTGTCCATTAAGTGGAGGATGGGCTTTGCCCCACAACTATAAGTAAGTGACTCGTATATTCATTATGAACTCTTTCTAACTTTCCAAGGACTTACGTCCTCTCTGTTTGTATCTTGTCATATATGTCATGTTCCATGGGCTCAGACAATAAAGTCTGTATTGTTATTATATTGTACTTTTTGGTTCGGATTTAATTATATATATACACCCACGTTGGCATGTTTCTCTGAGCTTTCTAACGTATTATAAGAACCAGTTTTGACCACTGAAGCCAAAATCACACCACATTTAATTCTTATAGCGCTAATACCCTTAGAAAAGGTATGAATCCAGCTATTCCCCCTCAAGGTATGGCTAAATATAAGGGTAGACTCAGATTTTTAATCTTAGTAAGGGAATCGGTCTAAGAGAAGGAAACCTGAATTCCAGCCAGTTAAACTCCGCTTAAGAAATTGATTTTATGTCACACCCTGCTCGTGAGGATGGTTTCGTAAATACACATATACACTCAAAAGCAATAGAAAATTTAACTAAACCTTAATTAGTTTTTTTAAAGATTCCTTTGTGTGAAAAATTGTAATATTATAGAAGCTTTTTCATTCCCAGTGAACCTGGTGAACAACAGTAAATGGACAACAATGAGAACTCTTGCGGTAAATGCGAGAAATGGTTACACGAAATTTGGTAATTTTTACAGTGGGAGAGAATAAATAAAGAATTTTTATTTTGGAATTATCGAAACCAACGCCTATTGGGGTTTGGATAAGATTTATGAAGTAATAGGAACTTTCTTTCACAGACATTAAAATACTAATTCGCATCCCCCAGATTTTAGACCGGTCTAGAACAGGGGTTCCCGACCAGGGGTGCTCGCGTTAAACTGCATCTAGTGATGAAGTTCCAATTCTGGAGGTCTGAGGAGTGTGGAGTACACCGTCATCACCATTACTCCTAGGTCCACCCTGACCCGGCGTGATAGTATTTGTTAGGGTCTCATTTATGGGTTAAATAGAAAAAGGACGAGTTTCAAAAAATGTTTCAAAAAATTGAGTTTTACAAAAAATTGAATACCCATAAAAATGAATAAAACAAAATGTCTTTTGCATAAAACAGGAGACCAAAACAGAGAGCCACAGATACACGTAAATGCAGGGACAGACAGACAGGCAGGCAGACTGAAAAAGGGAGTAAAATTTTTAAAAATGAGTTTAGAGAAAATGTGTTTAAAAAATGAGTTTAAAAAAGAAAAACTGAGTACCCATCAAGAATGAGTAAAACAAAAACATTTTCGGCATAAAATAACCCCATGGGTATACATGCCGTAAAATCCAAACAACCAACCAACATTTATAGAAAACACAAACATTTCTATTCAATCCTATCACCTCTCTCACATCTATCTTCGTCTATCCCCCCCCTTCACTCTCTCTAAATTACGCCTACCTTATCCAAAATCAATCTACCCGTCTTGTGAGGTAATATGATTACCAAAAGAAAGAAAATATTTTCCTCTTCAATCGACTGTCCGTCGACTGCTATATTTAATATCTGATCCACGAAATCTACCCCAAAAATATCTGAATGGCCACCTAGCACTTTGCTCTGATTTCTCCGACTTTAACCGGCTTTTCGTCTTCTTCCCGCTAACTTTTCAGATACGACAGGAAATTATTCAATCCACTAAGCTGAAGCCTGGCGGCTATTCGCTCTTCGACTTTTAAATAATAAATGAATTTTCTGTAGCTATTTTGGGTCGACTGCTTACGCTTTCCGGGTGGACTCGAAGGTTACCATTTTGATAGTAAAATCATGACGGCTGACATTGCAAGTGTTAATGTAAATTTCCTTGTGATTGGAGCACAAGCAGATAAATCATCAGATTGGAGAGTTTTTGAAACAAGCACTGGAAGCAGGGTCTGTGAACCTGGCTCAATGGTTAGCGAAATGGTCACAGAATCACCCGAGTTTTATTGTCTTTTGTCTTTTTGTCGTTTTATTTACATTCTTTTTTTTTTTTTTTTTTTTCTTTTTTTTTTCTTTTTTTTTTCTTTTTTTTTTTTCTTTTTTTGAAGGTTATCTCAAAGTTGTTTTGACGGACCAAGTAACCAATAACTAGGGATGTGCAAACCGCAGACTTTCAAAAAGTCCGCTTAATTATTAAAGATATTTTAAAACGTCAATAAAAAATGGAAAATTAACTTTTTAATGTTTTCTTTTACGTTTAATATAAAGAACAATTCCAAGTTTATGTGTTATTAAAAAAGAAAAAAGAAATTTCTCTTACATAAAACCTAAATTTTTGCATTTTAAAGTAAATTGCCGTAAATTGCCGTAAATTCCCACTCTTTGTTGACAGTTATCGCATCTTGACGTGTGCACCTTTTGTTAGTATGGAGGACTATACGTATAAAAAATGATTTTCAGAAGCAAAAACAAATAACTAATTTAGCATTTCCTTGATGCCTCACGATTTAACTCTTAATATTATTGAAAAAGAAAGTTGGGAAAATCAGAATTAGAATGTTAGAAATTATTTATAATAAAATTTTAACTGAACGGTAATATCTGCTTTCAGGATATAAACGGGAGAATTATTTGTTTCCATATAAAATAATAAATTTCTTCAAACACTGTTTATTTGAGTTTTATTATACAGAGTATAATTATACACGCGCCACGGATTCGAACCTATTAACTTATGGACCTAGAACACAATGAAAACAACAAGAACAGTTTTCCCCAAAACCCAGTTTTTATTTCTCTTTGATCCATTTAGTAATAAGAATGACGACAATTTTTAATTTAAACATTATTTTTTTTAAATTATAAAATAAAAACCGACATATATTATGTCATTATTTTTAGCAAGATATTTTTATGCAATATTTTCTTTGATTAAATAAATACGATTTTGCTGTACATTAAAGAAAAGTATTTATTTTACATTTTATAAATTTTTAAAAATCCCTGAAAAATAAAATAAAAATGTAGACAATAGGAACTTTTAATATAAAATTCTTTTGAAAATAATCTAACAACTAAAAAAAAAGAAAAAAATACATATTTTTTCTTATTTACGAGATTTAAGTTTCAATGTTTAAGATGCCCTATTTCCAAAACCGATTTATTAGCAAATTATCTTTTTTTACATATGTTCCGTTATTAAATTGTCTTTCGAAAAATGTAAAATTTATTTATGTACAAAAAAAAGATCTTGGTACGTGGGATCAATGCGCGAAACAAAAACTAACGAAAAAAATTATTAGCCTTTTCAATTTAGTAAACATTTATTTACAATAAAAGTTCGTCTTTTATTACTTCATATACTGAAAGTTTTATAAAAATCGGATAGTTAGTTTATTTTATATTATTTTTAGAAGAATTTCCTATGATCACCCTTTTATAGAGCCAGCGATATTTTGCACATAGCTACCAATAACCAATATTTTTTTATAGGAACATCTTTTGCTTTTCACCGTAAACTCCCGGTTGTTTGTTTACAAACAACAGATAATTTTTTTTTTTTTTTTGCATTAGAATTTCACTGTAAGATTTTTTAAAAGTTTGTTCATGTATATTTACAACCCAAAGGCATGTTTTTATGCTAAAATAATTTTTGATTCTAATTTTCATGTTGTTGTTTTCAATTCAATAGGATATTTCTTTTAAGTTTTAAAAACTTTAAACAAAAGACACGTTTTTATATTAAAGATAGATTTTTATATTAAAATAGTTTTTATTTACTCAGAAGAGAAATGCAGATATGTTTATTTAAATGAAATTAGTTTTTATTTACAAAATATTTTTATGTTTATTTAAATAAAAGGATGTTGGGACCAAGTAACCAATAAATAACTATTTTCTTTAAATCTCAAACTTTAACAGCATGTGCTGAAATAATTCCAAATTACATGTTTAATGTTTAAACACCTTTTCCTTTCCAGTGAATGGTATTTCTATATCTGAAATAAAAAGACATAAAATATTAAACATAGAATTTTCAGATCTTTCTACATCAGCAGTTAAAATTTGAGATCAGAATTAAAAATACAGCTAAAAACCATTGTTCTCAGATAAGAGATTCATTTCATAAGATTTTGATTCATTTTTTACAAAATTGAACAAAGGGTAGGTATATATATTCACCAACTCCCCCGCACGAGCAGGATACGACACAAGGTCAATTTCTTAAGTGGAGTTCAACAGGTTTGAATTCAGAGTTTTCCTTCTCCTAGACTGGTTACCTAGCCATGGTTAAAGAACCCAGTCTGCCCTGCTATTTACCCATAGCTAGAGGGAGAGTAGGATTCATATCTTTCCCAAGGGTATTAGCGCTAAGTGAAATGCAATTACCACATCCAGTAGTAGCAATTACCACAAAAGGTAGGTATTTGCTGAGTGCTAAATGATAGATTTTGTATTTAAACATTTTATCCACTTTTTTCAGTTTCAAGCCGAAAAAGAATGATGCTAGAGAAGAAAGAAATGATACCAGAGAAATAAAGATGCTGATAAAATAAAGTCAGCATCATTTCATGGAGTGATCAATAGCTGCGTGCTTTTGAAGAAATCCTGGGAGTAGGACCCCACCAAAAGCAAATGTACGACCACTTACTTCCTATCACACAAACCATCCAACTAAGACCAAGACATGCTGGAAACTGATGGAGATGTAAGGATGAACTCATAAGTGAGCAGCATCATCAATCAGCTATGTGCGGATATTGGATCCCGCCCGAACAACTGCCAGGCGTGATGACCGATATTGACGGTTGATGAGAGAGACAGACAGACAGACAGACACAGGGACAGATAATCATGGAAATCCGTTTGGTTTGGTTTGGTTGGTTGGGTTTTACGGCATGTCAACCAACCCCTTGGGTTATTTTATGCCAAATACTTCTATTGGTAATTTGGTATTCAAAAATGTTTAATGTCGACAAAGTTTTGAAATAATTTCATTTCTAATGGATAATACAATTTTGTTTATCAACTCATGTTTTTCTATTTAACCCATAGATGGGACCCTAACAGGTACTACCACTCCGGGTCAGAGTGGACCAGGGAGCAATGGTGATGAAGGGGTGCTCCACATTCCCCAAATCTCCAAAACTGGTACCTCACCATAGAGTTTAACGTCATTCCCAGGACATATAGACCCGCAGTCACCGCCTTCTAGCTCCCATATGATAAAAAGGGGTTGGGGCTTGCCATAAGGGCAATAGGGTTGGGACAATCATATAGATGCTAGGGCTTGACGTGGCCAGCTGATTGATCGGAGGGGGCCTCTCCGACCGCCCGTCTAGCCCAAGATAGGGGCAAAGGGGAGTATTGCAAGTCATGGACTGCTCATCCTGGGTTCTATCCTTAAGCATCACGGGTCGCCACCCACGGCCAACAGGTGGCCCCATTGGGGGAGTCTTACGCCTCTGCAGTGGTGCAGTCGGTGCATTCTAACGCCCCAGCCGACAAGGCGGTGAAAATCCGTGCTGTCAGCATGATTTGTGGATGATTATGAATGATTTTGTTTTTCTTTTAATGTTCTTTAGAGATTTTAATTACCAGATAATTTACCTTACATTACTTAGTGTATCATGTAGAAAATAAAAAAGAAACAAAGTATTCCAAAACCGAGGAATTTATTCTACATTTTAAATTTGACGTCAAATCGTTTTGGTTCTTATCAACCAGGACATTAGAATGAAAATAAGTATTGTCTAAAAAGTGAAGAGCTTTTTTTTTCAACATAACGGGAGATAAATGTATACAGAGAAAGGTTCATAACTGTTTAGTAGCGTTCCTTTTTTGAAAAAATTGTGACGTGATTGGTACGAGTGAGGATGTTTCAAATATATGAGGTATTTCCTGAAGAGTATACAAAGGGCCGGTTTAGCTCAGTCGGTAGAGTGTTTGACTAGGAACCTCAAGGTTCCTGGTTCGATACCGGCCCTCACCAATTCAGCGTATGTGTAGCACAGGGATCTGTGCGGTAAAGTAAGAAGCTGGTGGTAGGTGTGGCGCTCCACCTCGGATGCCAAAACTATCTCCTTGGTCTAGCGCTATTCAAAAGGGGATATACTCCCTCGCTGTTTGCCTAATACCGACTTTAGGCCACCCCGACGACTTTTGCTTTTACTTCAAGCCATTAAGCTTGGAAATTTCTAATGTTTTTTTTTTTTAATTTTATTTTGTTTAACATTTTTAGAATATATGGAACATATCAAAATTTCAACTAAAAAAACATCCACATTTTCTGTTATTTTTCTTGATCAGAAAATGGATAATTATCATTTTATGGAAAATACATACGGCATACTATTGGGCATCCAGTCGTGGTGTAATATTTACCAAGTTAGTCTCGCAGATCCATTACTAGTGTTACATAATCATTAGATACCTAATGATTATGACAATAGTGTAGAAATCATATTAGTGCAGCTGATGGCCTTGAGGGTGAGTGACGGCGCTTGACCTCGATCTCACTTTGCGTTCTGGAGATAAACCGTGAGAAACGGAACCCCGATAGAAGCCCCTTCCGGTTTAAGGGTAAGCAACTCAGTTAGTCAGAGTTAGAAGTTAGAAGCCAAGCTAGCAAGATGTAAGGATCCGCGCGCATTGTCTGGTCTGGGGGTCTACGAATAAAGTAACATCATCGTAAATCGAAGTCTTGTGTTTATTACTAAAAACCAACAATGACACAGGGCCTCTGATAAGGAATGATCCCCAACAGAAACCAGACCCGGAATCCTCAATAGAAGACCAGACGAGACCTTAGAAGATATACCAGACCAAGATAGATGATAGACGATCCAGTGTAGCGAAGAAGGGCTATGCAACACTAGCAAATAGCGAATTCGATACTCGCCGAATACTCCATACTACCTACCTGTTGCGAACGTGTTGATAAATTAACGTAATAGCCCGACTAGAATTCGATCTCGCTTAACCCGATGTCACAGTCCACCACATTAGCTACTATGCCACGGGGACAACCCCCCCCCCCCAGGGTTTTGAATTGTAAGTAATGCTTATAATGGCTATAAAAAGTATTAGTCATAAGCATAAAGGATTCATACAGGTGTTTATTTTGATATAGGAATTTTTACAGGTGTTTATTTTGATATCCAGCAGTACTTGTTCACCTCACACAGGTGGTTTGTGTGATATGAAGCAGGTGGCCGTACAGCTGTTTTCTCATGGGGTGTTGCTTCCATGTCTTGTTTAAGATTTTGCGCAGCATTCTTGTGCATCTTTCATCTTTCTTCCTCTCCAGGCGCTTCGTTAGGGTCCAAGTAGTGCAGCCGTGAAGCAAGGATGAACTCATTAGTGACGTTCTTCTGTGGAAGCAATCATATGGGCACGACAAAGTGGGCCGTACAGCAAAGACGTACATAGGCCAGCTCTGCGTGGATACTGGATGCTGAACAGAGGAATACCCAGAAGCAATGAATAATAGGGACGGGTGGTGAGAGATATCCGTGCTGCTAGCGTGACATGATGATGGATGATGATTTTGATGTAGGAATTTTTACGTATATTTGCTATTCGCAGGCCGGAATCGTAGCTTGGTGCAATCTACGTTCATCAGCGATCATAAAGTTGTGAAATCACGATGTCTAGTCAGTCAATATCAAATAATTTACGTACATAGGTTTGTGAATTACTTCGTATCCTAATCAGGAAAACTGCATTTAATTTATCGAGAATATTTATTTTCCAACTTAATCACCGTCCGTATCAATGCCCTTAATTCAATACAATCACAAAGGTAGAATATTATAGAGTGGAAATACCAAATCCAAATTGGGTAAATAAATGTGCTAGGTATCAAAATTGATGATCCACCCTTATTATTATGCAGAATTATATAATGCTATATATTCATCATAAATAGAAGGTTATATTAAAACATAGATAAAAGCTGGTGCATATGGGGTTCTAAACAATTAGATGAGGTCATATTATGCAAATAGTCCAAAAGGTCAAGGTCATTTGATACAAGCAGATTTTGATCAAAGAATTTTAGCTGAAATTCAGCCAATGTTGTTCCACTATTATTGTGATATTTCCTCATGAAATGCTATTAAGTGTTTATCACTCCCAATTTGTCTACTAATTTTCTTGTAATCAAATTTGCCGGGCATATATGGTTGTTCTGATATTTCAATACTTTTGGTTCTTTCTTTCTTTCTTTCTTTCTTTCTATGTATCGTTCAATATCTATTTACGTGTTTTAATGCTTGCTTCTGAAAAGATTCACCTTCACATATTTGTGTACTTCGATATATCCTCTCCTTTTTCCCTCTCCATATATATATATATATATATATATATATATATATATATATATATATATAGTAAAGAAATAACAAAAGACTTAGAGATTTGGCATTATAGTCTATTTCAAGGAGTTTAGAGAAAGTGTCTTTCTTTACTTATATATTTGCTCTGTGACTCTAACATTAAGAGCACACATTGAGCTCTCAAACTGCGACAGGTTTTTAAAAAAACTCTTGTGTCGTAAGGAAGATTTCTTCTCTGGACTTTTGGATTATATATATATATATATATATATATATATATATATATATATATATATATATATATATATGACATTTTCGGTGTGGTGGACACGTAGATCTTGACAGATCATCCACCTGCGCTCCTCAAAGCCTTTCAGTCATCTTGCATCGGCTTGTCACTGACTTTGGGAAAAGAGAGCACAAGCGCACATGTCAACATGTGCAGATATCTCTACAAGTCTACAAGGCGATGGAGGAAGGGCGATGTGTGCTGGCTTAACGGACTGGAACCATACAACTGTGAATCTACACCTGGCGCGGCTCTTGATCCATCTAACGCAGCTTCACTATTGATTGAACAGCAACATGCCTCGGCGAGATTGTGAGTGACTGAGCAGACCCTTGAGTAGCACTGTCCACTCAGAAAACTGGGAAGGGTCTAGAAAAGGCGGCCTAAACAAATGCCTGTTCACCTATCAAGCTGGCTACCAAGCTGCGGTTTGGCAGCTGTTCACATTAACAGGACGAAAACAAGAAAATATTACAACAAAAGACCTAGGCTGTAAATAGTGTGGCAGACAGGGTTCTTTGTTTTGGGTGTGGCAATCAGTCTAGAAGCAGAAAAACTGAATTCAAACAAACTGCTCTCCTTTTAAAAAATGGAATTGTGTCAAATTATTCCCGTGAGGAAGAGTTGGGTAAATAAATACAAAGGTGAACTTCATATATTTCGGAATATCTATTAAGTTTATACCAGAATTTTCCAACGGAGTTACTATCGCCTCGAAGGGGAGCGTCAAGTCTTAATGGGCGTGGTAACTAAAATCCTTTCATTGGCGGGCGTTTAGATGCTTAAATGGACAGTGAGCTCATTTGCATATCATCGCAAATATGGGTAATCCAGCGAGGATCGAACTCACTAGATATGCGGGACTAACTTGCAAGCCCTTACACTATGATGGGATGTCTTGTAGTACTCAACCCATTCGTCACGGTTAGGATGTGACACACGGGCGCAAGTATGGGGTATCCAGCGAGTATCAAACTCGCTCTTCAGTAGTAATGAACTAGAGAGACTTGCTTGCTATCATTAAAACACGATGGGACTCCTAAATAGAAAATAAGGTCCTGGGTTCGATTTTATTGAATGGGTTATCAAACAACCCCTATTCACAAATGCGATCCCACTACTGCCTGACCCAGGTTCTTTTGTCTGCTGCGTTTCCATCTTAGACCGAGTCGCTTCTCCTTGGTTAACCTAGTCACCTGGAGCTACCCCAGTCAACCATATTGATGCCAGTGTTAGTGCGGACAGCCGCTCGTCATAATAAAGCGTAAGACACTCTCAACCATTCACCGGAACAAGCTAGATTGCAGGAACACGCCAATAACCCCGGCTAGGAAATATAGATTAGTATAAATAGAATGACATACTGTCAAATTTATTGAGTTGAGCTTAGTAGTGTACACACGCGGCTCTCGTGTAAGCTATCTGTCGGTACCTGATGGACAGCTTATGGATACTGAGTCGAATTGAAAAAAAAATCGAGTATTGATTATCTTATTATAATAAAGATTGCGTTTCTGTTTTATGTAATCGAAACTACGTCCCAATTCCCTTAGTTATTTACGGTATATTTTTAATGGGTATTAAATAACCATTCTACAATCTTAATTAGAAGATTATTTATTAGCAATGTCTTTATTAAGGTCTGGCTGAAATAGATTTGCCTCAAAACCACCCATATTATCAATGTGTTGAAAATCCTGCGATGTATGTTATATATCATTAGTAGAAATAAATGTCTACATACATGGTGTAAATAATTTGCTTACCGGTTTTAATAAAACCGTGTTAAAAAATATGATTATTTGGTGTTATTGATTTCTGATATTATGGTTTTATTCTCAAACGTATTTAATGCAATGCTATATATAATTTGATATTGAAATCAATTAAAAAGGAAGTAGAAATAAGTGAAATCTTTTTTGTGTTCGTATTTAATTTCATTTGTCTTTCTAACTCAATATGATATCTAATTATATTAAAACTTAAATACTTGTGCCCGGAGGGTGCATGTTTTCCTAGTAATTATGTTGAACCTCTCTTTCACCTGCTGACGAGCCTGTTCAAAACTTAGTTGGGTGATCATTTAAGTAACAGTAGGTATTGTAAGAAACCGTGTATCTAAATAACTTGATTCGGCATTAAATAACTCGAAAAGGGTTGATATGACGTAAAACAATTAACCAACCAACCAACCAACCAACCTTCAATTGCCGAAAATATTCATGCGAGATTTAAGGATCAGTGGAGCAACAAACATCATTAAAAAAAAAAATTGAAAGTGATCCGTCCAAAAATAATTACGATACTGTAATATTTAAAACCTATCATCCTCACTATGTGTTGTTATAAGTAGGTAATGACTTTCACAAGGGTATACTTTGATTTTGGGTAGGTATTCACGTAGAAATGTTGGAAAACACTAGTTTAGATAAATCGGTTCATTTTCTGTACGAAGACGTTCGACTTAGGGCTCAAGCCCTTTGGAAGGGAAAGACCAACTATGTGTAATTAACACACACACACACACACACACACACACACGTATATATATATAAAGATAAGCCTAATGTGTCAGATAAACCTAATAAAAGTTTCGCTTAGTGCTCTTCAGGGCTAAGATCCGAGTTGGATCTTAGCCCTGAAGAGCACTAAGCGAAACTTTTAGTAGGTTTATCTGACTCATTAGGCTTATCTTTATTATTTGCTCTACTTAGGTATTGAGCACTTTTTACTTATTAGCTTTAGTTTCCTAGCGGTTTTGTATGAATATATATATCTTATATATATATATATATATATATATATATATATAAGATCGACAACACTTTTTTCCTGAAGGCGATCGATAGTTTCCATGTCCCGATATTTTGTTCTCATTTTTTATGTTAACATAAGTTTAAATGGAATATTCCGTACATGTCGACAAAGCCTGATCAAAACAGTGTTTTTACTAAATAACAGCAATAAATTTCCTCGTAACCAAAGTATATTATACTTTCTTCTAATCCTCTTTTCAACACACACACACACACACAACACACACACACACACACACACACATATATATATATACATATATACACATATATAATATAATATATATATATATATATATATATATTATATATATATATATATATAATATATATACAAAGTGTGTCAAAAAAGAGATTTTTGTACCTTTTGTCATATTTTGTATTTTCCATTCATTGTTCCATTTTCAATCTTGGTAAATACAGCTTCAATCTCGATACTTTTATGACACATCTTATATATATATATATATATATATATATATATATATATATATATATATATCATCATCGTCATCATCATGTCGCGCAATTTTGCACGGATATATATATATGTGTGTCACAAAAGTATCGAGATTAAAGGTGTATTTACTAAGATAGAATTGAAAGTACAAAAATCACGATACTTTAATTGACACACACACAACACACATATATATATATATATATATATATGTATATATATATATATATATATATAAAGGCATAACCTTATAACAAAGTGCCATCGAAACAGAATGGCAATAAATAAAAGGTGTGGTGTCCAAGATTATTTGAAGATTAAGTCAATTAAAAGCAGAAATGAATTTCAGATCAAGAATTGTCAATAATTTCCTATCGAGACAAAAATTAGAAAACGAGCAACATCAAAAATCATCTTAGGTTAAATAGATCCTTTCATTTCATTTACTCTTAAACTGTTATTTCCTTCTATTTGTTTCTAGTTATTTTTCTTTCAATTGTTCCTTCTTTCTTTTTATATTTTTCTTTTTCTTTTCCATTTAACTGATCTTTTTTTTTTCTTTCTATCTTTCTTTTCATGCGTTTCTTTTCATTTTTCCCTTTCAATATTTTTTTGCATTATTTCTTTTTAGACGTTTCCCTTTAACTGTTCTTTCTTTCTTTCATTATTTCTTTTTATACATTTCTTTTCATTTTTCCTTTTAACTGTTCTTTCTCTCTTTCATTATTTCTTTTTATACATTTCTTTTCATTTTTCCTTTTAACTGTTCTTTCTTTCTTTCATCATTTCTTTTTATACATTTCTTTTCATTTTTCCTTTTAACAGTTCTTTCTTTTGTTTCATTTCATTTTACTTTTCATTTTTCTATCTTTCTTTCTCTTTATATATTATTGTTTTAACTGTTCTTTATTCTTTCTACCTTTTTTTCATACAATTCTTTTCATTTTCCTTCAAACTGTTCTTTATTTACTTATTTCTTTCTTTTTGGTCACTTCTATTCATTTTTCTTTTATCTTCTTTTGATACGTTATTTCTTTTCGTCATTCCTTTAACAATTCTTTCTTTCTTTCTCACTTTCGTTCTTTTTATTTTTGTTCTCTGTTTCTTTGCTTTTCAATTTCCCATTCCCTTCCTTCTTTTACTCTCCCACTAGACTTTCCCGAATGCATAATTTCTTTTTTATCATTCTATTCTTTCATCCCATTCTCCGTCTTTCTCTCTTTCCCTTCTTTTTCCTCTTTTTGATCAAAATCATTGTTGACACACATGAAGATCATAAATGCCAACTAAAAGTCAACAAGTGCACTAATTATATGAAGCGTCACAAATTAAAAAAGAAATTGCTGTTAAGGACTCGGAGATTTTGAAACTTTACAAAACAAAACAAATCATTTCTCTGAATTTTGTCGGTATATTGTTTGGTATTTTTGTCGGACTCGAGAAACTTCTTCGAATTTGGGAACCTTTTTGTCGAACTCGGGGGCCTTCATGTCGTAATCGGGAGCCTTCACGGTACTTCGAACCGTCCAGTTTGTCACATGGCGCAACGGATATCGTGTTGAGTTGATACCGTTCTAAGTGACAGTCATCTCTGGACTGCTGGTTAAAACCCTGGCCAACGGCGATAGTAACATAGAATAATTAACGCAGCTTCACACTTGTACCTGATCATACTTAACGGAATGAGAACAGTCTACCCCCATGGATTGAATAAAGGGTTCGATTCAAAGTTACATGAAGGCTCCCGATTACCACATGAAGGCTCCCGATTACCAAATGAAGGCTCCCAAGTTCGACATGAAGGCTCCAGAGTTCGACAAGAAGGTCCCCGAGTTCGAAGAGGAGGTTCCCGTGTCTGATAAGGAATACATGATTTCAAAGGATTATTTTATTGGAAAACGAGCGCCAAACATCTCCCTTACCTGTTTGTATTTCAATTTTCACTTGTAGATAAACGAGTTCTTACCAAGTAGTTGATGAACACATTACCATCCCCTCCTCCTAATAATGTCCACATTTAGGACACATTCAATACGAAAAAAATGGAACCTCCCGAAAGCAACATTTTCGTCCAGAATCCTGGATTTTGACCTATTTGAGTAGAGTTTCTAGTTTTATATATATATATATATATATATAATATATATATATATATATATATATATTATATATATATAAAAGAAGGAATGAGAATGGCCCAGATAACATCTAGCAGGGTGTTGATGGGGTTGAGGAACGAGAATGGCAACGAGATTTCGGACGAAAATTAGTCAGTTGGGAGAAGGAGGTGGATTAGAGAAAGTTGTATTCTGGAGTTAGTTGAGGCCAGTTGAACTTTGGGACCAGTTGAAGTCAGATTGCGAAGCTAGAGGTTCTCATTTGGCCATGAGGTGGCACACTCGGCCTGACAGACACGATAGTAGATGAAGAAAGGAGATGAATGAATAAGAACACGAGGGAGAAAAGGAAAATGAAATATGTGAGTCCCACACCTCACTTCAGACAATTTTAATCTTCACCTTAAGGTTTGGTTTGGTTTGGTTTGTTTTACGGCATATCAACCTCGGTGGGTCATTTAATGCCGACAAAGTTGTGAAATAAATTAATTCTTAATGCATAATACAATTTTGTTTATAAACTCATGTTGTTCTATTCAACCTATAGATGGGACCCTAACATGTACTACCACTCTTGGTCAGAGTGGACCAGGTAGCAATGGTGATGAAGGGGTGCTCCACATTCCCCAAACCTCCAAAACTGGAACCTCACCATCAGATAGAGTTTAACGTCACTCCCAGGACATGTAGACCCTCAGCCACCGCCTTCTAACACCCATATGATAAAAAGTGATTGGGGCTTGCCATAAGGACAATAGGGTTGGGAGAATCATATAGGTGCTAGGGCTTGATGTGACCAGCCGATTGATCGGAGGGGGTGCCCAAGATAGGGCCAAAGTGGACTATTGCAAATCATGAACTGCTCATCAACTTGGGTTCTATCCTTAAGCATCACGGGTCCGCCACCCACGGCCAAAGGTGCCCCATTGGGGGAGTCTTACCTCTCTGTAGAGGTGCATCGGTGCATTCTCACGCACCCAGACGACAGGGCGGTTCACCTTAAGCTGCCTTTGTTTGTTTCTCTCTCTCTTCTCCTTCTCTCTCTCTCTCTCTCTCTCTCTCTCTCTCTCTCTCTTCTCTCTCTCTCTCTCTCTCTCTCTCACTTTTTTGTTATTTGTTTTTTTGTGACGGGTCTTTGCCCCGCCGGGTGCGATTTGATCGAGGACACAACAAGTGGGAGTCTAGGATTGCAGACGACACACTCGGCCAGTAGAATGAGAAGTGCAACGAACGCCCGGTGGGTCACCCGCATAAGGTTACACATAGTTAGGAACTTAAATCAGGCGTACAACAATTTTGAGGGTTAGCTTAAAAAGCTAAGAAACGAAGTATGGTTGGGAAATTGATGGTACCTGTTTTTATTACAACTAGTAGAGCGGGAGACTGAATTGGAAGACCAGAATGTCGGAGAGAAAACTGTCCAGCACGACCAAATTAAGTGAACCTTCGTAGCTTGAAGTCTGTAATTATAAGATCCCTTTGATTCATTTATTTCAGGAGACTCCCCGTTAGGTTTATCCCAGTAAGTGCCCCCTTTTAATTTTTTTCATCTGTGTTTGCGCCTTAGGCAGTAAGGACTTTCTGAATAGGTCAGCTTCCAATCTCAACGTGCATTCAGCAAGGACTCGTGTATTTTAGGTTGGTTTGCATGCTACCACGTTGAAGTAGCCTAACTTATGTCTTCCTGTTCGGTTGTCAAAGAAAATTTCTCAATGTAGAAAATGCAAAGGAAATAAATAATAAGTAAATAAAGAAAACAGGTAAAGTGAAAATAGAAAGGAAAGTATAAACAAAGACAAAAGAAAGAAACTGTGAAAGAGAAAATGAAACAAAATGTATAAAAAAAAGAAGAAAGAAAAGAAAGAAAGAAGAAAGAAAGGAAGGAAGGAAAAAACAGTAAAAGGCAAAATGAAATGAAATGTATATAGAGAAAAGAAAAGAAAAGAAGAACCGAAAGAAAGAAAGAAAGAAAGAAACAGTGAAAGGCAAATGAAATGAAATGTATATAGAAAAAGAAAAGAAAGAAAGAAAGAAAAAAGTGAAAGGCAAAAAATGAAATGAAATGTATATAGAAAAAGTAAGAAAGAAAGAAAGAAAAAACAGTGAAAGGCAAAATGAATGAAATGTATATAGAAAAGAAAAGAAAGAAAGAAAGGAAAGAACAGAAAAGGCAAAATGAAATGAAATGTATATAGAAAAAGAAAAGAAAGAAAGTGAAAGAACAAAAGCAAAATGAAATGAAATGTATATAGAAAAAGAAAGAAAAGAAGAAAGAAAAAAGTGAAAGGCAAAATTGAAATGAAATGTATATAGAAAAAGAAAAGAAAGAAAGAAAGAAAAAGAAAAGGCAATGAACAAAGAAAAACAGTGAAAGGCAAAATGAAATGAAATGTAATATAGAAAAAGAAAGAAAGAAAGAAAGAAAGAAAGAACAATGAAAAGGCAAAATGAAATGAAATGTATATAGAAAAAGTAAAGAAAGAAAAGAAAGAAAAGGAAAGGGAAAGAAACGTATATAGAAAAAGAAAAGACAAGAAAGAAAAGAAAGAACAGCAAAAGGCAAATGAAATGAAATGTATATAGAAAAAGAAAAGAAAGAAAGAAAAGAAAGAACAGTGAAAGGCAAAATGAAAATGAAAATGTATATAGAAAAAGAAAAGAAAGAAAGAGGAAGAACAGTAAAGGCAAAATGAAATGAAATGTATATAGAAAGTAAAGAAAGAAAGAAAGAACAGCTGAAAGGCAAAATGAAATGAAATTATAAGAAAAGAAAGAAGAAAGAAAGAAAAAAGTGAAACTGTTACATTGGAGTTTTCAACGATAAAATCATGTAATATGTAAGAAAAAAAAAAATGAAAGAAAAAAAAATAAATTTAAGTGGATAGATAAAGGAATAAAAGTGAAATAAAAAGTAAAATAAGATAAAATAGAAAATAGAAAATAAGAAATTAAAACAAACATTAAAATTAGTAAAAAGAAATAGGCCACTCAAGTCTGTAATAATGAATAGTTTGATCATCTCTAATAGGGTCACCATGTTGAGGGAAGTATGATGTTTAAAGATCCGAAACTTCTCAGTGACCCATGAATAGTACATCACTGACGACACCTACCAGTGCCCCAAATGTAGGAGCGTATATCTAATATATATATACATATATATCATAAATATTATGATATATATATATATCATGATATGTATGATTAAATGACGTAATAATAATAATAATAATAATAGTAATAATAAAATGAAATATATATATATATATATATATATTATATATATAAATATATATATTATATGCTTAAGAACACATGCCTCGAGAATATATATATGTGTGTGTATATACATGTGCGTATGTTTAGATCCCGGCCTGAAACAGCCTGCCTGTCTAGCCACACTGAACAGATGTGATACGTAGAAACAGGACTGTATGTGAATGACAATATATATGCTCCACACCGCTGATGGATTGAGCTCTCTGAATATGGAATTTTCTGGTAGCTGCTAATTACGCAAAAATTGCATAGCTTTCCTAAACGGATAGAGCTCTCCTAGTGTCCTTACATATTTATATCAGTAATTCTTTTTCTCAAAGTAGGTCATGTAGATGGCGCGGAGGTAAGAATTCTGACGACAAATCGGTCAGGTTTCGATCCGGACTGAAGACAGGTGGTAGGTTGAACAGAAGCACTGCATGTGGATGACAATATATATATATATATATATATATATATATTATATATAATATGTATATAAATATATATATATATATATATATATCTATTCACTCGGTTTGAAAATTCCATATGTGAAAAAACCTTCAGTAACCAAGCGATGTTGGCTTCAGGTCCACGCAACCCTAACTTAGTATATACACATGCTCCATCAATGATAGTACTATTACTTATGAATATAGCTCTTCTCTCTCTCTCTCTCTCTCTCTCCTATTATATAATATATATATATATATATATATATATATATATATATATATATATATATATATATATATATATTTGAATATATTGTATCGTATCCGTTTTTTGGAGATACAAATACCAGGTTTAGGCATAGGTGTGAAGCATTAAAGTATTACATGATAATATTATTACCATAATATGTTAATCTAGGAATGAATATCAGAAAACTCGGTTGTTTTTTTTTTAGTTTTTTATTTAGACGTGGTGGTAAATTTTCAGGATCGTGACGTCCCTTCTTCAAGACCATGAATGGTAGTAGTAATCTTCTGGCTGATTGTAACACTGTATGGTGAGGAGGTGGTTGATGCTGATTGGTATATATATTATATATATAATATATATATATATATATATATATATATATATAGAAAGAGAGAGAGAGAGAGAGAGAGAGATGGTGAAACTCGAGTAGGACCTATATTAAAACATATATATATATATATATATATATATATATATATATTATATATATTATAAAAGGTGTGAGATTTTTTGTACCTTTTGACACACCTTGTATTCTGAAAAAAATAACGTTCCATTCATTCTTCATGTCTATATTGGTAAATACACCTTTAAACTTGATAATTTTTTGACACACCTTGTATTCTGAAGAAAATTAATGAATGGAACGTTCAGAATGATAATATACTTTGGTATACTTATAAATAAAGAGTGCTCAATATTAGGGATGGTGAATATATATCTAAATTAGGAAGTTGTGAGAAGCGCGTGGTGTACTGGTTAAAGTCATGGGAAATGGACTCGTCGTCTCGAGTTCAAAGCCTGGATGTGGTAATTGCATTTCACTTAGCGCTAATACCCTTGGGAAAGTTATGAATCCTACTCTCCCTCCAGCTATGGATAAATAGTAGGTCAGACTATGCGCTTTAACCTTGGTTAGGTAACCGGTCTAGGAGAAGGAAAACTAGGAGAGTTCAAACCTGTTAAACTCCGCTTAAGAAATTGACGTTGTGTCACATCCTGCTCGTGCGGAGGGGTTGGTAAATGTATATATCTAAGTTAGGATATAGTAGACATAATGTTTTTGTTTTTTTTTTAAATTTCAAACTAGAATTGAATAATGATTTTCTTATTTATTTATTTATTTATCTACATACATATTTATTTTATTTCGAATCGATGTAATATTCTTTTCAAATCAGAAACTTTATTTCTATGAAGTTTGAAGTTTGTTTTTTGTTTTTTTAACTTTCTACTTTTGCATTTACATATTTTATCATAATTTTTTATTTACACTTTCATACAAAGTTTATGTCAAATTGGATTCTAAAGATAAATTTTGACAAAGCTTTTAGTATGAACACGGAATCTTTGATATCTGAGAAAGAAAAAAAAGATTCCCAAACCTGTACAAATTTTAATTATATCGACAGCACACCCTTATGCAATTAGAAAGAAGAAATATTGGAGAAAATTCTGATATCAAATTTCTTATGAAACATATTTTGTTGAAAATATTCTTTACATGGTGTAAACATATGCATAGAAATATTTTTGGACGCGTAAAACATGAATCCACATACGAAACCAAAAACAAAAATCAATTAATTATTAAATTTCAATAGAATTTTCAGGAATTATTAAATGAAGAGGAATACCAGTTCCTGTTTTAAATTACAGAAAAAATATATTTCTAATTAAGATTATATCGGCCCTTAATTAAATTGACGATTTATTTCATTTATAAATTCTACACGAACATCGAATTTTAAAATGTCTTCGTGACATGAGAAAATCTTGCAGGAAATTTAATTCTATCCTAAAGTCTTTGTGCAATTAGTAATCTCATATATTTAATTCATTACCATGCGGTAGCATAGCACATCCCTATTACCCCCCCTCTCTCTCTCTCTCTCTCTATATATATATATATATATATATATTATATATATATATACGAGGGTGAGTCAAAATTTCATGCCATTTTGATTAGGACAGGTATAATTACCAACACAGGAACATGTATCATACATCAAAAATGAAGCTGGTCCTCTGTGGATCACATCCCTACTTCTTCACATAGTCACCGTTTCTGTCAATAGCAATGTCCCACCTTCGAATGAGAGCATGTATCCCTGCCCCGTAAAATTATGTTGATTGTTCTTTGAGCCACTTCTTCACTACAGATTTCACTTCCTCGTCACTGGAATAATGTCTGCGTCTCAAACCCTCTTTCATGGGCCATAGAGATGATAATCTGAAGGCGCTAAATCTGCTGAGTATGAAAAGTGAAATCTGTAGTGAATAAGTGGCTCAAAGAACAGTCAAGAGTATTTGAGTTCATGTGAGCTCATCAGATTTTGTCTCACCTGGGAAAAGACAAAGCAGGTTCGATTGAATTTATTGAAAAGCAATCTTTCCTCTTGTCCTACAAGACAGACTGTTTTTTTATTTATATTGCATGAGTGAATGCCTTCATGCACTATCTGCCTGATAAGAAATTCAGACACCCCCATGTCCCAGGAAATTAACTTAATTGACTTGATCGTTGTCTTTCATGATCCGGATTTCACAAACAAATTCCGGAGTTCGTTTCTTATCTGACCAAACAGAGTCTTCTCAGCTGCCGCAATATAATAATCACCATTTGACTCTTAGAATCTTATGTGTTGCACTCAGATTGACACGCAAATACTCTGAAATTTTCCTACTGGAGCTTCCGGTGTAAATATACAGCATGTCGTTTCCAAATTTCTGGAGGAGGGCAGGGCATCATGGTGCTACTTTCCTTGCAGACAGTGCCCTACTGAATCTTGTTTGCTGCACAGAAAACAATGCATGAAACAGAGCAGATCCGGGAAATTAATCATTTAAAAGTTTCGCTTAGTAGCTCATCAACTGTTAGTAGGTATATCTGACTCATTAGGTTTAACTTTATATATATCACACACACACACACACACATATATATATATATATATACACATATATATACTATATATATATATATAACACACACACACATATAATAATATATATATACACACACACACACATATATATATATATATATATATATATATATATATATATATATAATGTATATCAAATAGATACAAATATAAGTAACAAACTCTCATGAGACTTTACGTGTACCTTAATTAATTTATCAAAATAGGCTTTTGAACATGTTATACAGAAAGCGGCCTCGACAGCGTCTGTATTATTTCCTCGTTATCTACCTCTAAGTGTAGAGACATTCCATTTTTCCGAGCATTAGTTGGTTATAATATACGTCCGTATTTACTCTCTCTCTCTCTCTCTCTCCTCTCTCTCTCTCTCTCTCTCTCTCTCTCTCTCTCTCTCTCTCTCTCTCTATTAAAGACTTGTAGCTCAGCTAATCTGAAAATGACATCTATCTCCTCTCTTATCTTGTTCTTAAAAGTAGGGCTCGATGCCAAGACATGGAGAAACTGACAACACCTTCAGCAAATAATTTATATCCCATGGTCATGGTACGTAGGCGAACGAGGGCCAATTTCTAAAATTGATGGCGTCTCATTTGTGTATGACAGACTATCGATATTTGATGGCAACGGGGTCCAGTCAGAGAGTAAAGTCACATACAAGGGTTAAGTTTTGTGTAGAAAACGGGTCGATTGTAAAAAGTAGAGGGAATCTGGATTTTCTGGTCAGTTCTGTTTATTTTTATTACTGTTGTACCGGCCGTTCCTACAGTGGAGAATATACACCGGTTCTCACTATAAATAGTGAGACACCGAGTGAAAAGGTTGTACTGTTACCGTTTAGCGGCAAGCTAGCCGTTCTTGTACCTTATTGTAAATACACTTGTCTCATTTTACCCTACCTCGACTTGACTTCTTTTTTTACTGTTGAACTAACATCACAACAATTACAATAGATATCAACTTGTTAAGTTATAAACAATTCAAAAGAAATATCGTCGACTTAATGACACCTCACCCTGTCGGCAGGGCTTAGTATCCGCCGACTACACCCTCTGCAGATGAGTCAAGTCAAGTCAAGTTGTCGGGGCGGCCTAAAGTCGGTATCAGCCAGTCAGCGAGGGAGTCTATCCCCTTTTGCTAGACCAAGGAGATTGTTTTGGCATCTGAGGTGGAGCGCCACACCTACCATCAGCTCCTTACTTTACCGCAGAGATTCCTGTGCTAATCATACGCTGAGTTGGCGAGGACCGGTATCGAACTAGGAACCTTGTGGTTTCTAGCCGAACGCTCTACCGACTGAGCTAACCCGTTCCCTGAGTAAGACTCCCTAATTCACAAAAAATGGAGTTGGCCTTCATAGAACACTAAAGTGTAACTGGTATGGTTATGTTGTAGTTCTAGAACTCTGGAGAATGTGTAATAGACCTTCAGTGCCATTACACCCAGGTTCAATCTGCGCCGAGGTTGTTGTACTTATTAGTGTCACATTCACCAATGGCTTGATCCTACATGTTAGTCAAAACCCCACGGTGTCAATCCTCCCAGGGAAAGAATGAAATTGTGATATATAGTGAAAAACATTCATAGGGCATGAGAATCACTGGCCTAGACACACCACTGTGTACTTGCCGCCAGAAAAATAAGTCAAACTACCATCTGTGACGGAGAACGAGAAAGGAAAAAGAGCAAGACTTGCCTGCCAGGATCGAACTCGCGTCCTCCCGCATGCAAAAACAAATGCGTTTTGGGCACTGGACGGACGCGAGGTTCGACTGATGAGCCCGGGTGTTTGGCTAATATGCCCATAAAATAACAAGTGAGTCGAGCGCTGGGCAGTCAGCTGCAGCAGAACCAGTCGACGACGAAGCGCTTTTCAGTAAAGAAATGGATTTTAGTCGAGCAGAAACAAAACGAAATAGGAAATGTGATTTTGAACTGCTAAAGATTATTTCGACTACGACGACGGATTTTCCAGCTGCTAGACGAAGAATGTGTTGACCAACAGAGTGTCTGGTTTGTGAGAAGACGGAGAACTCGCTTGTTTTTGGTCTCCCCTCAGCAGGAACTTCTTGATTCGAATATATATTTTCCCCCCTTCTATACCATCTAAGAATTGAATTCTTCCCCAAAAGTCAACTCAAATTACTCATTATTTGCTTATATACTGTTTTTTAATTGGCAGTCCCATCGTGGTGTAATGGTTAGTAAGCTTAATATTACACTTAATATTCACTTCTACTAAATAGCGAGTTCGATCTTCGCTGGATACTCCATACTTGCGTATTTGGTCACCCCCTCCCCCGTGGCGGACGGGTTGGTTATATACTTACTGAGTTTAGCTCAACTGAAATTCGAACACGCTTATTACGATATCGGTGTTCAGCACTTTACTTATTACACGCCAGTGACCTTTCCACGTTTGATATTGTTGGTTGGTTGAATACAGCATATCAACCCTTGTGGGGTTATTTTATGCCAAAGACGTTTTTGCTTTATTCATTTTGTTTGGTATTATTTTTTTCAAACTCGATTTTTAAACACATTTTTAATACTCATTTTTTTTAATCTATTTAACCCATATATGAGACCCTAATAGTTACTACCAATCCGGATCAGGGTGGGCCTTGGAGTAATTACGATAAAGGGGTACATCACACACCCCGGAGCTGTGAAATATGAATTTCACCCCTAAATGCTGTTTAACATCATACCCTGGACACGTATTACTATTGGATATACATTTTAATAAATAAGATAATATTATGTTCATAATATTGTTTAGTTATAAATAGTCTTCGAATGGATGCATGAAAAATGTATTTAATTAAAGGTCTTCTAAAATCAAAAGTACTTTTGATAGACTACAAGAACTGGTATGGAGCTTTGTAGTTTAGCCATGTCTTTGAGATTATGCTTTTTATACGTATATAAAACATAATAGAGTAATGCATTTTATCACGTATTTAAAACATCGTACAGTAATGATTTTCATGCGTAAAAACCATAATAATACAGTAATGCTTTTTATACGTATATAAAGCATAATATAGTAATGATTCTTATACGTATATAAAGCATAATACAGTAATGCTTTTGTATACGTATATAAATATAATACATAATATAGTAATGATTTTATACGTATATAAAGCATAATACAGAATGTATACGTATATAAAGACATAATACCATAATGATTTTATACGTATATAAAACATAATATAGTAATGATTCTTATACGTATATAAAGCATAATACAGTAATGCTTTTGTATACGTATATAAAGACATAATACCATAATGATTTTATACGTATATAAAGCATAATATAGTAATGATTCTTATACGTATATAAAGCATAATACAGTAATGCTTTTGTATACGTATATAAAGACATAATACCATAATGATTTTTATACGTATATAAAACATAATATAGTAATGATATACGTATATAAAGCATAACACAGTAATGCTTTTTTATACGTATATAAAGACATAATACCATAAGGCTTTTTATACGTATATAAAATATAATGCAGTAATGATTCTTATACGTATATAAAGCATAATACCATAATGCTTTTTCATACGTATATGAAACATAATACACTAATTCTTTTCATACGTATATAAAGCATATTAAAGAAATACTTTTTATATGTATATAAAACATAATATAGTAATGCTTCTTATACGTATATGAAGCATGATATATTAATGCTTTTTATGCACCTATAAAACATAATACCGTAATGATTTTTATACGCCTATAAAACATAATACAGTAATAATTTTTTGTACGTATATAAAACATTATATAATCATGTATGTATATATATCCATACATATATAATAAGAAGCTTTTAGTGTAACAGTTATCATCATAGAAATGGAACCGGCGACCCAAGTTCATATCTTGGACGAGGCTATTTGCATTTCACTTCCTGGAAATGCCGTTGGGAAAGCATAGATATACCTGTCCTCCAGCTATCGATAAGACTCAGTCATTTTGGCTTTAGGCAACCAATCTTGGAAAAGTAAAATTCGAAATTCAAATCAGGTACATTACACTCATAATTTCACGTTTTGTTGCATCATGCCCATGGTGGAGGGGTTAGGTAAATACATACGACTGCCGTTTCTAGAAAATACATGAAAAATAACTAAATTTTTCGGTTGTTATTTAAGATTGTTAAATCATTAAAGTTTCTCAAAATTGAAAGAAATGTCAACAAAGTAAAATAATTCTATACTTGGCGGAAAACAGGAATATCATTTTGTCGAATGAATTGCTTCGATGTCAAATGAAAAACTGTTGAAATATTTTGTATATAAGGTGTGCTGCAATACATCACTTAAATTTATAGACTAAGCGAGGTCACGTGGTTTAAACCCCAGCCAATCAACAGCTCGAATACGGGACTGGTTAACTACTTAATCTCTGATACTGAGAGACGTCCATTTGCAATAATTGATGAAGCACCTGCAAGACTGAGGAGCACCAAGGAACACCCAAAGGATTATTTACTAAGGATCGCGCTCTGCTTAAGACAAAGGATCTCCGCTGGACAAGCGCTCTTGCTTGTAGCCTAAAGGATGGCCACTAAAATCGTAACAAAAATAAACGAAAAATTTCTTTTCAACTTAATTTTTGGGGAATTTTGATCGTTATAGGTTAATTATCAGTTTTTTTTTTAAATATTATTCTATGCCAGGTTTAAAGAGCACAGTCTGCTCTACTATTAACCTGTAGCTGATGGGAGAATACTTGGATTCATACATTTCCCAAGAGTATTAACACAATGTGAAATGCAATTAGACTAATTCAAAATTTGAACATGGGTAGCGAAGTCCACTTTCTATGACACCAACTGTTACACATCGGTCTGCAGTAATATGAATCTATTTTTGGGATTTATGATGAAATTTGTTTGGCCTTAAAAAATATTGTGACATCCATGATTGCATCAGATGATGAAATTTGTTTGGCCTTTAAAAATATTGTGACACCCATGATTGCATCAGATGATGAAATTTGTTTGGCCTTAAAAAATATTGTGACATCCATGATTGCATCAGATTTTTATCACGACGATAAACTGTAATCTTGACAGTCGATTAGTTGTCCTACGGCCATTTTCAGCGATGGACTTTTCTCCAAGGAAGCGTTCAAAATTGTAACGCTGCAAAACACATTGGCAAGAGGAGAGAATTATTCGTATTGTTTCAATTAATTTGCACAAGAGTGTGAATTTGTGTGTGCGTTTGCAGGTAATATCTAGAAGAGTTGCAAATGCTGAAGTTTAAAGTCCTGGATAAATTATTCAAACAGTAAAGAGAAAGAGGAGGGAAAAAAGTTGTGTTCAAACTAATACAGAAATCCTAATATTCACTGTCAAAAATATTTGATAATACTAAATAAAGTGTATTGTTTACCAAAAAAAAGTTTCCAGTAAAAAGAAAAATAAAGAAAGAAAAAGAAAGAAAATAACTAAAACTTCTAGTAAGACTAGAAGAACATCGTAAAGCAGTGGCTCGAGGAGAAATAGAAAAGTCGGGTATGGCTGATTATATATGGAATGAAAAGGGAAACCATCTGCCCTTATGGGATGAAGTTAGAATAATAGATAGAGAAGAACATTGGAAGAGAAGACGCCTCAAAGAATCAGCACATATGATAGGCTGTACTGGACTGTTAAGTAGACCTAGCATAGAAATGAATACAATATGGTAACCCATAATTAAGAAGGCCAGATCAGATTGAGAAGAAAAAACACAATATGAGTCTAGGTAAAAAATCATACGTAAGTTGAATTAATCAGATATCAAAACTAAATTAAGAACACTTTTAAAAAAATTTAAACCAATCAATTTAAATGTATCGATCATCAGTTCGATAAATAAACGAACTACATAAAACTTTTGTCGAACAATATTAAGTAGACAAGAATACTCAAGTAATAAAATAAACCTCTTTATAAATAAATAAATAAATAAATAAACAATTAAGAAATAACTAAGAAATAAGAATTAAAATAAACTCAAAAAAATAGACAAAAACAAAAAAGTGCAGTCAAAACTTAAAAATAATATCAACCAAAGGTCATAGAGAAGAGAAAAAATGGATTCCAATGGTTACAAAATATATGATATTTATCTACTTGCAACAAAATATCACATTCACCTAAAACTACCTTCGATTTCAAAGATGGCTCCTGTGTCATCTACCGCAGTCTTGCGCAGTAATTTAAAATTTGTGAAACTCACTAAATATAATCCGTGACGAGTCCAAATGCATTTTGATCGGTGGGTACTTGGTAGGCGGAACGTTTTCGCTTTCTTTTCCCTGTCTATGTCCTTCCTGTCTTTTACCTTAATATTTCCCCCCATAAAAACATAAGTATAATCTCTTTCCCCAGAGTCATAGCGTTATTTGAAGATTACAACCGCCTTTTGTGAACGACTTTTAGAATATTAGATTTTAAAACAGCCCTCATTCGATGTTCTGCGAGTGCTATGAATTGAAATACTATTATAGCTGATTAGTGTATATATATATATATATATATATATATATATATATATATATATATATATAATTAATTTCCACAGAACTCAACCCGCCAGGAGTGAGGAGTATATATAATATATATATATATATATATATATATATATATATATATATGTATATACACTCCTCACCCCTGGTGGGTTGAGTTTTGTGGAAATGTAATTATATATATATATATATATATATATATGTGTGTGTGTGTGTGTGTGTGTGTGTGAATTAATATGACCTTTGGGCACCCCAATACGTCTATAACCTTGCTGATGAGACCTAATAGGTCGAAATGTACATTCAGGGATTGACATTTTCTCGATTTGTTTAGCCTTACATTTGAACATGTATGCCCGCCTAAATTCATTAATTATTAACTAATTAATTTTCAAAATTAGGTATGACTTCAATTAAGCACATATCCTCCAAACATTGTCGGCTTAAAGCCATAAAAAATAAACACATTTGTTTGTTTACTTAAACTCATATATATATATACATATATATATATATATATATCTATATATATATGTGTGTTGTGGTGTGTGTGTGTGTGTGTGTGTGTGTGTGTGTGTGTTTCCTCTAACTTGATCTACTAGTTGCATCTAAATACCTACAAGAGGTTAATTTTTTTATTTTGATGCCAGTGTAGGATATCTCTTAATGATACATTATAATAGTTTTGTTGATCAAAGCTATATCATATAATATAAGTGAATAAGCTATTATTATAATATATAAATTTGATTTGTATAGCTGACGGCAAAATAGCACAAAGAGTTCCATTAGTAAATGAAAAGCATTTAGCAATGCATTAGCTTACATTAATATCATAAACTCCACCGTTTTCATATCACTGACAAAGTTATATTAACGTCAGTTGACATAAAGAGTCAAAACTCTGAAGGAAATTCCTCGAGTATTGTCGCCAAAAGAAATGGTTTGTTCCTTTTGTTATCTAGCCCAGCGGTCCCCAACCTTTTTTGCACCACGGACCGGTTTCATCTAAGACAATATTTTCACGGACCGGCCTTCATATGCTCCGGCCTACATTTGCTCGATAATCGTTAATGACGTAATCTAATAATAAATCATCCGCAGTGGTCTTATGTCAAATGCAAACATCAACAGACAATAAACAACATTTTGTTCATAAATTAATAATCAACAACATTTCTGTAAACGAAAATATTTATTTTAGAACGAATAAGACTGATTTAGACTGATAACCAAAAAAAAAAAGATCAAACGTTCTGTGCGGTCCGGTACCTAATGGCCCGCGGCCCGGAACCTGGTCGCGACCCGGTGGTTGGGGACCGCTGATCTAGAATCTCTACTCATTCCAATCTTAAAGGGAAGTGTTCTAAGAAAGCTCCTTGTACAACATGTACCTCCTGGCAAAGAATTATAGAATTAGCACACTTATTGGATGTTCAGTTTGATGTTGAGCTTTTTTTTTAGCAGTGAATAAACTATCAATCAATCAATCATTGAATAATAAGTAAATAAAAGTTTAAATAAATAATATGGTTTTGTGGTTGATGAATGTCTTGGCAACAAGACTGATATAGAAGAAGAAATGAATCAAGGACGACCAACCAGCAAGAACAGAGAAATAGAAGTCATAGAGAAAGAATAGAAACGACTAGAGATCACCAATGGCCAAAGAAGTAAGTTATGCATCTCTCTATCTACCTGTGTCTATCTCTCCCCCTCTCTCCAGTAAAAGAACACTTGTGTATGTACCCAACATGGGTATATGTGTATGAGTATGTAACACTTACACTGACCCCCAACCCCTTTATCATATATGTGCTAGAAGCCGCTGACTGAGGTCCTTAGTGTCCTGGGCATGACGTTAAACTGCATCTAATGGTGAATTTTCAGTTTTGAAGCTCTGGAGAGTGTGAAGTACTCCTTCATGGCTATCATGTCCCGGTCCACTCTCACTTGGAGTGGTAGTAACTGATAGGGTTCCATCTATGGGTTAAATAGAAATAAAAATGAGTTTTAAAAAAAATTGAAAACCTATCAAGAATGAATAAAACAAAACGTCTTCGGCATAAAATAACCCAACAAGGGTTGACATGCCGTAAAATCCAACAAACCAGCCAAGAGCATATATGACGTATCATATAAACTTTTCTGTCCATTCACATATTATCTGTAAGTATTACCTATGTATAGGCCATGGATTATTTTTTGCTGTTGGTACCATGTTACACAGTACAGCGTGTCACATGTTACACGAAGATATATTGGTCACCACTAAGTAACCTCAATTGTTCTGGCAGTGTCCATGAACGAGACTGGCATAGTTTGGCACCACCAATAACTTAATATGTTTTTTTAAAAACTATCCATTCATTATCTAGATACATTTCAATTATGTATTTTTCATTATAGGAAATAGAGATTAAAATTGCAACTTTATATTAACAAGTTTAAGTCTAATGATATTTCAATTGATTTACTTTAAAAAGATTTGATTAGATTATTTAAATTAATTATATAATTTTCCAAGCCACACAGCGTAAAAATATTGGAATAATCCAATATAAAGATAGAATTCTGTGCTTCATTCACAATAAAATAGAATAATCCTTAGTTGCTCCTCTTCGAGCTTTTATGACACCCTTAATCCTTTCAAACACCGCCCTGTCGGCTGGGGCGTAAGACTCTGCAGAGGGGTAAAACTCCCACAATGGGGCCACCTGTTTGCCGTGGGTGGCGACCCGTGATGCTTAAGGATAGAGCCCAGGTGGATGAGCAGTTCATGACTTGCAATACTCCACTTTAGCCCTATCTTGGGCTAGACGGGCGGTCAGAGAGAGACCCCTCCGATCAATCGGCTTGGTTATGTCAAGCCCTAGCACCTATATGATTTCCCAACCCTATTGCCCTTATGGCAAGCCCCAACCCCTTTTTATCATATGGGTGCTAGAAGGCGGTGGCTGCGGGTCTACATGTCCTGGGAATGACGTTAAACTCTATCTGATGGTGAGGTTCCAGTTTTGGAGGTTTGGGAATGTGGAGCACCCCTTCATCACCATTGCTCCCTGGTCCACTCTGACCGGAGTGGTAGTACCTGTTAGGGTCCCATCTATGGGTTAAATAGAAAAATGTATTTATAAACAAAATTGTATTATCCATTTAGAATTGATTTATTTCAAAATTTCATCGGCATTAAATGACCCACTGTGGTTGATATGCCATAAAACAAAACAAACCAAACCAAACCTTTCAAACATGGGTTTCACTAATTTAAAACAATATTCTATATCAAAGCGGTTCCAATATTATTGAATTGAAGTTAACAGATCTTCTTTTGGTTGGTGGTCCCTTCTCATGGACTTCTTTTCTTAATTTTCACCATAATCTCTAAATAGAATTTATATTCTGACTATTCACTGCCCATGTCATTCATTTTATACGCCTTTCCTCAAGAAAAGCATTAACCCTATTTGTTCTGTTATAAGATGCATTATCATCCTGAAAATTACTTCATCATCACTGAAGCAATTTTCTATCAATAGAATGAGAAAGGTCTCTAGAATTTCAATATGCACATCTGCAATGATTGTTGAGGTAATGATTGTCATCTTCCTTGGTCCTTTAAATCAGAGGCAACCGCAAATCATGAACGATTTGGGGAAATATACAATTTTTCTTGGGGCAGTCATCTTTATGTGTTTCATTTGAACGGCACCAGACAAAGATTTCAATCGTCATAGACTTGGTCAATGAAGATTCTTGATTCATAACTTTTACCAATTTTCCACACGCCATGATTGTGAGCTATTTAGCTCACTTTAAACTCATTTCCCTCCGTTTGACTCTCAGTACTGGTTTTCCTTTTGCTTTTCTCTATGTAAATCCTATTTCATACAGTCGGTTTCTTACAATTCTGTCACAAACATTGAATCCCCTTTTATCTATTTCCTGGTTATTTTTTTAATTTGAATTTTCTATCCTGAAACATTTATATAATTCATGGCCTACTCGTATTTACCATTTTTAACTGTTACATAATTCATAAGCAGCTTATGAATTATGTAGTTAGAATATTTTGAATAAGAGTCGTAGATTTAAAATCCAGGAGGGAGAAGTGAAAATGTTCATAACCGTTAAGGTTATGAGTGTTTGAGGATGACCCCGTCTTGATCCCCGGTAGGCGCCATTACAGGCGTGAGAATTAGTCATAGTTTACTTCAGATGCATCCGAAGATTCAGAGCGAGCGGACTCGTTTCTGCCACAGCTCAAGATGGGATGGGTTGAATAAAAGCTTAGAAGAAAACAACAAGTCTTGTTTGTTAAGTTATTAAACAAGAAAGAACCATCCCGAGAAACCAACAAGAAAGAAGAAATAGCTCCATTAGATCAGCCCTGAGAAGAATATGGCGGCCGACGAGTAAGAAGCAGTATCAGCAACTGAGTTAACAAGAACCCTCATCCCATTTCTACATTATCTGTCTGTTTCTTTATCTTCTGATATATACTCGATGGTTTATAAGGGGGGTGCGTGGTGTAATGCTTAGAGTCGTTAGAAATAGACTCGTTGACATGTGGTAAAAGCCTTGTCGAAGCTGTTTGCATTTCACATGGCGCTAATACCCTTGGGAAAGGTATGAATCCAATTCTCCCTCCAGCTATGGGCAAATAGCAGGGCAGATTGGGCTCTTTAACCTTGGCTAGGTGACCAGTCTAGGAAAAGGAAAACTCTGAATTCAAAGCCTGTTAAACACCGCTTAATAGATTGACATCTTGTTCGTGTGGAGGGTTTGGTAAATATATATAAGGGGGGGGGTGACTTCCGAGCAACCAACTGCAGGAGGGGTGCCGGGAGAGCTGATGCCACTCTGCACCGCTCTGCACCGCTCTGCACCGCACTGACGGATCTAACGAAGGCATCCAACATGGCCACCCGAAGTGTTCGCAGTCACTGCACCAGAGATTCCAGATATTGCCATTCAAAATTGTGCGACTCAACCACTCACGCAGTTGCAGGAAAAAAAGTGGACTCTACGCCATCGTCTTTAGTAGACGGAAGGATGCCAACAATATATAAGGGGTATATAACATAACCACTCCATTTCTTTTATATCCGCGCCAGATTTAGACACTTCTAACTTGGGAACAACCATCTCCTTTTGCCACATTCAACTATGAATTGCCTTCTTGAATAAATTTCACATACCCTTTACTTTGTTTGAATTAACAGTTCTGTTGTTGGAGACATGTTTCTTTTCAGTTGGGTTAGTATATACACATGCATTCATTAACAGGTTTTCCATCTCCTAGACCAGTTGCCTGGAGGGAGAATAGGGGGAATACACGCCTTTCCCAAATGTATTAGCGCTATCTGAAATACAAACAGCCTCGTCCATTATTTGATCTCGGTTCAGCGTGTTAATTTACTATGGCGATAACAATTGAACTACCTGCACCTCTACGCACAGACACATAAACACATGTATATACATGCATATACATATATAAATATATATGTACACACACACACACACACACACACACACATATATATATATATATATTATATATATATATATATATGAAGATAGGAGGGTTGAAGTAAAAATCAGACAAGTATGGAGAAAGGTAAAAAGGAAAGTGGACAAAAATAATGACTCTAACAAGTAGAAGTGTCAGAGAAATTTTTCGTTCCGCTTTACGCGAGGAACTTCATCAGTCCACCTTTATTCAAACAAAGTACGTACATTTGTATTTATAGAGAGAAAGTGAGTTGGTGATGAAATGGGGGAAGGAAAGGTAGTGAAGATTTGGTTGAACAGAGAATAACTATCATGTAAAGTGGAGGGGAAATATAATAAATAATACCTTTGAAAGGAAAGAAAAACTAAAAACCGTCATTCTGTAATAAATTTATTTCGACCAAAACTTAAAAGGCATTTAGAAATTTAGATACATTTCTAAAACTCCTTAAAATTTTTCTAGTTTCATCACAGACGGCACAGATAGAAATGAATTGGAAACCTGAAAAAATATTTTTTACCAGAACCCCTCAAAATGTGTCAAACAGCAAATATGAGTTTACAAATCAAGTAAGAGGTTTACAATGTATCTTTTGAAACCGATATATTCAAATGTAATGTTTGATTTAATATCTAAGATAGCACAAAAATAGAACAAAAATGTTTAGACTATATTAAAAAATGTAAATTATTATTAAGGAGAGGGTAGTATTAAAATCTACTTAGTCCAATGTAAATTCAAAATATAATTGATTTAATAAATTTGAATAATTTGAATAAGAAAACCAAACAAATAAATAAATAATAAAAACAATAAAATATAATAAATAATAATATACATTGATAAAAACATATAAAAAATGTATAAATAAATAAATAAATTAATAGACAATAAATAATGAGAAACATAATACATGCACAAGATGCGGGAGTGTCAGCCATTAAATTCCAAATCTTTTTTTTTTTTTTTGTATATAAAATTTGTCAGCGAATAGTTTGTATGTAATATTGATTGGTTTTATATAACTTGTTGAAAGGATTTTCCTAAACTTCATGTTATTAATACATTGGTTGAATTAATGGCCTGGCTATTGACCCAGCCACCACTTTCTGGTAGCCATATGATGAAAAAGGTTGATGTTTGCCATAAGACTAATTTGTATAATTCGATCGGGATAATGATATTGGAGCTAGGGCTTGAAGTAACCAGCAATTGCTCGGATGGAGCCCGTCTAGTCCAAGAAAGAGCCAAAGTAGAGAGCTGGAAGTCACAGAATTACTTAGTACTCGGGTCGCAGACGACTCAGCCACTGCGATCCTGTCCTCACGAGTCGCAACCAACGGCAACCAGGTAGCCCCATTAGTGGGATCTTATATTCTCTGCAGTCGGAGTATTCTATTTTTCCAGCCGACGAAGTATACTAAGTAACAGAAGTTAAGTATATTACACTAATTATGATTTTATTACAAAATGGTTTACGATTAAAACGCCGCGCGTTCGAATGACCGCCCCGACCGCCCGCACAGGCATATATATATATATATATATATATATATATATATATATATATTTCTTATTTTGCTTGAAGGCAATTACAATGCATTGTAATTGCCTTCAAGCAAAATGTAAATAATAATATATAATTTATCAACAAATGCTTCTAAAAAAAAAAAAAAAAAAAAAAAAAAAACATCCAAAAATGTTTTATATATATATATATATATATATTATGGTGTGTTGTGTGTGTGTGTGTGTTCATAAATGCTAAATGATGGTATTTGGTTAGGGGTCGAAGGTAATTTTCTAATCTTCAAATTCGCAATGCTAATTAGGATCTTTTACTCCTGCCTTTACTAAGGCCGGCTTAGCTCAGTCGGTAGAGTGTCCGGCTGGGAACTTCGAGGTTCCTGGTTCGATTCCGTCCCTCGCCAACTCAGCGTAAGAGCAGCACATGAATATGTGCGGTAAAGTCAGGAGCTGATGGTAGGAGTGGCGCTCCGCTCAGACGCCCAAACAATCTCCTTGGTCTAGCGCTAGCAAAAAATGGGATAGACTCTCTCAGGCTGATACTGACTTTAGGCCACTCCGACGACTACTACTTTTTACTCCTGCCTAATTAGAGACTGCGATACTTCATGGATCACTGTTCCAACGAAAACACAATCATTTTCATTTATATAAAATATATATATATGTGTGTTTGTGTGTCTTTGTCTGTGTGTATGTGTGTCCGTATGTGTACGTAAGCATGTGTGTGTGTGTATGTGCGTCAGTGTATTTGTATGTATGTGTGTACGTTGGGACGTAACCCAACAAATACGAGGGGCGTTCAATAAGTAATACCCCTGACCCACTTCCCATAGAAGTAGAGCAACGAAATTGGCGCAGTTAATAGGCTTTTACTACATAGGAACCACCCAGATTACGCATTTCTCCCATCATTTGATGCAGCTCTGGAGACCGTTTTTGTAGAACACCCCAAATACAAAACCGGATCACTGCTCGACACTCAACAGGCTCCATTTCACAGTTGACTCAGTTCAAACACCTGTAAATCAGAAACCACAATTATTTCTGAGCTGTAATTTGCTGCTTAATCTATAGAGATATAAATAATTGCACATGCAAAATTTCAGCTAGATCAAACAAGTGGAAGTAGGTCAGGGGCATTACTATTGAACGCCCCTCGTATCATAGATCATAATGGAACTTCTATTAGAGTTACAAACTTACGATGATCTAAATTTACGAATAAAGCAATTTCCAATCCCAATTTGCAACAGAATGACTGTCACACTGATATCTTTTTTCAAAAACTCTTAAAAAAGACTTTTCAAAAAAAAATTTAATGGATCGGCTAGTTAATGATAAAAAGAAATGGAAATGTGTCTTGACTATTGTGACAATGATCTTTTGATATTATCTTTGATCGTTTTGTCGTAGGAAATAAATTCATCGTTTTGAGGCATTTTTTTTTCTTTTTTGTTAGAAACGAGTGAAGACCAACGTCATTCTTCTAGAGCCATTGGATTTTTGTTGTCGTCTACCTTTGAGTCAGACATCAGCCACATTTTATTGATTTGAGACGCTTGTGACCTGCTGTTGACGTTAGTAGTTTTTCGTTACGTCATCGACAACTGAAGGAATTTGAAATTACGCAATTCAAGACCAAAGAAAGCAAAATGTTAGCCTTGAGTCTATTGATGTGATAAAAGAGACGAAAAATAAGAAAGTAAAAAAAGAAAGATGAAACCAGAAAGAAAAACGAAAAAAAAAAAAGAAAGAAACGAAAACAAAAAAAAGAAAAGAAAAAGATAAGAAAAACGAAAGAGAATTAAAAAGAAAAAAGATCAAACGAATGAGTGAATGAAGGAAATGAAGGAAAAAAAAAAAAAAAGAAAGAAGCGACAGCGAAAGTTTTGGAAATATAAGTAAAAAAGTAAAGTCGTCGGGGTGGCCTAAAGTCGGTATCAGCCAGACAGTGAGGGAGTCTATCCCCTTTTAACTAAAGCTAGACCAATGAGATTGTTTTTTAGGGTCTGAGACGGACGCCACGCCTACCATCAGCTCCTCACTTTACCGCACAGATCCCGTGCTACTCATACGCTGAGTTGGTGAGGGCCGGTATCGAACCAGAAACCTTGAGGTTCCCAGCCGAACTCTTTGCAACTGAGCTAAATCAGTGCTCCTGGGATATATTAGGACATAAATAAAAGGAAAATAGTTTGGTTTCATTTTTAATGGCATATCAACCTTCCTGGGCTATTTAATGTCAAAGTCACCTTTATAGAAGAACAATAGTGGTACTATTTAACCCATAACGGGAAGATGAGGAGTTCTTATCTTTCTCTAGGGTAATAGTCCGAAAGTAAACGTAATAGCGCTACTACAGTTCGAACTCATTTACTACAATACCACAGTCTAATAACACTAGCCACGACGCTGCAAGGACTCCTTCATAAAAAAGGAAGAAAAATTGAACACGTAAAAGCATAAAAGAAAAATAGCGACATCAAAAAGAAAGAAAGAAAAGGACGAAACCAAAACAAAAAGAAAGGGGGGGGGGATAGAAAAAGAAAAAGAAAGATTAAAAAAGATAATTAAATATAACAATTGAAAAACGAATGGTTGAAAACCAGACCGACTCGAGTTTCTTGTTGTTAACAAATCCTCATGGGTATAAAGTATTTCCTTCATTAATGTTCCACCCTTCGACTGGGGCTGTAGAATACACCTTCTGCAAAGGTGTAAATACCCCCAATGGGCCACCTTGGTCATCTGTGTGACAACCCGTGTGTTAAAGGACGGAATTCTGATGGCTGAGAAGTCCATGACATGCAACACTCCACTTTGGCCCTTACTTAGGTAGACGGGCGTCGGGAGAGGCACTCTCCCATCAATTGGCTAGTCTCGCCAAGATCTACCACCTATATGATTGTCCCGACCCTCCATGGCAATCCCAAAATTCTTTTTTTATCATATATGAGCTAGAAGGCAGTAGCTTGAGGGTCTTAGTGTCCAGGTTATGACGTAAACCTCATCTAGTGGTGAAGTTCCATTCTGAAATTTTGGGGAATGTGGAGTACCCTTTAATCGCCATTATTACCAGGTCCACCCTGACCCGGAAATGTAGTACATGTAGAGTCCATCTATGGGTTAAATAGTTAAAAATTGTGTAGTAAACTTTTTTTTTAATATTGAGTTTGACAAAAAAATTGAAATACCCAAAAAAATGAATAAACCAAAAATGTCTTCGTCATAAAACAACCCAATCAAGGGTTGACATGCCGTAAAATACAACCAACCAACCAACCAACATTTAGTATTGTTCTATATAGAGGTGGGTTGTTCCCATTTTCGTGTAGTGGGTGTATTTTTTACCAGCCCTTCCCTTACTTACCTATATTATACCCAAATTTACTTGTCAGAAGGGGTATTGTTTTTGCATGTGAGGTGGAGCGCCACACCTGCCATTAGCTCCTCACTTTACCGCACAGCGCACAGCAGTTGGCGAGCTGTATCGAACAAGAACCTTGCATTTCCAGGCAAATGCTCTACCGACTGAGCTAAACCGCTTGGTCTAGCGCTAGTGAAAAGGAATAGATTCCCTCGATATCTTGCTGATACCGACATTAGGCCACCTCGTCGACTTACTTCTAAGAGGTTGTGCTTATTTTTTGTACCAGAAACAATTTTTTTAAGTTCTGATCGAGTGTTCAAAAGCTGCACTGAGGAGTTAGTTTGGATTCATACCTTTCCCAAGAGTTTTAGCATCATCTAAGACGCAAGAGATATTGCTCCAAGATTTGAACTCAGATATCCGAATCCATATCCAACGACGATAACGGTTTACACAACGAACACCTATTTGTGTATCCAAGTATGTAACATATGCCCCCTACAGTGATGGACACCTTATGCAGATATATCCACGAGAAGACATCTTTTCGGTAATCCTACAGATATTCACCTGTGTCGCTTTGTACTTGCTCCCCTCGACATTGTACCCATCCTACGATATTCTCCCAACTAGTGATGTATTTTCTACCTCACGAACTTAGCCCTCCGCATTGTATACCCTTCCCAATGATGTAGCCTGCTTCTAGCGAATAAGCCCTTCTATTGATGTTGCCACATCTGTGATGTGGCCATTCCTCGAGATTTTGCTCCCTCTCAACGATGGTGCCACATTCTCGCCATGTACATTCCCCCTTGCGATGTTAATACTGCGAATTTAATGCACGTGTTAATTATACTAAGCTTATCAGATTAAAACCCGAGGCATATTGAATTACGCAAACGTAAATCTCAGGATTATTCTCACTCTCTCTCAA